>ML780001.1:608418-635233 GCA_009831015.1 Picea engelmannii
ACTCCAAAGCACTAGCCTAGCTAAATGTTGGTGTAAAAGAGCCCTAGAAAAGAGTTACTAGATAAATTTTAAGATTACGCAATGTTTTTAAGAGCTGTTGTTTACTCAAAGGTAACGGAAGTGAAACTCATGTTGTATGACTCAGACCCAAATAATGCAAGGATGATAATGAAATATAACACTTTTCATTCAATGAATCCTATTTATGGAAGAGAGAGAAAATTTCCAAATCAACCCTGCACTACAATGCAATGCACAATTTCCTTTCAAATGTCAATGCAAACAATCATTCATAAAAGGACTATTCTCTATGTGACTTTTTCAAATACTTCAACAAACTCTAAAATTTGATTTTTCAATGTTTTCTAAAAGACAAAAACAATGTTTTTGAAAGAAAAGATTATTGTTCACTTTCCAAAAAGAATTCTCACTATATCAATGAGAAAGCATAAAATCAAATCATAAAGAATCAAGCAATAACAACCCAATCAACTCTTTCAATGAAAGCAAAAACAAAGAGAAAACCAATTAATCTTCTCAATGCAAACGAAAATGTTCTTTCAATCCAACAAGCAAATGAGAAAACCAAGCAAACTTAACTTTCCACCAATCACTGGATCTCAACAAATCAAATACATTCATAAGCTGAAGTCAGAGAGAATGGTTTAGCCAGAAGAGTCGAGAAACGAAATTCAAGTCACAAATGCCAAGAAAATCCTTGAAACCCTAAGACTAATCACGCATGTAAACTGAAGCAAAAGAGTTATCAATCAAAAGTCCAAGAAGCCAATAAGATGTATTTCAACTGATCTGGGCAGTCAAAAAGACAAAAACTCAATTTCAAAATTTTGAAACAGACTGCTCGCAGGCAAGCAATACAACACAGTGCGAGAATCGATGATTCTCACAGGCAACCTGTTAGCAAGGTGCGAGGTGCTCGCACTGGACCCTATGAGCAGGGTGCGAACCTGACTGATTCTCATAGTCTGCAGTTAAACGCAGTGCGAGAAGTCCTGAATATGACAAAAAATTTGAAAATTGAAGTAAAATTTCAAAAAACTTCTGGACTCAAAAGGTCTATCAGGATATCCTGAAGACTCAGAGACTGATAAAACAAGCGAAAAATGAAATCAAAGAAAATGGCCACAGAAAAATACAAAAAGCCACCAAAAAATGGGATCGTCCCCAACGGAGTCGCCAATTTTGTTTCAGGATTAATCCGTAAGTGCGGACACAAACTGATCTCCCTAGATCCACCTGGATCTAGAACAAAACATGACAGAATAATACTCTTTCCCTAGATTTAGACTATTGAATGAACTAGGAGGTAAGAATCATGAACATACCTTATGATTCACTTCCTTGGATCTTTGTTGTTCCAACTTCACTCCAATGCTCTTGGACCATCCAGAACACAACAGTACAAACCAATCAAAGTGAAGACAACTCAATAAATTCAATAGTTAAACTATACATATGATCAAGGAGTTATGTAATAAAGTGACATTTAGCTTTATGGGAAAGGGACATATTACTGTATTAAATTGATAGAAAGAAAGAATTACAACCTGAGCCTTGATGTTGCAAACCTCCTTTCGATGGCTCCTAGCTCTGACACACACACTTGCTCATGCATGAAGAATATCAACCACTTTTGATAACCTTGCTGGTGTCTCTAGCTGTAGTAGCATCAGTCCTTCATACAATCTTCCACTAATTCTCCAATAAATCTCTTGCTAGTTTGCTTCTAACCTTTTCCATGAGCATTCCCCTCAATATATAGGAGAGAATGAATTAGTTACTTGGATATGAATGATCCCAAGATATCAGGAAAGCCAGTACTTAGATAACCATTCGAATGCCATCTCATCCTTCTAGAAGATTCCCTTCTAGAAGGTTCGAGAATTTATCCTTTTCCCTTCTTTAGAAAGAGTTCGCACCCT
The DNA here is from genome assembly GCA_009831015.1 of Picea engelmannii. Taxonomy (NCBI): domain Eukaryota; kingdom Viridiplantae; phylum Streptophyta; class Pinopsida; order Pinales; family Pinaceae; genus Picea; species Picea engelmannii. The sequence continues at coordinate 610,362 of ML780001.1, forward strand.
AACAGTTAGGTACAGTGCGAACTTCTCGCACCCTATCTTAATGCAACCTGCGAGAATCATGCATTCTCGCAGGAAAATGTATTGGTAGCCTGTGAACATTCCTCAAAATTGTGATTTCTGGAAAGAGATAAAGGTAACTTTTCTCTAGAGAAAGTTCTAATGAAGAGCCCGAGTTCACCATCATCATTACATCATCATGATGACCAAAATTATGGATAACAGCCGGAGTGGATTATAATGACATACACCATCGTCTAGAGATGGTTCTACAGGATGTGCCTGAGGGCATGTGGACGTGCATCCAGGATGAGAGTTTCCTGGAGCAGTGTGTAGGGGTACTGCCACCATGGCGGGCCATAGTGTGGCGAGAAGCAGTGCTTGCGGCTATGACAAGTGGACGCTTGCCGCCGGGGAAGGAGGGTCATGTGGGTGGTCCACCACCGCCTGGGGTAGGTGGTGGTGGGCCACCACCTCCTCCTGAGGGAGGAGAAGGTGGTGGTGCGATAGAGGCACCCTGAGTGGTGTATGATGTTCATCTTTTTTTTTTTTGTATATAGGTTGGTGAGCCCATTTTTTGTACCGAGGGGCTACATTGGCCTGCGGATACATGTATTTTTTTATGTAAACATTTGGATGGTCTGATGGGCCTTGATATATACACGAGTATACACATTTTGAGATCCTGATGTTGTCTACATGTTTTTTGCTGATGTGTTGAGTACGTCCATTCTATATATATGCTGTGACAGGGTTTCATGATATGTTTATGTATGTGTAGTTTGATGTGATATATGCCAATCTAACACCATGTTAGCTATTTGATCTGTTGTTTGATTTAATTGTCTTGGAATATGTGTAAATGTAATGGAATCAAAATGTCGATATAACAACCTAACTTGTAGGTATTTGCGAAAGAGGCACGGATCGCGTACACGGTACACATTGTTGAGTTGGAGAACGACTAGTTGAGAGTCGAGGAAGACGCTAAGGTGACAAATATGATGATGCTGGGTGTCGGCCAAGAGGCCGATGACTACAGTGTATTTAGCTTGGTTGTTGGTGGATGGCCCCAAACATATGCCGCGTGAATGTAGCATTTCATGTGAGGGGGTGTAGAGAGCCCAAGCAGCCTAAGTAAGATTTTGTGTCCAACGGTTGGCACCGTCGGCGTAACCAATGTGATAGGATGGTGGAGGAAGCATCTTCTAATAGCACAAAGGACAGTTTTAGACGAGAGGGGAGGAGGAAAAAGACTAAAAAACACTAAAAAAGAAATAACCTAAAGTAGAATGACTATTTTTAAGCATAAAATTTCTTGAGCTACAACCCATTGACGGGTTCTTTGAGAGAGAGGCCTTCGGGGGAGGCCAAGATGTATGCGCCTTTGGTGAGGCAATGTTGGATGATGTAAGGGCCATGCCAAAGTGATTCGAATTTGCCGTGGCCAAAGGTATCATGAGCGATATCATAAGCCAGGACGAGGTTGCCTTCGCGGAATGATCGAAGGTTGACATGGAAATCAAAGGTAGCCTTGGATCATTTTTTAGCTGCCTCGTTGTTCTGTAAGGAAGATTGACGATCGCCATCCAGAGACTCCAAGTTCAGCAAGCGCTGCTCCATTGGAGCAGTGTCAGGTAATAACTCAATTGCGGTGCGTAAGGTGGGAATTTTTCACTCGATGGGAAGAGTTGCTTCGACCCCATGGACTAAATGGAATGGTGTGAAACCAGTAGTGGTCTTCACTTCTGTTCGATAAGCCCATAGTGCAGAAAATAACATATGATGCCAATTGGTTTTATGTTTATTAACCGTGCGCTATAACATGGTCTTGAGGACTTTGTTAACTGCCTCGACCTGTCCGTTTGACTGAGGGTAATATGGTGAGGCAAACTCGTGAGAGAAGCCTAACCGAGATGAGAGTTCGAAGAAGATATCATTCTCGAAGTGTTTCCCATGGTCGAAAACGAGTTGAAGTGGTACTCCAAAACGAGATATGACGTGGTTAAAGAAAAAATGCGTTGCAGTGTCAGTGATGTTGTTGAAAGTGGGCATAGCTTCGACCCATTTGGTGAAGTAATCAATGGAGAAAACAATGTATTTGTGACCATTGCTGGAGGGGGGATTACAAGTCATAAAGTCAATGCCCCATTTACAAAAAGGCCGGCAGTAATGACAGGGTGAAGAAGAGTGGGAGGAGCTCGGGCTTTGTTGGCATAGAGCTAACATTGCTCACATAGTTTCACGGCATGAATGCAATCATGAAACAAGGTAGGCCAAAAGTAACCGGCTCGGATAATCTTTTGAGCAGTGGATATACCCGAAAGATGCCCCCCACATGCACCGCTGTGGCAGTCGTTTAAGACTCTGTCGGCCTCATCGATAGTCAGGCATCGACGAAGAATGGTGTCGATGCCCCGCCGGTATAGGATGTCTCCGATGAGGAGGTAGCGGGGGGCCTGATGGCGAATACGTCGACGATGATCTCGTGAAAGGTGGTTACCAAAATTTTGAGTTCATAGGTAGACGAGAAGGTCGTCGTACCAAGGATCATCCGAAGTGATGTAAAAGAGATGTTCGTCAGGAAAGTCGGTGTTGACGGGGGCACTGGTGGTGTCAGAGGGTAGCGCCGTGACCAGTTCGGCGAGAACAAGGGCCTTCTTACTCTTAGGTGTTGAGAACTTGAGGTCACACTCCTGAAGGATAACGATCCATCGAGCGAATTTTCCGTTAACTTATCGACGGCTGAGAAAGTACTACATAGGGTTGGAATTTGCGACTACCTTTGTGGTGCGAAGCAGAATGTAATGGCGCAGTTTTTGGACTGTGAGGACAACTGCAAGAGCAAGTTTCTCTTCGTTTTTATACTTCAAGGGTGGTCCTGAGAGGTGTTGATGGGCGAAACTAACTGTCCGTCAACTGGGAGAGTGGAACCGGTCCAGGGTTGTCTAAATAACCCAAGCCGTTTGGAATGACCCACCCTGACGGGTTTAACGGCTCCGTTGGCCGCTCTAAGGTCCTAAGAAAACCAAAGAGAAAACTAATCTAAACTAACTAATCTATCTAAAACTAATAAAAAAAACTAAACTAACTAAAATAAAAGAAACTAAACTAACTAATAAAAAAAACAAACTAATACACTAATCGAATCAAAACAAACTACTAAATTAAACTAAAACTAAATATACACTACTCTAATTATTATATACAGTCTACTAATTATTATTACACTAACTCTAGCAATTAAATATCTAATTACTAATTTAATTAGAACTTATTCACAAATATACAATATACACAATTGGCAGATTTAAATAAAACCTGTAAAACTCATATACTTTCTGTCCTAAGACAACCAAAGATATTTTTGAATTTTTGATTTTATGAATAAGAAATAACACTACTGAAATTAAACGATCTAATATATTAACTCTAACTTAAACTAATATCTGAACTAAACTACTAATAAAAATGGCAAACGAGACTAACTGACATGGAAGCGCTCCTAGTTTGTCCTGCATTTGTTGACTTCGAAGCTGGTTGGAGGAAGGAAACTCGCATCGGTTTATCCAAAATATTTTCGTAAACGATTGGCTGAGCTACTCTTTGAGTGATTTACAGGACAAACAAGACATAAAAGATCATAACAACTTTAAAATTTATTAAATCTCTGCAATAAGGGAAACCTGTTATGCAAAAACTTATATTTGATAATTCAAATTATGAAGAAGATAAACCTGTCATTCACAAAATGAATTAGACAATTGTTATGTCTTTTATACAATTGAAAGAAACTAGATATGGATTAAAGTGATTAAAATTATATCATTTGCACATGATCAAGATAGCTAAAGTAGTCATAAACCATATACAAATTGATATACACAACATGAAACAAAATGTTGATATAATGAGAAGCTAAAGCTGTGACAAAACACCAAATTCTGCTTTAGTCTGTATTATAACTCCATATCCTTGTTCTCCCACGAATGAGGATGAACATTATTACAAAAATCATAAGTATATATAAGTCTCTCCACAGGGTAAAACCTCCTTGTGGATAATATCAAAATGTATTACATAATCTGGGAAATATCCCAAAATCAACTAAACTAGGAAATCAAAATGCAAGAGAAATCTTTGAAATATCTCCTAACTGCTCATCAACTCAATTGCAATTTCGAATTTACCTGCAATAGAACAAAAATATCAAATTAGCAAGATATTTCAGTAACAAAATAATAAAAAATTGATCCTACAGACTTAGCTACAGAATCATCTGATTCTGTAGCTAGTCTAAAATAGCATATAGAATCAGATAGAAATCAAATGAAATATTTTTTTTAAAAACAATCCAATTTTATTTTATTTTAATAAACATTAAAATCGAATTACTAATGGTTCGAGAAAATTTATCATTCGAATTAAACAAAATCGAAAAGGCTGCAATCAAAACAGGATAAGAATGCTCTGTTTTAGTTGCTATGAAATCAGATCAAATGATAACCAAACTTTTTCATATCCCAAAATGAATCATATCGAATTAGATACGATTTAACTCAATTCAATCATAATCGATTTGTTACGACTGTAACAATATGCATACAATTCAAATTGTTTTAATCAAATACCAATATAGAAAGGCTATTACGATTATAGTCACAATGAAACAGCATCAACAAACTTCGCCATATATTTCGATCGTTGGGTGTTACACAGTCGACAGACATGACCGAAAATAGTGATCATAACCACCAATAGCAGTGATAACCATAACTGGGTAACAATCAGAGCGAATCGTAACTGAGTTAAAAATAGAAACAAATAGTAATCCTGGGCATAATCACTTCCGTTCCCAATTAACTTTAAACAATATGTTTGTTAAAATATGGATCGGGCTGATAACACGGTGATGCGAATCGAACAGTTTCAATTTGGTTATGCATTAACAGAATGATATTCGAATTGATCGAAAAAAACATGGAATATAAAATCACAACAGTTAACCGTGATTGCCAACCATATCGTATAGAATACAACCAATTCAAATCGAGCCATTGACTGTGTTCAACATTGGAATACCAAAAATAGCCTGTGTTTAGAAAATATATTAACAACTTCAATAAGCACAGAGCATTCAATTAAAGCTAAATTAAAACAATCAAATCTATCCCACGATCAATCGAATCAAAGCCAAATCCAATCGAAACTTAAAACAATAACAAAATTCGATTTATCAAAACAAAATTATATACAATAATGCATGCTTATGTGTCAAAGCAAATCCACACTGTAAACAAAGTTTATGAGTTTGTCATATAAACAGGTGATAATCATACCAGTGAGGTTGATCGAGCTACGCCAATTTTGAATTGACGAATGTTGTTGCCGGCTCCACGTTCTTAAACAAAATCGAACCAGTTGTTCGCTGTTTCTTATCAGTGGATGGCATCTTCGCTTTTTGACTAGTGAGCTTTTCAACTTGATCCTCCAGAGCATGAATTCTTGACTGCAGCATTGGCACATCGAGGTAATACCTTTCTAACCATGAGCCACACTGATCACATGGTGGAGCAGCTGGTTGAGATAGGGCAAGAAGGGGTTTCAACGAGTCACCAGGGGTTTCACAAGGCATTTTGATGCCTGGATAATTAGGATCATTTAGCAAACAAGGTGGTAGGCTCTTCACAAAATCGTATGCGGGTTTATCACAGAGACCTTCTGAAAAGGGATACTCACTTGCCAGGTAACGTCAATCTCTGAGTCAGAATCTTCACTCACCATGATAGGGTCAGGGTTGACAGAAGGTCTCGGTTTGTTTCTTGCCATGTGAGAGATTAATCGGGCATTCTTCTTACCTTTAGAATTCACATTAGGTTTGGTCTTAGGCTTTTTAGCCACGGGTTTAACATTTTCCACATCCTTGGTGACAGAATTGGGTAGGTCAATAGGTGAGTCGGGTAGGGGTTTGGGTAGCAGAGCACTGTAAGGGACAGGGGGTACTAACTTGCTCTCACTCACCACAGGTTTGTCAACCTATGGTGGGCTTGAATCATCAAAATTATTTCATTTAAGAAAATCCTTCCAACAGTCCCGACGTAACCCCAAATGACAAACCACAAGCATTTTAATTAACCCAAAATGAAATAGGCTTTTATCGGCCTGGTTCCGTTTGTATCTTTTAGACATTTTAAACAGACTCCTATGCAAGTAGTAAGGCATATTAAGCTCATATCCCATGAAAATCATAAGTAGCCGAAGGTGGTATAGGAAAACGAAACCATACCGGCCCTCGCATGTGATGAATTGCTTGGTTACCATCAACAAGTCGTGCCAACATTGCTTGAGCATATTCACGGGTAAACCTTTGTCACAGGAGCTCACTCTTCGTGACTGGAAGAGCAATGTCCTTGGGACATCTTCCACTTTGCAATTTTTTGACCATCTCTATCCGACATCAGGCATACCGGTAGCTAGACTGAGAAATTGCTCATCAATTTCCAATTGCACATCCCCAACCTTGGCTCGACAGCCATCAAAAGTTAATGCGAATTGCCGAGCCACGCTAGGGTTATAGCCATCAAAATTTCGTATGAACGGGAGCCATCCAAATTCCTCAAGGTCACTGTAAGCACCATCAAACATCAACAATTCCTGGCAACCATTGGGTTCAGCCCTTACGACTGGAGCCATGGTGCGGGCTCATGGTAGGGTTTGGATTGAACACAATCAACACAGGAGCAAAGTCGTTTGGGATTAACAACTATGAGCGCTCAAAGGGGAGGCAAATTAATTTGCGCATGCGAGGGTGGTGGGATTACCACCACCATGCAGCATAGTAATGGCACAATACAGCACTGTTTAATCAATTATGACATCACTCAAACCATATTAATCGGCCAACCCAAGGATTAAATGGTGGATAATTATATCAACGTGCCAGTAATCAATGTAAAACCAAAACCATAAATTATATCAATGCGCCATGTGTATAATCAAACCAACGTTAAATAAAAAATCCAAATGTTTAACCAACGTGCCATATATATAATCAAACATTGCCATTCAATATGAAATCAGACTCATATGTTACCCATGCGCTTGTCGCATAATATGTAACCAAAGTTTATAAAACATTGTGACAAGAGATTTCATAAAATCGATAAGCCAAGAGCTTTTGATAGTAAGGATCACATCATATAAAAATCAAAATCAATCATGACCCCTATATAATCAAGTATAATTCATGAATTAGCATGCTCAATGCCTTGTCAATTAAATAAAAGTCAAGTTGCATAATCAAAGTAAGGATAGGCAAAAGGACACAGTTCGAAAAATCATTCCAGCCACTTAATAATAAACCAAAGGTAAGTACCAATCAGAATATCGATGAGAAGATCATGACAATTCAAATAACGACGGAGGATTTTTCACGCTTTCAGTCGTGAAAACTAAATTGAAACCAATTTGCAAACATCGCATGAAATGAAAATATCGTTAATTTGCAAATGTGACGACAATTTGAAGTTCCGAAGATGTAGGTGTAGGCAGCCTTTAGGGAAATTGAAAAAATTGAATTGGCTGCCAACAATGGCGACACACTGGGAGAAGCAGTTATCTCTATTCAGTACCCCGACAAAGTTGTCTTGGTGCCATGCTTGCATTTACCCACTGCCAGCGGACCTGTTCAGTATCCCGACGGGTTTACAAACACTTCCCACAGCTCTTATTGACATTTTTTTTTCTTTTTTTCTTTTATAGATAGTTGAGCAGGGTGACGCTGAAAATTCTTGGTATTTTTATCATAATTTTTAGACCTCATCAGAATCTTTTGATACTATCCTTTATTCAGCTCCAGAAATGTTTTATTTCTAAAACAACTTACTATGACAGGGAAACATCCTTTTTGAGTCATTCCTTTACGGAAAAGGGACAGCGTAAAAAGATAAAGATGATCATGACAAACTTTGCTCACAGATTAAAATTAGTAACTTCTTTTAAACAAAAAAATTTTCCAACATAAATATCGGTTTTTAGAAATATATCATTGATGTTCGTACAACTTTTCAGAAGTTATTTCAACGAAGAAATTTTCCTACGGTCTTTGTTTGAATAGCTCAGTACACAAGCATGCAAATGTTTCAAAACATAAAAAACTGATCAATCCAAATCAAAACCAAAAACGAAAACAAAGGCAAAATAAAAACAAAAGGAAATATTTACATAATATACAAGGGTAGTAATCAAGCGAAGTATCTTTTCAGGGCTTGGCCATTCACCGGATAGGTGTCAAGCTGCCCTTCAAGATTCGGAAATCGAAAGGAACTAGGACCCAACTTTTCAGCAATCAAAAATGGCCCAAGCCACAAATTTTGAAACTTGGTATGCTCACCCTTACCTTCGTGTGTTTTGTCCCACTTTAAGACGAGATCGCCTACTTCAAAATTCCTATCAGAAGCGGAATTGGAATCGAACCAACTTTTAATCATTTGTTGATGTTGGTATAACTTACGCTTAGCTTGGGTTCTTACTTCTTCTTACTTCATCAAAGCGTTAATACGACTTTCTAAAGGGGGACAATCTTCTTCTTGAACTTTTTGTGACAATTGAAGCGAAGGAAGAAGAATGTGAGGTGGCAGAATGGCTTCTCTTCCATAAACAAGGAAAAAGGGGGAGTTACCTATAGCCGCTTTGGGTGTTACCCTATTAGCCCACAGTGCATTCGGCAGTGCATTGTGCCAGTTTTTGTGATTTTCAGCCACAGTTCTCTTGATAATTTTGATCAAGTTCTTGTTTGTTGATTCTGCTAAGTCGTTGCCCTGGGGGTAGTAACTAGCAGAAAACTTCAGTTTTATTCCTTTATCTAAGGCGAACTCACTCATCTCAAGAGAATAAAAGTATGAAGCGTTATCAAAGACTAGACAATCAGGGATACCAAAACGAGTGATGATATTCGAGTTTAGAAAAGCGATCACCTGACTTGTGTTAACGGTTCTTAGCGCGGCGGCTTCAGACCATCGAGTAAAGTAATCAGTGGCTGTCAAAATATACTTGTGCTGTTGTGAGGATGGAGGTTTAATAGGACCTATGATATCAAGGCCCCATTGCTGGAAAGGAGAATCGACTGAAATGGGTTGCAAGGGGAAGGCTGGTTTTTGCAATCGCCCTGATGTTTTCTGACAAATGATACATTTACGGCACAAGGCATGGGCATCTCTAAAAAGAGTCGGCTAGTAATAACCGGCTCTTAAAACCTTATGAGTAGTGGTGTCACCACCGAAGTGACCACCAGCTTCTCCTGCATGCAACTCAAGCAAGACTCTTTCTGCTTCGTCCTTTTCAGGACAACGCATCAATACGCCGTCGAAATTCTGACGAAGCAGTATACCATTAACTAGATGAAAGGAGGTAGACTTTAGTCTTAACGCTCTTCTTTTGGTTGGTTCAAGTTGACGGGGTGCTGATCCATGTTCAAGACAAAATCTAATATCGTCGTACCAAGGACTTACGAGGTTTTGTGCACAACAAATCAAATTCTGATCGCATTGTTCTAGGTATGACGTATCACTATCTTCTTGTTCTTCGGTTTCTGAATCAACTACCAACTTAAACAACCCTTGGCCTCTCACGATCTGTGCTGGGGTGATTTCTAAGTCATACTCCTGCAAGGAGGTGACCCAGTTGGCTCTTTTCTCTCCTAACTCCTTTTGCACTAACAAGTTCCTTACGATAGGGTAGGGGACAATGACCTTCGTCCTCGACTTCAAAAGATAGGACCGGAAATGCTTAACTTCTTTGAAAACAGTGTAGGCTTGCCGATCGACCGCTGGGTAGTTAAGTTCATCACCTTTGAAAGCAGAACTCATAAAGGCGATGGGTACTTTGTTGTTCTCAGAATTCTTCTGAGTTAGGACTGCGGCATAAAAACGATCAGAGGCAAATGTATAGAGTGTAAAGTCTTGAGAGAAATCAGGGCTCATGAGAGACGGAGCGTCTATTATGGCCTTCTTTATAGCATTGAAAGCTTGGTTTTCTGTAGGTCCCCAGTGATATTGGGTGTCTTTCTTAATCAGGCTCTGGAGAGGCCTGACCATTTCAGAGAAACTGGGGACAAATCTTCTCACGAAATTAATTTGGCCTAGGAAAGACTGCATGGATTTTTTGGAGGTAGGTGGGGGAAGTTTAGCGATGACTTGGGTCCTCTCGGGATCAATAATCATTCCATCACTAGACACAATGAATCCTAGTAATTTACCATGTTCTACTGCAAATATGGACTTCTTGGGGTTCAAGGAGATGCCGTATTTATGACATCGTAGCAGAACGGCTCGTAAGTGAGTTAGATGATCGTCTTTGTTTTTAGAATAAACGGTCACATAATCTAAGTAGACTACTACGGAGTGATTGATTAAGCCTCTGAAAGAAATGTCCATTTCTCTCTGAAAGGTAGCATTGGCATTAATCAATCCAAAAGGCATTTTACGATAAGCATAAGTGCCCCACGGGGTACGGAAGGTAGTTTTTAGTTGGTCTGGCAGAGACATCAAGACTTGGTTGTATCTAGAGAAACCATCCAGTAAGGATAGCCTCTCGGAACTAGATACTTGTTGAAGGATCTGTTCCATGGGAGGGACAGGATAATTATCTTTGTCAGATGCTTTGTTGAGGTTTCGGAAATCGACACAAAGTCGAATTTCCCCGTTTTTCTTCCGCACTGGGATGAGGTTGGATACCCATTGAGTGTGCCTAACAAGAAAATTTATTTTAGCACTTAGGAGTTTATTCAATTCTTTTTGAACGGTCGGTTCTAATTTAGGATGCATTTTCCTCAGTTTCTGTTGGAAGGGTAAGGTTTGGGGCTTCATCGAGATGACATGCTGTATAATGTTGGGATCGAATGTTTTAAGATCATTATAAGTCCATGCAAACACATCCTTGAATTCTTTAAATATTTTAACAAAAGCAGCTTTTTCTTGTCTAGAATATCCCAAGCCTAAGTTGATACACTAAGGATTTTCACTAGTTCCTAAATTGACTTTTTCATAAGACAATGAGGAACTGTTGGTTTTGCAATTGACCGTTTTTTTAAATTTATCTTCAAAATCATAAAACTTTTCTAGTCTAACAACAGATTTGGGTATGAAGTTTACCATGTCCGATAGAGCTTCAGGAGATTTCGGACTAGGTATTACCGTAAAGTCATGCAAATTGTCGTCGTGCGTTTTTTCATCTATCACAACGCCTTGGAAGGTTTCTTCCATGTGCAGAAACTTAATGATCTGCTGATCATCGTCAAATACTCTCCAGTTTGTGATATTGTCGGGAACGGATGGTCGAAACAATAGCTCAACTGAGAACGTGTTTGGGGATAAGCCTTCTGTAGGAAGAAGTTTAGAGGCAACATTAGCTAGTAGATCTAATTCAACATTATTTGATCTAGGAATGGAATTTATATTAAAAGCATAAAATTTTTTCATTAAACTCCATACCTTGGACTGGTAACATTTGAGATGCGGGGAAAGACAATGTATAGAATCTCTCACCTGCCTAACCACTATATCATAGTCGCCGAATACAATCAGATTTTGAATGTGCATGTCCAAGGCTTTTCTGAGACCTTGCACAAAAGCCTCATATTCTGTGATATTATTAGTACATTCAAATTATAACCTACAAGCCAACAATGTTTTGTTACCTGTCGGATTGATAATGATACAGCCTACACCAGCTCCTTCTTTAGACTTGGAACTGTCGAAATATAAAGAACAAATTTGATTCCCATCGGGTTCACAGGACTGTTGCATAGAAGCTGTTGGTTGCACATAAGCTATGATCTCAGACTGCTGTTCTGAATTGTTGATAGGTGAAACTTCAGCCATGAAATTTCTGAAGTAGGTGTCCATCCCTTTGACTTCAGGTGGATTAATAGGAGGTGTGTATGGTTCATTAGGGTCATTCAAGTCTGTTACCGTGAACTTGAGGTAACGCTCACGATTCACTTTGATCTTGTTGGGCTTACCATTTTCTGGAAGCCATAAGTGAGACCAGTCTGTTGCGAAGTAACCTTGTAGCTGCTCCGACCAGTCCCTGCTCAAAAATAGACCATACACTTCTGGAATATCCACCACAATTATATCAATAACCTGATGAACCTTTGGGTTAGACGATAATCTAATCAATACATTTTTTAGTTCGCATATAACTTTAACATCTGATCGATCAAGTTGTATGATTTTCAAAGAAGAGGGTTCTACTTCAGCGTTAATATTTTGGCAGACTAACCAAGGCATCACATTGGACGATGCTCCTGAGTCAACCATACAATTATGCACATTTCTGTTGAAGATTTCGAAAGTTAAAAGAAAAGGAGGTACATTCTTACGAGTACTCAGAGTTGTAGCTTGTGGTTTATTACTCGCAGTTTCTAAGACTACTTTATCTGAATTATTTACATTATTTACATTGTTATTTACATTATTTACAAGAGTTACAGGAAGGCTTCCTTTATCTTGAGGATCAGGATTATTTTTAGTGGAAGTCTTCTGCGACACTTTGCTTTGCACAACCTTATTGCTGTTTGAATTACCATTCTTGCCATTTTCTAAAATATTTTGCAACATCTTTTGTAACAAAAATGGAAACTTCAACAACTCATAAATAGAAATGTTAGCCCTTAATTTCTTAAGATCCTCAACAACATCATAATCTAATTTAGGGCCATCATTACTTTGTTTAGTTTCTACTGATTTAGATGGTTTTGGAGGTAAAGTTGTAGTGTTCTCGGCAGGAGGTTTGTTTGATGTCTTACTCCTAGTGTTGTAAGGGTGAACAGTCTCGAAGTTGGCTTGGAAGATGCTATCTGAGAGGTGTCCAAAAATATTTGGAGAAGACTCTTCTTCTTGAACGGTTTCCTGCTCGACTTCCTCTTGAGGGATATCAGGAGGGATCAAGTCATCCTGGGATCCTAGAATTGTCTGGAGAGTGCATTGCAAACTTTCTAGGTTCAAGCCTTCGGGATTTGGATTAGGCCGGTTGGTTTGAAAAGGCTTTCGGAAAGGAGGTTTGTAGGGTCCTTTACTCGAAGAGGCTTCTTCAGTTGAACTTTTTAAATCTATAACTTGATTAGACAATTTTTGTATGACTTTAGTTAAATTTTCCAAATCAGAGTTTTCAGGTTGTGTTTTGTTTTGTGTAGTTCTGGGGAGAATTTCAATCTTCTTTTTGGAAGAGGAAACAGTCTCAGTTTCGTTGCTAGAAGAGTCCTTAAGACTAAGTATGTCTTTTTCAATCTGAGTAGCCTCTTCAAAGGCTTCTAATAACGTGGCCTTTTTAGAACATTTAACCCAAATAGCTATACTTTGATGTAGAGATTTAGTGTAGTAAGCTATTACAAGACTCTCAACAGGCATAGACTTTGCAGGGATTCAATTTTTAAGTGTTAGAAATCTTTGATTAAAATCTTTAACTTTTTCTTTTGGGTTCATTTTTAAGCTCGAAAGATCCATGACTAAGACTTTCGGAGGTTTACCATCTTCGAATATTTCCAAAAAACATGACTCAAACTTTTCCCAAGACACTATGGTGTGAGGCTGTTGGGAAAAGTACCAAGTGGATGCATTACCCTCAAAGGTGTAAGGGAACAACCTACAGACAACATCTTCATGTTCAACATTACGGAGTCTGATGGCTAACATAAAATTTTTGATATGATCTTCGACTATCTGTTTTGAATCGGGATCAAACTTAGGAAGCCATTTCTCTAGGTGCTTAGGTAAAGGATGTTGGGCTCCAGGAACCGCTACAGCATCCTGGTCCAACCAGGGTCTAGCAGGGTTGTTCTAATTTGCCATTGGGGAATTGGGTGTGGAAGGATGAGAAGGTGGATTGCCTTCGTCAGAAGAGGAATCTCCTCTAGAAGAGGAAGGAAATGAAGGAGGTGGTGAAGGAGGTGTCCCAAATCCTCCTGCAGTAGGATTTGTGTTTGGATATGTAGGATTCACAGTGAGGTCTATATCGCCTAACTGTTCTCCGATATCGGAGAAATCTAAAGGTTGACCCCACGGGCGGTTTGGTTGCCTAAGACTAGCTAAGGCACTATGTGTTTTGATAAGAGATTGACGAACGATCTCTTGGAGATCACCACCTGTAGGATTAGGGGTTGCTGGCTCAACAGTGATCTGCGGATCTTCGGTTGAAGTAGTTGTTGTTTGAGGGGGGATATTATCTTGTGAACGGATTCTAGTCACTATAGGGGTGCGATTAGGTGGAGGAGGAGTCTTGCGACCGCCTCATGCCATTAATTAAGTTCAGGCCCTCTTTCTAGCGCCATTTGTTGACGGGTGAAACTGACCGTCCGTCAACTGGGAGAGTGGAACCGGTCCAGGGTTGTCTAAATAACCCAAGCCGTTTGGAATGAACCACCCTGACGGGTTTAACAGCTCTGTTGGCCGCTTTAAGGTCCTAAGAAAACCAAAGAGAAAACTAATCTAAACTAACTAATCTATCTAAAACTAATAAAACAAACTAAACTAACTAAAATAAAAGAAACTAAACTAACTAATAAAAAAAAAAACTAATACACTAATCGAATCCAAACAAACTACTAAATTAAACTAAAACTAAATATACACTACTCTAATTATTATATACAGTCTACTAATTATTATTACACTAACTCTAGCAATTAAATATCTAATTACTAATTGAATTAGAACTTATTCACAAATATACAATATACACAATTGGCAGATTTAAATAAAACCTGTAAAACTCATATACTTTCTGTCCTAAGACAACCAAAGATATTTTTGAATTTTTGATTTTATGAATAAGAAATAACACTACTGAAATTAAACGATCTAATATATTAACTCTAACTTAAACTAATATCTGAACTAAACTACTAATAAAAATGGCAAGCGAGACTAACTGACCTGGAAGCGCTCCTAGTTTGTCCTGCGTTTGTTGACTTCGAAGCTGGTCGGAGGAAGGAAACTCGCACCGGTTTATCCAAAAGCTTTTCGTAAACGATTGGCTGAGCTTCTCTTTGAGTGATTTACAGGACAAACAAGACATAAAAGATCATAAAAACTTTAATATTTATTAAATCTCTGCAATAAGGGAAACCTGTTATGCAAAAACTTAAATTTGATAATTCAAATTATGAAGAAGATAAACCTGTCATTCACAAAATGAATTAGACAATTGTTATGTCTTTTATACAATTGAAAGAAACCAGATATGGATTACAGTGATTAAAATTATATCATTTTCACATGATCAAGATAGCTAAAGTAGTCATAAACCATATACAAATTGATATACACAACATGAAACAAAATGTTGATATAATGAGAAGCTAAAGCTGTGACAAAACACCAAATTCTGCTTCAGTCTGTATTATAACTCCATATCCTTGTTCTCCCACGAATGAGGATGAACATTATTACAAAAATCATAAGTATATATAAGTCTCTCCACAGGGTAAAACCTCCCTGTGGATAATATCAAAATGTATTACATAATCTGGGAAATATCCCAAAATCAACTAAACTAGGAAATCAAAATGCAAGAGAAATCTTTGAAATATCTCCTAACTGCTCATCAACTCAATTGCAATTTCGAATTTACCTGCAATAGAACACAAATATCAAATTAGCAAGATATTTCAGTAACAAAATAATAAAAAAATGATCCTACAGACTTAGCTACAGAATCATCTGATTCTGTAGCTAGTCTAAAATAGCATATAGAATCAGATAGAAATCAAATGAAATCTTTTTTTTAAAAACAATCCAATTTAATTTTCTTTTAATAAACATTAAAATCGAATTACTAATGGTTCGAGCAAATTTATCATTCGAATTAAACAAAATCGAAAAGGCTGCAATCAAAACAGGATAAGAATGCTCTGTTTTAGTTGCTATGAAATCGGATCAAATGATAACCAAACTTTTTCATATCCCAAAATGAATCATATCGAATTAGATACGATTTAACTCAATTCAATCATAATCGATTTGTTACGGCTGTTACAATATGCATACAATTCAAATTGTTTTAATCAAATACCAATATAGAAAGGTTGTTACGATTATAGTCACAATGAAACAACATCAATAAACTTCGCCATATATTTCGATCGTTGGGTGTTACACAGTCGACAGACAGGACCGAAAATAGTGATCATAACCACCAACAGTAGTGATAACCATAACTAGGTAACAATCAGAGCGAATCGTAACTGAGTTAAAAATAGAAACAAATAGTAATGCTGGGCATAATCACTTCCGTTCCCAAATTAACTTTAAACAGTATGTTTGTTAAAATATGGATCGGGCTGATAACATGGTGATGCGAATCGAACAGTTGCAATTTGGTTATGCATTAACAGAATGATATTCGAATTGATCGAAAAAAACATGGAATATAAAATCACAACAGTTAACCGTGATTTCCAACCATATCGTATAGAATACAACCAATTCAAATCGAGCCATTGACTGTGTTCAACATTGGAATACCAAAAACAGCCTGTGTTTAGAAAATATATTAACAACTTCAATAAGCACAGAGCATTCAATTGAAGCTAAATTAAAACAATCAAATCTATCCCACGATCAATCAAATCAAAGCCAAATCCAATCAAAACTTAAAACAATAACAAAATTCGATTTATCAAAACAAAATTATATACAATAATGCATGCTTATGTGTCAAAGAAAATCCACGCTGTAAACAGAGTTTATGAGTTTGTCATATAAATAGGTGATAATCATACCAGTGAGGTTGATCGAGCTACGCCAATTTTGAATTGACGAATGTTGTTGCCGGCTCCACATTCTTAAACAAAATTGAACCAGTTATTCGTTATTTCTTATCAGTGGATGGCATCTTCACTTTTTGACTGGTGAGCTTTGCAACTTGATCCTCCAGAGCATGAATTCTTGACTGCCGCATTGGCACATCGAGGTAATACCTTTCTAACCATGAGCCACACTGATCACATGGTGGAGCAGCTGGTTGAGATAGGGCAGGAAGGGGTTTCAACGAGTCACCAGGGGTTTCACAAGGCATTTTGATGCCTGGATAATTAGGATAATTTAGCAAACAAGGTGGTAGGTTCTTCACAAAATCGTATGTGGGTTTATCACATAGACCTTCTGAAAAGGGATACTCACTTGCCAGGTAACGTTCAATCTCTGAGTCAGAATCTTCACTCACCATGATAGGGTCAGGGTTGACAGGAGGTCTTGGTTTGTTTCTTGCCATGCGAGAGATTAATCGAGCATTCTTCTTACCTTTAGAATTCGCATTAGGTTTGGTCTTAGGATTTTTAGCCACGGGTTTAGCATTTTTCACATCCTTGGTGACAGAATTGGGTAGGTCAATAGGTGAGTCGGGTAGGGGTTTGGGTAGCAGAGCATTGTAAGGGACAAGGGGTACTAACTTGCTCTCACTCACCACAGGTTTGTCAACCTGTGGTGGGCTTGAATCATCAAAATTATTGCATTTAAGAAAATCCTTCCAACAGTCCCGACGTAACCCCAAATGACAAACCACAAGCATTTTAATTAACCCAAAATGAAATAGGTTTTTATCGGCCTGGTTCCGTTTGTATCTTTTAGACATTTTAAACAGAATCCTATGCAAGTAGTAAGGCATATTAAGCTCATAGCCCATGAAAACCATAAGTAGCTGAAGGTGGTACAGGAAAACGAAACCATACCGGCCCTCGCATGTGATGAATTGCTTGGTTACCATCAGCAAGTCGTGCCAACGTTGCTTGAGCATATTCGCGGGTAAACCTTTGTCACAGGAGCTCACTCTTCGTGACTGGAAGAGAAATTTCCACGGGACATCTTCCACTTTGCAATTTTTTGACCATCTGTGTCCGACAGCAGGAAGACCGGTAGCTAGACTGAGAAATTGCTCATCAATTTCCAATTGCACATCCCCAACCTTGGCTCGACAACCATCAAAAGTTAATGCGAATTGCTGAGCCACGCTAGGGTTATAGCCATCAAAATTTCGTATGAACGGGAGCCATCCAAATTCCTCAAGGTCACTGTAATCACCATCAAACATCAACAATGCCTCGCAACCATTGGGTTCAGCCCTTACGACTGGAGCCATGGTGCGGGCTCATGGTAGGGTTTGGATTGAACACAATCAACACAGGAGCAAAGTCGTTTGGGATTAACAGCTATGAGCACTCAAAGGGGAGGCAAATTAATTTGCGTGTGTGAGGGTGGTGGGATTACCACCGTTATGCAGCATAGTAATGGCACAGTACAACACTGTTTAATCAATTATGACATCACTCAAACCATATTAATCGGCCAACCCAAGGATTAAATGGTGGATAATTATATCAACGTGCCATTAATCAATGTAAAACCAAAACCATAAATTATATCAATGCGCCATGTGTATAATCAAACCAATGTTAAATAAAAAATCCAAATGTTTAACCAACGCGCCATATGTATAATCAAACATTGCCATTCAATATGAAATCAGACTCATATGTTACCCATGCACTTGTCGCATAATATGTAACCAAAGTTTATAAAACATTGTGACAAGAAGTTTTATAAAATCGATAAGCCACGAGCTTTTGATAGTAAGGATCACATCATATAAAAATCAAAATCAATCATGACCCCTATATAATCAAGTATAATTCATGAATTAGCATGCTCAATGCCTTGTCAATTAAATAAAAGTCAAGTTGCGCAATCAAAGTAAGGATAGGCAAAATGACACAGTTCAAAAAATCATTCCAGCCACTTAATAATAAACCAAAGGTAAGTACCAATAAGAATATCGATGAGCAGATCATGGAAATTCAAATAACGATGGAGGAGTTTTCACGCTTTCAGTCGTGAAAACTAAATTGAAACCAATTTGCAAACATCGCATGAAATGAAAATATCGTTAATTTGCAAATGTGACGACAATTTGAAGTTCCGAAGATGTAGGTGTAGGCAGCCTTTAGGGCAATTGAAAAAATTGAATTGATTGCCAAGAAGAGGTTCTTACTAACGTAATAAATGACGTGTTCACAATTTCCATATCCGATATGGACGAGGACGCCGGCTACTGATACGGCTGATGCTGATACGTAGAGGATGTAGTTGCGATTATAGTCAGGTGCACTAATTAAAGGTGCATTTGAAAGCGCTTCTTTAAGATCGTCAAATGAGTGTTGGGTATAGTCGTCCCAGTGAAAAGGGATGTCGTGACGTAGTAAGCGGAGGAAACCGTGTGCGCGTATGGTGTAATCAGGAACAAAGCATCTGAGAATGTTAGCTTTTCCCTATAGACTCTAAAGTTGCCGTAAATTCCGGGTAGGTGGAATTTCGATGATAGCTTTGACTTTGAGTGGGTCCACGGTAATACCGCTTTGGGAAACAATAAAAGTGAGGAGGCGCCCGGCGGTGACACAGAACACACACTTGAGAGGATTCAATTGAATGTTGTACTGATGACACCATTGAAAGATGATTCGTAAATCATTGAGATGCTGGGTGCGTTTCTTGGATCGAGATGTAAGGTCGTCCAAGTAGGCGAGGATGATGTTAGCCAGATCGTGGAAGATGTATGTCATCGCCCGCTGGAAAGTTGCGTCGACATTATTTAAGCCGAAAGGCATGACACGATATGAAAAGGTACCCCATGGGGTAGTGAATGCGGTTTTATACTGATTGGCTGGGTGGATTTGTATTTGGTTATAGCCAGAGAATCCGTCCATAAAGGAAAGAGCCTCATGGCCGGCGCAGTCGTCGATAATTTGATCGATGAAAGGCATTGGAAAGTTTTCTTTTGGACATGCGTTATTGAGATCGTGAAAGTCTATGAAAACGCGTATAGTGCCATGTTTTTTGTCGACGGGTACAGGGTTGGAAACCCATGAAGTGTAAGTGATGGGGTAAATAAACCCGACAGTGCGTAATTTGTCGATTTCGGCTTTGATAGCTGCGGCTTTGGATGGGTGTAGCGGTCGCTATTTCTGGCGGACTGGTGTGATGTCGGGCCAGGTGTCGATGCGATGTTCGACAATAGAGGGATTGAGGCCAGGCATTTCTGTGTATGACCAGGCGAAAATATCCCTGTATTCCTGGAAGAGGGCTTTATATGCGACGATTTCCTGAGGAGTGTAAGCATCTCCAATGGTGATTTCTTCGACGATGCCATTTTTAATGGAAATGTCGATTTTGATGGTGGGGGAAATGTTGGCCATGTTGCCTTCTTCAAATGCATTAGGGACAGGAATGGGATTGTTGAACCAATCGATATGCCCGGATGGGATAAAATCTTTGGTTTCGATTGTGTAAATGGGGTTTTGGTTAGGAGGGATGGGGGCTTCCCGTGGAGAGAAGAGTGCGCGGTGATGTAGCGCATCCCAGGGCAAGTCTGGGCGGTTTAGCTCTTCCAGTATTTCCTCGTCGCATTGGAAACGACAGGAATACAAGGGGTCATGAGGAGTGATCTCGGTGACAGTTTGGTTGCCCCCTGATGGAGAAGCAGAGGGAGCAATGCTGGGAGAGGGTGAGGGTTCACGACATAAACCATATATTGAAGTACTAAGGGGTACCCGTGGTGGTTGGGTGGAGAGTATCCGTAGGGAAATAAACAGGAGAGTTGGTGGGGTTGTGGGGTAAATCCTCAGAGATTTCATATAAGAACCATGGAGGTGTTGGGAGTGCCTCGGGCTCGGGAGAAATGACATGAATATCCTCTAGTGACGAGGTAATGTCAATTATCGCCTCTGTGGGTTGGTGAAGCAAGGCCAATTGACGTTTCCTGTATTCAAGGATCATAGGACACTGGTATGTAAAATGAGCTAATGAATCGCAGAGAGAGCAAGGGCATCTCATACGTTCATTGACTGAAGTGGTGACATAGCGAATGTCAGTGATATTTGAAGAGGACATAGCAGGGCGTGGGTTGTTCTGGAAGTTCTGGCGCATAGCGGCCAATGTCTGCCGAAAACGTGGCAGTGCTGGGCAATGATGGGTGTAATGGCCATACTTTGAATAGATAGCACAAGCGTATTTGGTCCTCAACCCTTTAATACTGGAAGGGTGGGTGGTAGTGGTGGGACTAGCAGTAGTGGTGGGTGTTGTGGGAGTTTGAGTGAGGGGGATCAAATTCCGTAATTCAGGTAGTGATGGACAATTGTTGGTTTGGTGGCCCTCTTTCTCACATAGTGTGCAAGGTGGTGGGATGCATGGAGGAAGTGGAGCGGTGGGCTCTTTCTTCTTTCTCCTACCCCCAGCTGTAGCAGGGGGGTTAGTGAGTGGGGGGATGGTGGGGGTAAGGACGGGGATTGTCATGGGAAGTCCTTCCTGTGGGGGAAGGGATGGTCGAGGGACCATCTCTGGTGGGTGTAAATACCAAACTGGGATTGCTAACACCATATTCGGTAGTGTGAGCGTTGCGGCTACCTGAAAATCTTCAATACCTGGTGGAGGGTAAAAGAAGGGAATTTGGGTGAGGGGTTGGGGGAGTGTCTCCCAGACGAGAGTATTCCCTTGAGGAGATGTGGATTCGTGGACTTTTGAGGTCGACGAGTGCGCAGGAGGCTCTGGAGGGAGTGGTTCTGCGACTATTGAGATGTCAGGAATGACTGAAGCCTCTTGAGGAGGAAAATCATCCTCTGTGTGAGTTCCGTTAGATGATACGATGCATACCTGATTAGTATGATGAAGTAGTGGTGGTGCTCCATGGTACGTCCCTAACAAGGATGGATCTTTAAAAATTATAGGACCCATCTCGACGAGTGGATATGCGTCTTGGTTTGTGTGGATGAGAGGAAGAATGTTATCGAGATTGGCAGATGGGTTAGGCTCATAATGTGAGACTTGGTCGATGGTCACGATCTTCCTGTTGTGGGGGAACATCATTGTCTGAAAGACAGAGGATGCCACTGCCTTCATAGCATACATGTAGCTATGACTGAACAAGATATTGTAATCGAGTGGAGCGTCGATAACTTCGATGTCAATGAGAATAGTTTTTCCCCCGAGTTCAATGGGGACATTTTGGAAGAGCCCTTTAGGAGATGATGGCCGTCCATCATAAGCTTGTAATGTGATGGCAGAGGGAATGAGTTCCGGGGAACCAAGTTTCTGCCATATGGTTTTGGACATGATGCATGTAGATGCACCTTCATCGATGATACACCGATGAACGGTGATGTTCTGTATTTTCACTGGTATTTGAAAAGCGATCAGGGAGGGAAGATGAGGTTAGCCGCTATCAAGATCAAAGGTGATGAGTCGAGTATCTGCAGGGTCGACTGCCCCCAAGGCAGAAAGTAGTGATTTTCACTGAGTAGGACAAGTCTAGAGGACTTCCAAGAATGACATGGCATCCGGGGATTGTGCTAAGTCATCTACCAAACTATAGTTATGAACTGCCCTAGCCTGTGGGTTGTGGACATTCCTACGCAAGGGGATGCGAGGGATGCGAAGTGGTGGTTCGACGGAAGGGTGGGGAATCACCAACGGGGGTCCCATTGGTGTAGGGTTTGTCTCTAGAGTGATGGGAGGAGACTCAGCGGGTGTGTGATACTGACGATTACGTGTTTGCAGAAGGATTTCTTCCTCACTAGTGAGGAGAATTGTTCACTCTGCTAGATTGTTGGGGTTGTGGTATTGTCCTACCTGAGGTGGGGGATGTTGTTTGTCCTGTTGGGTGTTTATCACACCTTGATGTGGAATAGAATTTTGCAGCACGGCGGGAGGGGGTTGTTGCACGTATTGTTGTGGTGCCTGTTGAGGGGTAGTTTGTGCAGGAGAATGGGGAAGACTACCCGAGTCTTTCAACTGTTTGAAATCAGTGATCTGGGGGAAATGGTGAGTGTAATGACCGAACTCACCACAAAGAACACAAGGGAATATGGTTTTAACATTATTTCTCCCTTGGCGTTTGTTATTATTTCCCCCTTGGGGGTTTTGGTTCCCTTGGTTCTGGTTGCCCCCAGTGGGTTGGTGCTGTGGGGGTTGATTCCCTCCTTGACCTGGGTTATTTTTATTCCTGTTCCGTCCTTTCTTCTTGGCATTGTTCGATGGATGAGTTGGGTTTGTTGTATTCAACTGTTCAAAATTTTGGTATTGTTGAGCAGCAGAGGGTTGAACAAAATCTACCCCCGCATGAGGATGTGGGGGAGCTATGGGTTGTGGAGGACCAGGAAACGGGAAGTATGGATTTTGTGGTGGTACCGATCCATAAGGTACATAGGAAGGCGTAGTGCTTTCACTAGTACTATAAGCTGATGTTAAGGGAGTACCACTATTTGTGGGAATAGGTGGATGTATGGGAGGTGCCGGTGGTGGTCCACTGATGGGTGGAGGTATATCAACAGGGTAAGGATGTTGATAAGGAGGTGGGGGGTAATAAGGGGTGCCCCCATATGCTGACGGGTATTGAGGTGTTCCATACATCGGTGGTGGTTGGGGTTGTGGACCATGGTGTGTGGTGGCACCGATTAGTCCGTCTGCTGAGTGAGACATCCCAGGTTTGTCTTGGCCAAATGGCACAGGTTTTGGAAGATCAGGGAGTACCGTATATAAGTACCCTGACTGTGCATAGATGAGGTCATACTACTGGGCTTTGCTGATGGCTTCCTCTTTCGATTGAGGGAAGGTAGAAGCTACATCCTTACCAAGGAGAGAGACAAGTGATCTAAGAAACCAGTCGAGACATTGTTGCTTGGTGGTTTCTGCTTTACACAAACTACGTCGCCTATGCCACTCATGAATGTGGTCAGCGATGTGTGTGGCTAAGGTTTGTTTGAAGTTAGACAGTAGTTATAGACCATTTTCATGGAGGATGGGTAATTGGAAGAAGGTCAAGAATGCTTTGGCCAATGACTCAAAGGTCGCATGGGACCCAGATTTTTCTTCGACATACCATTTAGCCGATGGGCCAGTGAGTGTGCGTTGAAATAATCACAGTCTGATGGAATCATCCATAATGCTATTGGAAGAGTACCAAAGATGAAAGGTCATGACATGATTGGCAGGGTCATCTCCTGCCTTCCCTTCAAACTTTGGTATGTCTGAAGGGAGTTTTGTTGTCATTGCAGGCCATGTGGGGTCATGCAATATAGGATCATTGGTGAGCTTGGTGAGATCCAGTATGTTGAGAGAGGCCAAGTATGGAATCTGCAGTGGGGGGGGAGGATTAGCTCCGGCCATAGTGTGTTGTGAACCTGACCCTTGAGGGGGGCTAGGTGGGTTGGTGCTCCCCCCTTGAGAGGAAGTTGGTCCCCCACTTCCATGTAAAGGAGAGTGAGCGAATGGATGACCTTGGGAAGCTGACCCAAGTAATGTAGAACCAAGCAAAGCTGATCCTAAGATAGTAGCACTCACAGGAGTGTGTGAAGGAGGTGCCAATGAGCGGGCACAACCAGATACTCCCCCTAAGATAGGAGGGAGATTTAGCAAGCATCGTGAATGACGGGGGTTCTGTGGTTCCCCTATGATGTCGGACTAACTGGGTGAATGTGTGCAAAAAAGTGATGAGAGTAATATAGAAACAAGTGCCTTTGCTGTGACTGTTTACACAATATATATATCCAAATCAAACTGTAATCAGATGTGCATCATACATAAAATGTGAAAGAAGCATATATATGTGGGTAAGAGGGTTTTGTCTGCATGGGGGAATCAAAAGAAAGAAAATGCTCATGTCCTAGAAGACGTAACGTCCTTCCTCTCAAATAGCACTGGACCTTCCAATAGTCCTCAATAGTGGGGTCTGAAGTCACCGGAAGAGAAACTAGTGAAGGATGAAATAATTGGTTATAATGAGGGGTAAAGGGGGCATATCCCAAAAGAGTTGGCGATATTTCCCAATAGCCA
>ML780001.1:635283-647269 GCA_009831015.1 Picea engelmannii
GCCTTCAACCCTTCACGGGTATCTCCCTGCCTTATGGTGATTGGAACACTTGACTTGGAGGATTTTTAGTTCCCTATTTGACAACCTCTATGTTTTGACAATGTGAGAACTAGATAACGGGGAGTTATTTGGATGCCTATCCCCGAAATCCTACCTAGACTAACAAATTTCTTTTGGCACCTCCTGTGGAGGAAAACTTAGTGAGTTTTTAGAAAGATTTTAGATGCAGTTGTTTTGGGAGGTTGGGGGTGCAAACCAACCTCGTTGATTAAAGATGGGAGTGGATAGTCTCGTCAAGAAAAGATGGGGTATTTTCGGAATCCCTTTGGAGGAAACTTACTTTGACCTCCACGTTTAAGGAAGAAGCTATGTGAGTGAGAAGTGACTTTTGTGTGTGAGTGAAAGTGTGTCAATTTTAGTGAATTAGATGTCACCTTGCTGCATGTGGACTTCGCTTGGTCCTTACAAGAGTTTGATTACCTAATTAACTAAGTGCCTTTGGTACAACCTTGCGTAATTCAAAAGCCCTAGGAAGCTAGCATGTGGACATGTGGGTCCGTTACTATCCTTTAAATCCCTATTGTGATGTAATCTAGAAAAGCTTGAAACTATCCTAGATTGAACATGTGGGCATGTATGGGCCCGTTACAAACCTTTAAACTTCCCTAGTATTTTGATCTAAGAAAGCAAAACTTCAAACACTATCCTATCTTTGTGACATGTGGGCATGTATGGGCCCGTTACAATATTAAGATGTGTTTGAAAAAGAAAACTAAGAGGGGTCCCAAGAAGGGCCGTCGTCCTCTCCTAAAGGTTTTAAACTTTGTTTTAAGGGAGACGAAATGGCTTTCACAATCCTTTTCTGATTCTCAAGGTCGCTTGAATGCGCGAGAGAAGAGCATACTAAGCGATTGTAATTCAGTTTCTAGTCCCAATGTAAGTTTAGATGTGATTAAAAATGAGTTCCACCTTAGATTGTAAGTCAAAGCAAGCCATCCATGTGGCAAAAAGAAAAATAAGGGAAAGTGATTTTTATCCTCCTAAGTGCCTATGTGTGCTTGACTAACCCCTTTATATGATGAGGGGAATAAGTGTAGTGTAGTGTTTAGAGCATGCTTAACATCATTTTTAAGAAGGTAAATGGCCTTCCCCACATCCCAACAACTTACAATGTGAAATTTTGCTTAAATGCGCGGCCCCTAGTGCAGATAGAGGCGCACAGAGCGCAGGCGCGCGAACAGAGATAGGTCCGAAAGCACATGCGCGCAGAGAAAGGATGTCAGTTAAGAACATGCGTGCACAATGCGTTTCTGTGGGGTGGAATACCTACGCACCTGTGACAAACGACCGAGAAAGAAAAATTCGGATGGATTTCTCTCAATTCTCTTTTGAATTGAATGGTTGACAGGTCGGCCTAGGCCGGTTTGTGCACCTGCAAGTTAATCAAACTAAAAGAAGAGAAAAATAAACCCAAATGAGGTAGGAATTTGATACCTTTCCCCAGTGGAGTCGCCAATCTATTGCACCCTTTTCGTCACCTTGGTGAGAAAATAAGAGGTGCTTGCATGCCCAGTTGGGTCTTGCTGAGCATGATAGCTGTAGAGGAAAGAGTTAGAGAAAGAAAAACAAAACTATAAGCAAGAATTAAACTAATAAAAACAAAAATCATAAGCATAGGGACATAGAGATAACAAACACAAAAAGACCCATGTCACCAATGTTTTTAGGCTGATCTATTGATGAAATCAAAGCACCAAGAAGAAAGGGGACTATGAGTCCCTTCTTCCTCCAAGGGAAGGCTCTTTGACCCTCACAAGCTTGCTCTCCTTATAACAAGAAAAATGAAAATGGTAATGAAAGAACTCCTTGCAAATCCACTCAATGGAGAGGTGGATTGCTCAATGAAATGGTGCCAATGTGTTCTTGTCAAGGATGGAGTCCTTAAAACAATGCAGGCAACATAACATTACTTGAAATTCCTTGAGAAAATGAGGTGCATTCATGGCTTTTTATAGCATTGCATTGGGTTATTGTGTAACTGCTTTGTAGTGTGAAAAGAGGCCATTTAGGGCATTATTAGGTCTTTGACCAGCCCATCATTTGGATCCAGCCCGGATTTGGAAGTCAAATCATCTTGGGAGCTGAACCATAAGTGGTTGGAAGGCCGACCACATTCATAAATGCGTCGTTTAGCAGGTGCATGGATTTTTGCGCTAATAGTCGTGCATCGTGCACGTATGTGTGCATTCTACGTTCCTGTTCCGCGCATGTGTGCGCGCACCGAACTTCTGTAAAGCGCTCTTCAATTTTTCACTACTTTGTATAGTTTTTGACCTTTTTGGAATGTTGTGAGATTAATTCAGGGCCATGAATGACTTCATTACTATTTGACGATGCTGAGTTCTTGTCGCCATGTGTGGACGAAATTTTAGTGATAACAATGCACCCACTGTTATCGGCAGGCATTGAAGGATGTGGGCAAAATTCTCCATCATTTCGTCCCTCTGTCTCGTGAGAGCTTGCTCAAGAAACAACTTGATAGGATCGTCTGCTACATTGTTTTTCTTTTCTTCCGCCATTGAGGGTTTCTTATGTGTGAAAGAGATATTGTCTTCAAGAGAGACAAGATCGAGACCCAACTTTCTATACTCAAACCTCGTCGGGGACATGCATTGAAAAAACGATCAAGAACAACCTGCTCTGATACCACTGATCTGGATTATTTTCGGCATGAAATGCGAGTGGAGATATAATAAAGAAATGCACAGAGATATCGTAGATATTCAATAAGATAAAAAAAATGCATTAGAGATGCAACCATAAACACAGATATACAGTAATAGACGATTTCTATTAATGAAAGAAATGTAGAGAGACTGTAAAAATACAGAGTGAAAGACTTGCTAGAATGGTGGCAACTTATCTTTGAGAAGAGATGTAACGGCTACTCGCATTCAAAAGAATATGATTATGATGAGGCTCTGAAGGCCTTTTTACAATAAAAAGGAATGCAAAAATTCCTAGACATCCAAAAACCTAACCCTAGTAGATGAAGCGCCAAAAGTCATGTGGGCCCCGTTTGGGTAAGTTAGTACATCAACTTCCTGGGTCGTAACATTTGCATACGATCTTCGTTTTAGGCGTATGATAGCTCGTTGGAAAGGTATCGTCAAGGAGATTAATTTTGGGGGCTCAATCATTCCTTTGTATATCATTGAGAACTTTGATCTAGAAAAACCTTCATTTGGGCCCTCAAAATGGCCCCGGAAGTTAAAAACTGCTAAAAATAGTAAATTGCCAAATTTGCCAGAAAACTGTTTTGAGCTAGTCGAAAAAGGTGGGTGGCCACCAATATACACTTGGATCAATCCTCACTCCTTAGGAAGAAATGGTCTCCATTGTGTTGATTTCCTGGGGGAGAGGCAAAAACATTTCCTGAATCTGCATCTTGATGAGCTCCTTGCCTTGCTGGAGACGTCGCGCTGGTCAGTTTGTGGAAGTTTGTCACAAACCTGTTGAGGCTGAGTCCATTCAACAAGTCGGGCTACATGAGAGGACAATGTGCAGAAGGAATCTTTTCTCTTTGCTGCAACCTTGTCGACTTGCTTTTGTTTGATAGAGGGTGCTTGGGGCGAGGCTTTGGTGGTTGCAGTGTCCTTCTGTTCACCTTTTGAACAGATTGTGAAGAAGCTAAATTTTGCAGTATGAGATATTACCTTGTGACACTTTTTATGTGGAACAGTAGTTGGAACTACCTCTGGTATTCTGTAGATATGACCCCCCAAAGAAACAAGTACACTGCGGGGTCGAGACTCATAAACGACATGGTGCTTCCACATATATGGTTGGCCCAAGAGAACATCACAGACATCCAGTGGGGAGACATCACATAATACCTCATCCTTGAAGGGTTGAATGCCGTATGACAATTGACATTGTTGGCTGACACAAAGATATATTCCTTGGCAAAGCCACCCGATGTTGTATGGCTGCGGGTGTGGTGTTGTCAACAACCCAACTGTTTGATGACCTTTGCTGAGATGAGGTTCTTCTGGCTTCCTCTATAAACAATAAAATGCAGCGGGGTCCCATTCACCCACATCTATGAATGAAAAAGGGGCTCCCCTTCTTTAGGATATGTTGGTTCTTTTGGTTGAATTGCTGCGGTCATGACAATAGCATTGGGGTTCGCATCAATGATCTGTCCTTGACTATTATTTTCAGAATCAGATTCAAAATCAGGGTTCAAATCTTTGTCTTTGATCTCAGCCACCAATGACTGTTTTGAGCGATATTCATCGGCATTGTACCAAGGGATTTTGTGAAACTCACACCATTTTCCGGTGGCCTTATTTGTCTTCCCGTGACCCTTCTTTTCTTGTGTCTTGGACTGGTTTTTGAGAGACTGTTTGTTAGGGCCGTCTTTGTCATACTTTGGTTGTTGCGGATTTGCAGACCCAAACTCCCGTTTTTTTTGGTGCTTAAATTTCTTCTCGATTTTAACAACATATCGATAAGTAGCACCGAGTGATGAGATGTCCAGAAAATCCATTTCAGTCTGGATGTATCTGTGTAGAGCCCCACGGTATTTCAGAACCAAATGTCTCTTAGATTCTTTGATACCTAGATTGGTGTACAAGGTATGGAAGGTATTGGTGAATTCTAGAACTACTTGGCCCCTCTCTTGCTGCAGTGTGGTCCATCTCATGTACTGGTCCTCATAGTTTCCAACAGGGTAATATTGTTCCTTTACCGCATCTATAAAAAAATCCCAAGTGGGATCGACCTCGTATATTCCAGACTCTTCTGTGGAACTTTGCTCCCAGTTAGTTTCCCACCAATGTTTGACATGAGGAAGAGCTTTAAGGAGTGGGAAGGTGATCTTTTCTTTGTCGGAAAAATTGTGAACGGAGAAATAACCTTCTAGCAGAGTTAACCATTTTTCTAGGGATTTTGCATCTATCTGTCCTTCAAATATAGGAATATCACAATTAACTTGTACCTTGAAAGGCGAGGTGCCTCCAAAGTGGCCACTTGATGAATATGTTCCCACTGTTATTGGTAGGCATCGAAGGATGTAGGAAAAATTCTCCATCATTTTGTCCCTTTGTTGCGTGGGAGCTTGCTCAAGTAACAAATTGATAGCATTGTCTGCTCCGTCGTTTTTCTTTTCTTCCGCCATTGAGAGTTTCTTGGGTGTTTGAGAGCGATTTTCTTCGAGAGAGACAATATCGAGACCCAAATTTCTCTACTCGGACCTCGTTAGGGACATGCATTGAAAAAATGATCAAGAGCAGCCTGCTCTGATACCACTGATCCAGATTATTTTCGGCACGAAATGCGAGCGGAGATATAATAAAGAAATGCACAGAGATATCACAGATATTCAATAAGATAACATAAATGTATCAGAGATGCAACCATAAACACAGATATACAGTAATACACAATTTCTATTAATGAAAGAAATGTACAGAGACTATAAAAATACAAAGTGAAAGACTCGCTAGAATGGTGACAACTTATCTCTGAGAAGAGATGTGACGGCTACTCGCATTTGCAAGAATATGATTATGATGAGGCTCTGAAGGAATTTTTAGAATAAAGAGAAATGCCAAAATTACTAGACATCCAAAAACCTAACCCTAGGAGATGAAGCGCCAAAAGTCATGTGGGCCCCGTTTGGGTAAGTTAGTACATCAACTTCCCGGGGTCGTAACTTTTGCATATGATCTCCGTTTTAGGTGTATGATAGCTTGTTCGAAAGGTATCATTGAGGAGATTCATTTTAGAGTCTCAATCATGCCTTTGGATATTATTGAGAACCTTGATCTTTAAAAACCTTCATTTGGGCCCTCAAAATGGCCCCAGAAGTTAAAAATTGCTAAAAATAGTAAATTGCCAAATTTGCCAGAAAACTATTTTGAGCCAGTCAGAAAAGGTGGGTGGCCACCAATATCCACCTAGATCAATCCTCCCTCCTTAGGAAGATTTGGTATCCATTTCGTTGAGTTCCCGGTGGAGAGGGAAAAGCGTTTGGTGAATCTGCATCTTGGTGAGCTGCTTGCCTTGCTGGAGACGTCGCACTGCTCAGTTTGTGGAAGTTTGTCATGAACCTGTTGAGGTTGAGGCCATTCAGCAAGTTAGGCTACATGAAAGGATGATGCATAGAAGGAATCTTTGCATTTTGCTGCAACCTTGTCGACTTGCTTCTGTTTGATAAAAGATGTTTGGGGTGAGGTTGTAGTGGTTGCAGTGTCCTTCTGTGCTCCTTTTGAATAGATTGTGAAGAAGCTAAATTTTGCAGTATGAGATACTACCTTGTGACACTTTTTAGGTGGAACAGTTGTTGGAACTACCTCTGGTATTCTGTAGAGATGTCCCCCCAGAGAAACAATGACACTGCGGGGTCGAGACTCATAAACAACATGGTTCTTCGGCATATATGGTTGGCCCAAGAGAACATCACAGACATCCAGTGGGGAAAAATCACATAATACATCATCCTTGAAGGGTTGGATGCCATATGAAAATCGACATTATTGGTTGACATGAAGATCTCGTCCTTGGTGAAGCCACCCGATGTTGTATGGTTACGGGTGTGGTGTTATCGACAATCCCAACTGTTTGATGACCTTTGTTGAGATGAGGTTCTTCTGGCTTCTGCTATCAACAATAAAATGTAGCGGGGTCCCCTTCACCCACATATATGAATGAAAAAGGCGCTCCCCTTCTTTAGGATCTGTTGGTTCTTCTGGTTGAATTGTTTCTATTAGGACCATAGCAGTGGGGTCCACGTCAATGATCTGTCCTCTACCATTATTTTCAGAATCATATTCAAAATCACGGTTCGGCTCTTTGTCTTTGATCTCAGCCACCAATGGCTATTTTGAGAGACATTCATCGGTGTTGTGCTAGGGGATTTTGTGGAAATCGTACCATATCCTTCTTTGTCTTCCTGTGACCCTTCTTTTCCTGTGTCTTGGACTGGTTTTCAGAAGATTGTTTGTTAGGGCCATCTTTGTCATACTTCAGTTGTTGCATATTTGAAGACCCAAACTCCCTTTTTTTCTGGTGCTTAAATTTCTGCTCAATTTTAATAGCATATCAATAAGCAGCACCGAGTGATGAGATGTCCAGAAAATCCATTTCAGTCTAGATGTATCTGTGTAGAGCCCCACGGTATTTCAGAACCAAATGTCGCTCGGATTCTTTGATACCCATCTTTGTGCGCAAGGTATGGAAGGTATTGGTGAACTCCAAAACTGCTTGGACCCTCTATTGCCGCAGTGTGGTCCATCTTATGTACTGGTCCTCATAGTTTCCAACAGGGTAATACTATTACTTTACCGCATCCACAAAAAAATCCCAAGTGGGATCGGCCCCATACATTCCAAACTCCTCTGTGGAACTTTGCTCCCAGTAAGTTTCCCACCAATGTTTGACATGAGGGAGAGATTTAAGGAGTGTGAAGGTGATCTTTTCTTTGTTGAAAAAATTGTGAACAGAGAAATAACCTTCTACCAGAGTTAACCATTTTTCTAGGGCTTCTGCATCTATTTGTCCTTCAAATACAGGAATACAAAAATTAAATTGTACCTTGAAAGGAGAGATGCCTCCAAAGTGGCTACTTGATGAAGATCTGCCCATTGTTATCAACAGGCAATGAAGGATGTGGGAAAAATTCTCCATCATTTCGTCCCTCTGTCACGTGAGAGATTGCTCAAGCAACAGATTGATATGATCGACTACTCTGTCGTTTTTCTTTTCTTCCGCCATTGAGGGTTTCTTGGGTGTTTGAGAGCAATTGTTTTCAAGAGAGACAAGATCAAGACCCAACTTTCTATACTCAGACCTCGTCAGGGACATGTACTAAAAAAATGATCAAGAGCAACCTACTCTGATACCACTGTTCCAGATTATTTTCGGCATGAAATGCGAGCGGAGATATAATAAAGAAATGCACAGAGATATCACATATATCAATAAGATAACATAAATGTATCAGAGATGCAACTTTAAACACATATATATAGTAATACATGATTTCTATTAATGAAATAAATGTACAGAGACTGTAAAAATACAGAGTGAAAGACTCGTTAGAATGGTGGCAACTTACCTCTGAGAAGAGATGTGACGGCTACTCGCATTCGTAAGAAGATGATTACAATGAGGCTCTGAAGGATTTTTTACAATAAACAGGAATTCCAAAAGTCCTAGACATCCAAAAAACTAAGTCCAGGAGATGAAGCGCCAAAAGTCATGTGGGCCTCGTTTGGGTAAGTTAGTACATCAACTTCCCGGGGTCGTAACTTTTACATACAATCTCCGTTTTAGGCGTATGATAGCTCGTTGGAAAGGTATCATCAAGGAAATTCATTTTGGGGGCTCAATCCTACCCATGACTATCATTAAGAATCTCGATCATTAAAAACCTTCATTTGGGCCCTCAAAATGGCCCCAGAAGTTAAAAAATGCTAAAAATAGTAAATTTCTGAATTTCCCAGAAAACTATTTTGATCTAGTCGGAAAATTTTGGTGGCCACCGATATCCACATGGATCAACCCTCCCTCCTTAGGAAGCAATGGTATCCATTGTGATGAGTTCCCGGGGGAGAGGGAAAAACGTTTACTGAATCTGCATCTTGGTGAGCTTCTTGCCTTGCTGGAGACGTCGCGTTGCTGAATTTGTTAAAGTTTGTCATGAACCTATTGAGGCTGAGGTCATTCAACAAGTTGGGCTACATGAGAGGAAGATGCATAGAAGGAATCTTTGTGCTTTTCTGCAACCTTTTCGACTTCTTCTGTTCGATAGGAGGTGCTTGGGGTGAGGCTGTAGTGGTTTCAGTGTCCTTCTGTTCTCCTTTTAAACAGATTGTGAAGAAGATAAATTTTGCAATATGAGATACTACCTTACGACACTTTTTAGGTGGAACAGTAGTTGGAGCTACCTATGGCATTCTGTAGGGATGACCCCCTAGAGAAACAATGACACTGTGGGGTTGAGACTCATAAACAACATGGTGCTTCCACATATATGGTTGGCCCAAGAGAACATCATAGAAATCTAGTGGGACAACATCACATAATACCTCATCCTTGAAGGGTTGGATGCTGTATGACAATCGACATTGTTGGCTGGCACAAAGATATCGTCCTTGGCGAAGCCATGTAATGTTGTATGGCCGTGGGTGTGGTGTTGTCGACAATCCCAAATGTTTGAAGACCTCTACTGAGATGAGGTTCTTCTGGCATCCATTATCAACAATAAAATGTAGCAGGGTCCCCTTCACCCACATATGTGAATGAAAAAGGCGCTCCCCATCTTCAAGATCTGTTGGTTCTTCTGGTTGAATTGTTGCGGTCATGACAATAGAAGTGGGGTCCGTGTCATTGATCTGTCCTTTACCATTACTTTTAGAATCAGATTCTGAATCAAGGTTCGACTCTCTGTCTTTGATCTCGACCACCAATGACTGTTTTGAGCGACATTCATCGGTTTTGTGCCAGGGGATTTTGTGGAACTCGCACCATTTTCAGGTGTCCTTCCTTGTCTTCCCGTGACCCTTATTTTCCTGTGTCTTGGACTGGTTTTCGGGAGACTATTTGTTAGGGCCGTCTTTGTCATACATTGATTGTTGTAGATTTGTAGACCCAAACTCCCATTTTTTCTTTTGCTTAAATTTCTGCTCGATTTTAACAACATATCAATAAGCAACACTGAGTGATGAGATGTCCAGAAAATCCATTTTAGTCTGGATGTATCTGTGTAGAGACCCACGATATTTCAGAACCAAATGTCGCTCGGACTCTTTGATACCCATCTTGGTGCACAAGTTATGGAAGGTATTGGTGAACTCTGAAACTGCTTGGCCCCTCTCTTGTCGTAGTGTGGTCCATCTCATGTACTGGTCCTCATAGTTGCCAATAGGGTAATACTGTTCCTTTACCGCATCCACAAGAAAATCCCAAGAGGGATCGACCCCATATATTCCAGACACCTCTGTGGAAATTTGCTCCCAGTAAGTTTCTCACCAATGTTTGAAATGAGGGAGATCTTTAAGGAGTGCGAAGGTGATATTTTATTTGTCAAAAAAATTGTGAATAGAGAAATAACCTTCTAGCAGAGTTAACCATTTTTCTAGGGCTTTTGCATCTATCTGTCCTTCAAATACAGGAATATCAAAATTAACTTGTAACTTGAAAGGAGTGGTACCTCCAAAGTGGATTCTTTATGAATATGCGCCCACTGTTATTGGCAGACATTGAAGGATGTGGGAAAAATTCTCCATCATTTCGTCCCTTTGTCGTGTGAGAGCTTGCTGAAGCAACAGATTGATAGGATCGTTTGCTACATCGTTTTTCTTTTCTTCGACCATTGAGGGTTTCTTGGGTGTGCAAGAGTGATTGTATTCAAGAGAGACAAGATCGAGACCAAAATTTTTATACTCGGACCTCATCGGGGACATGTACTGAAAAAATGATTAAGAGCAGCCTGCTCTGATACCACTGATCCAGATTTTTTTCGACACGAAATGTGAACAGAGATATAATAAAGAAATGCAAAGAGATATCGCAGATATTCAATAAGATAATATAAATGTATCAAAGATGAAACCATAAACACATATATACAGTAATGCATGATTTCTATTAATGAAATAAATGTATAGAGACTGTAAAAATACAGAGTGAAAGACTCGCTAGAATGGTGGCAACTTATCTCTGAGAAGAGATGTGATGGCTACTTGCATTCGCAAGAAGATGATTACGATGAGGCTCTGAAGGAATTTTTACAATAAACAAGAATGCCAAAATTCCTAGACATCCAAAAACCTAACCCTAGGAGATGAAGCGCCAAAAGTCATGTGGGCCCCGTTTGGGTAAGTTAGTACATCAACTTCCCGGGGTCGTAACTTTTGCGTACGATCTTCGTTTTAGGTGTATGATAGCTCGTTGGAAAGGTATCATCGAGGAGATTCATTTTGGTGGTTCAATCATGTCATTGACTATCATTGAGAATCTATATCTAGAAAAACCTTCATTTGGGCCCTCAAAATGGCCCCGGAAGTTAAAAACTGCTAAAAATAGTAAATTGCGAAATTTGCCAGAAAACTATTTTGAGCCAGTCGGAAATGGTGGGTGGCCACCGATATCGACCTGGATCAATCCTCCCTCATTAGGAAGAAATGGTATCCATTGTGTTGAGTTCCCTGGGGAGAGGGAAAAGCATTTGTTGAATCTGCATCTTGGTGAGCTGCTTGCCTTGTTCAGTTTGTGGAAGTTTGTCACGAACTTGTTGAGGCAGAGGCCATTCCACAGGTCGAGGTACATGAGATGATGATGCACAGAAGGAATCTTTGCACTTTGCTGCAACCTTGTCGACTTGCTTCTGTTTTATAGAAGGTTCTCTGGGCGAGGCTGTAGTGGTTGCAGTGTCCTTCTGTTCTCCTTTTGAACAGATTGTGAAGAAGCTAAATTTTGCAGTATGAGATACTACCTTGTGACACTTTTTAGGTGGAACAGTAGTTGGAACTACCTCTGGTATTATGTAGATATGACCCTGAGAGAAGCAATGAAACTGTGGGGTCGAGACTCATAAACAACATGGCACTTCCACATATATGGTTGGCCCAAGAGAACATCACATACATCCAGTGGGGCAACATCACATAATACCTCATCCTGAAGGGTTGGATGCCATATGAAAATTGACATTGTTGGCTGACACGGAGATCTCATCCTTGGCGAAGGCACCCCATGTTGTATGGATGTGGGTGTGGTTTGTCGACAATCCCAACTATTTGATGACCTCTTCGTACCGGGAGCGCATATGCGCAGCTGTGGGGTGCAAAACCCGTGCGCCTGCCAAACGGCGCATTTATGAAACTGGTCGGCCTCCCAACCACTAATGGATCGGCTCCCAAGTCGATTTGACACCAAATC
Organism: Picea engelmannii; assembly: GCA_009831015.1. Classification (NCBI taxonomy): domain Eukaryota; kingdom Viridiplantae; phylum Streptophyta; class Pinopsida; order Pinales; family Pinaceae; genus Picea; species Picea engelmannii. The sequence goes on from ML780001.1 coordinate 647,233, forward strand.
CGAGCTCAATCTGCGTGGGGAGGCTGGTCAAAGACCT
>ML780001.1:652697-667135 GCA_009831015.1 Picea engelmannii
TTCCATAATAGGATCCATTGTATGGTGTTTCCCTACCTCAAGGGTTTCTATAATAAAGTTGTGGTTTTCTATATGGTTTCATATATCTTGTGTGGTGATTGTATTCAGATATCTTTGGATCTATTGTGATACTTTGTATTCAGGTATTTGGTACTTAACAAAGAGAAATTCTTAGAAGGTTATACTTCTGGAAGATTCCTCCTCTAGAATGTTCTTAGGTGATGGTAGCACTATATAAAGGGGTTCAAGCAATGTAATGAGACATGAAGAGAAATATTGTATTTGGAGCGGTAGCTCAATAGGAGGATGCCCCCTCAAAGAGGCAAGTGAACAGGAGAGGATCCCTTCCATAATAGGATCCATTGTATGGTGTTTCCCTACCTCAAGGGTTTCTATAATAAAGTTGTGGTTTTCTATATGGTTTCATATATCTTGTGTGGTGATTGTATTCAAATATCTTTGGATCTATTGTGATACTTTGTATTCAGGTATTTGGTACTTAACAATATTGGTGAATTGCTTGCCTTGCTGGAGACGTCGTGTTGTTTAGTTTGTTGAAGTTTGTCATGAACCTATTGAGGCTGAGGTCATTCAACAAATAGGGCTTCATGAGAGAACGATGCGCAGAAGGAATCTTTGCACTTTTCTGCAACCTTATTGACTTGCTTCTATTTGATAGAAGGTACTCAGGGAGAGGCTGTAGTGGTTGCAGTGTCCTTCTATTCACCTTTTGAATAGATTGTGAAGAAGCTAAATTTTGCAGTATGAGATATTTCCTTGTGACACATTTTAGGTGGAACAGTAGTTGGAACTACCTCTGGTATTCTGTAGAGATGACCCCCCAAAGAAACAATGACACTACAGGGTCGAGACTCATAAACAACATTGCTCTTCCAGATATATGGTTGGCCCAAGAGAACATCACAGACATCCAGTGGGGCAACATCACATAATACCTCATCCTTGAAGGGTTGGATGCCATATGAAAATCGACATTGTTGGATGACATGGAGATCTTGTCCTTGGGGAAGCCACTCAATGTTGTATGGCTGCGGGTGTGGTGTTGTCGAAAAACCCAACTGTTTGATGACCATGCTGAGATGAGGTTGTTTTGGCTTTTGCTATCAACAATAAAATGCAGTGGGGTCCCCTTCACCCACATATGTGAATGAAAAAGGAGCTCCCCTTCTTCAGGATCTGTTGGTTCTTCTGGTTGAATTGCTGCGGTTGCGACAATAGTAGTGGGGTCCGCGTCAATGATCTGTCCTTTGCCATTATTTTCAGAATCAGATTCTGAATCAGGGTTCAACTCTTTGTCTTTGATCTCGGCCAACAATGGCAGTTTTGAGTGACATTCATCGGTGTTGTGCCAGGGGATTTTGTGGAATTTGCACCATTTTCCGATGTCCTTCTTTGTCTTCCCATGACCCTTCTTTTCCTATTTCTTGGACTGGTTTTCGAGACACTGTTTGTTAGGGATGTCTTTGTCATACTTCAGTTGTTGCGAATTTGCAGACCCAATCTCCTGTTTGTTCTGGTGATTAAATTTCTTCTTGATTTTAACAACATATCGATAAGAAGCACTGAGTGATGAGATGTCCAGAAAATCCATTTCAGTCTAGATGTATCTATGTAGAGCCCCACGGTATTTCAGAACCAAATGTCACTCAGATTATTTGATACCCATCTTTGTGCTCAAGGTATGGAAGGTATTGGTGAACTCCGGAACTGCTTGGCCCCTCTCTTTCCATAGTATGGTCCATCTCATGTACTGGTCCTCATAGTTGCCAATAGGGTAATACTATTCCTTTACCGCATCCACAAAAATATCCCAAGTGGGATCGCCCCTGCATATTCCAGACTCCTTTGTGGAACTTTTCTCCTAGTAAGTTTCCCACCAATGTTTGACATGAGGGAGAGAATTAAGGAGTGTGAAGGTGACCTTTTCTTTGTCAAAAAATTGTGAACAGAGAAATAACCTTCTAGCAGAGTTCACCACTTTTCTAGGGCTTCTAAATCTATCTGTCCTTAAAATACAAGAATTTCAAAATTAACTTGTACCTTAAAAGGCAAGGTGCATCCAAAGTGGCTTCTTGATGAAGATGTTCCAACTATTATCAGCAGACGTTGAAGTATGTGGGAACAATTCTCCATCATTTCATCCCTTTGTCGCGTGAGAGCTTGCTCAAGCAACAGATTGATAGGATCATCTGCTCCATTGTTTTTCTTTTCTTCTGCCATTGAGTGTTTCTTGGGTGTGCAAGAGAGATTTTCCTAAAGAGAGACAATCTCAAGACCCAACTTTCTATACTCGGACTTCATCGGGGACATGCACTGAAAAAACGATCAAGAGCAGCCTGCTTTGATACCACTGATCCGGATTATTTTCGGCACGAAATGTGAGCGGAAATATAATAAAGAAATGCATAGAGATATCACAGATATTTAATAAGATAACATAAATGTATCAGAGATGCAACCATAAACACAGATATACAGTAATACACAATTTCTATTAATGAAAGAAATGCACAGAGACTGTAAAAATGCAGAGTGAAAGACTCGCTAGAATTGCGGCAACTTATCTCTGAGAAGAGATGTGACGGCTACTTGCATTCGCAAGAAGATGATTATGATGAGGCTCTGAAGGCCCATTTACAATAAACAAGAATTCCAAAATTCCTAGACATCCAAAAACCTAACCCTAGGAGATGAAGTGCCAAAAGTCATGTGGGCCTCGTTTGGGTAAGTTAGTACATCAACTTCCCGGGGTCGTAACTTTTGCATACGATCTCCATTTTAGGTGTATGATAGCTCGTTGGAAAGGTATCATAGAGGAGATTTTTTTTGGGGGATAAAATATTCCTTTGGATATCATTGAGAACCTAGATCTCGAAAAACCTGCATTTGGGCCCTCAAATGGCCCCGGAAGTTAAAAATTGCTAAAAATAGTAAATAGCCAAATTTGCCAGAAAAATGTTTTGAGACAATCGAAAAAGGTAGGTGGCCACCGATATCCACCTGGATCAATCCTCCCTCCTTAGGAAGCAATGGTATCCATTGTGTTGATTTCCTCAGGGAGAGGGAAACACGTTTGCTGAATCTGCATCTTGGTGAGCTGCTTGCCTTGCTAGAGACGTCGCGCTGCTCAGTTTGTGGAAGGTTTTCACGAATCTATTGAGGTTGGGGCCATTCAACAAGTCGGGATACATGAGAGGATGATGCACATAAGGAATCTTTGCGATTTGCTGCAACCTTATCGACTTGCTTCTATTTGATAGAAGGTGATTGGGGCGAGGCTATAGTGGTTGCAGTGTCCTTCTGTTCTCCTTTTGAACAAATTGTGAAGAAGCTAAATTTTGCAGTATGAGATACTACCTTGCGAAACTTTTTAGGTGGAACAGTAGTTGGAACTACCTCTGGTATTCTGTAGAGATGACCCCCCAGAGAAACAGTGACACTGCGGGGTCGAGACATATAAACAACATGGCACTTCCACATATAGGGTTGGCCCAAGAGAACATCACAGACATCCAGCTGGGAAACATCACATAATACCTCATCCTTGAAGGGTTGGATGCCATATGACAATCAACATTGTTGGCTGACACAAAGATATCGTCCTTGGTGAAGCCACCTAATGTTGTATGGTCGCGGGTGTGGTGTTGTCAACAATCCCAATCGTTTGCTGACCTCTGCTAAGATGAGGTTCTTCTGGCTTACGCTATCAACAATAAAATGCAGTGGGGTCCCCTTCACCCACATCTGTGAATGAAAAAGGTGCGCCCCTTCTTCAATATCTGTTGGTTCTTCTAGTTGAATTGCTGCGGTCGTGACAATAACAGTGGGGTCCGCGTCAATGATCTGTCCTTTACCATTATTTTCAGAATCAGTTTTTGAATCAGGGTTCGGCTCTTTGTCTTTGATCTTAGCCACCAATGGCTATTTTGAGAGACATTAATCTGTGTTGTGCCAGGGGCGTTTTTGGAACTCGCACCATTTTCCGGTGTCCTTCTTTGTCTTCCCGTGACCCTTCTTTTCCCATGTGTTGGAATAGTTTTCGGAAGACTTTTTGTTAGGGCCATATTTTTCATACTTCGGTTGTTGTAGATTTGTAGACCCAAAATCCCATTTGTTCTGGTGCTTAAATTTTTGCTCAATTTTAATAGCATATTGATAAGCAGCGCTGAGTGATGAGATGTCTAGAAAATCCATTTCAGTCTGGATGTATCTGTGTAGAGCCCCACGGTATTTCAGAACCAAATGTCGCTCAGATTCTTTGATACCCAACTTGGTGCGCAAGGTATGGAAGGTATTGGTGAACTCCAGAACTGCTTGTCCCCTCTCTTTCCGCAGTGTGGTCCATCTTATGTACTGGTCCTCATAGTTTCCAACAGGGTAATATTGTTCCTTTACCGCATCGATAAAAAAATCCCAAGTGGGATCGACCCCGTATATTCTAGAATCCTCTGTGGAACTTTGCTCCCAGTAAGTTTACCACTAATGTTTGACATGAGGGAGAGCTTTAACGAGTGCGAAGATGATCTTTTCTTTGCTGGAAAAATTGTGAACAGAGAAATAACCTTCTAGCAGAGTTAATCATTTTTCTAGGGCTTCTACATCTATTTGTCCTTCAAATACAGGAATATCAAAATTAACTTGTACCTTGAAATGCGAGGTTCCTCCAAAGTGGCCGCTTGAGGAAGATGTGCCTGCTATTATCAGAAGACGTTGAAGGATGTGGGAAAAATTCTCCATCATTTCGTCGCTCTGTCACGTGAGAGCTTGCTCAAGCAACAGATTGATAGGATCATCTGCTCCGTCATTTTTAATTTCTTCCACCATTGAGGGTTTCTTGGGTGTGCCAGAGTGATTTTCTTCAAGAGAGACAATCTTGAGACCCAACTTTCTATACTTGGACCTCATCGGGGACATGCACTGAAAAAACGATCAAGAATAGCCTGCTCTGATACCACTGATCCAGATTATTTTCGGCACGAAATGCAAGCGGAGATATAATAAAGAAATGCACAGAGATATCATAGATATTCAATAAGATAACATAAATGTATCATAGATGCAACCATAAACACAGATATACAGTAATACATGATTTCTATTAATGAAATAAATGTACAAAGACTGTAAAAATACAGAGTGAAAGACTCGTTAGAATGGTGGCAACTTATCTCTGAGAAGAGATGTGATGACTACTCACATTCACAAGAAGATGATTACGATGAGGCTCTGAAGGCCTTTTCACAATAAACAGGAATGCCAAAATTCCTAGACATCCAAAAACCTAACCCTAGGAGATGAAGCGCCAAAAGTCATGTGGGCCCCGTTTGGGTAAGTTAGTACATCAACTTCCCGAGTTCGTAACTTTTGCATACGATCTCCGTTTTAGACGTATGATAGCTCATTTGAAAGGTATTGTCAAGGAGATTAATTTTGGGGGATCAATCATTCCTTTGATTTTCATTTAGAATGTCTATCTTGAAAAAACTTCATTTATGCGCTCAAAATGACCTCGAAAGTTAAAAACTGCTAAAAATAGTAAATTGCCAAATTTGCCAGAAATTGTTTTCAGCTAGTCGGAAAAGGTAGGTGGCCATCGATATCCACTTGGATCAATCCTCCCTCCTTAGGAAGCAATGGTCTCCATTGCGTTGAGTACCCAAGGGAGAGGGAAAAGCGTTTGTTGAATCTGAATCTTGGTGAGCTGCTTGCCTTATTGGAGACGTTACGTTTCTCAGTTTGTGGAAGTTTGTCACGAACTTGTTGAGGCTGAGGCCATTCAAAAAGTCGAGATACATGAGAGGATGATGCATAGAAGGAATCTTTTCTCTTTGCTGCAACCTTTTCAACTTGCTTCTATTTGATAGAAGGTGTTTGGGGCAAGGCTGTAGTGGTTGCAATGTCCTTCTGTTCTCCTTTTGAACAGATTGTGAAGAAGCTAAATTTTGCAGTATGAGATACTACCTTGTGACACTTTTTAGGTGGAATAGTAGTTGGAACCACCTCTGGTATTCTGTAGAGATAACCCCCTAGAGAAACAATGACACTGTGGGGTCGAGACTCATAAATAGCATGGTGCTTCCACATATAGGGTTGGCCTAAGAGAACATCATAGAAATCCAGTGGAGCAACATCACAGAATACCTCATCCTTGAAGGGTTGGATGCTATATGACAATCGACATTGTTGGCTGACACAAAGATCTCGTCCTTGGCGAAGCCACCTAATGTTGTATGGCTGTGGGTGTGGTGTTGTCGACCATCCCAACTGTTTGATGACCTCTTCTTAGATGAGGTTCTTCTGGCTTCCGCTATCAACAATAAAATGCAGTGGGGTCCCCTTCACCCACATCTATGAATGAAAAAGGTGATCCCCTTCTGTAGGATCTGTTGGTTCTTCTAGTTGAATTGCTGCAGTCGTGACAATAGCAGTGGGGTCTGCATCAATGATCTGTCCTTTACCATTATTTTCATAATCAGATTCTGAATCAGGGTTCAACTCTCTGTCTTTGATCTCGGCCACCAATGGTTGTTTTGAGCGACATTCATCAATGTTGTGCCAAGGGATTTTGTGGAACTCGCACCATTTTCCTATGTCCTTCTTTGTCTTCCCGTGACCCTTCTTTTCCTGTGTCTTGGACTGGTTTTTGGGAGACTATTTGTTAGGTCCATATTTGTCATACTTCGGTTGTTGTGGATTTGTAGACCCAAAATCTCGTTTGTTCTGGTGCTTAAATTTTTTCTCAATTTTAACAACATATTGATAAGCAAGACCGAGTGATGAGATGTCCAGAAAATCCTTTTCAGTCTAGATGTATTTGTGTAGAGCCCCACAGTATTTCAGAACCAAATGTCGCTTGGATTCTTTGATACCCAACTTGGTACACAAGGTATGGAAGGTATTGGTGAACTCCGAAACTGCTTGGCCCCTCTCTTGCCGCAGTGTGGTCCATCTCATGTACTGGTCCTCATAGTTTCCAATAGGGTAATACTGTTCCTTTACCGCATCCACAAAAAAATATCAAGTGGGATCGGCCCCGTATATTCCAGAATCCTCTATGGAAATTTGATCCCAGTAAGTTTCCCACCAATGTTTGACATGAGGGAGAGATTTAAGGAGTGCGAAGGTGATCTTTTCTTTGTCGGAAAAATTGTGAACAGAGAAATAACCTTCTAGCAAAGTTAACCATTTTTCTAGGGCTTCTGCATCTATATGTCCTTCAAATACAGGAATATCAAAATTAACTTGTAACTTGAAAGGCAAGGTGCCTCCAAAGTGGCTTCTTGATGAAGATGCGCCCTTTGTTATCGACAAGCATTGAAGGATGTGTTCAAAATTCTCCATCATTTCATCCCTTTGTTGCATGAGAGCTTTCTCAAGAAACATATTAATAGGATCGTCTGCTCCGTCGTTTTTCTTTTCTTCTGCCATTGAGGGTTTCTTGAATGTGAAAGAGTGATTTTCTTCAAAAGAGACAAGATTGAGACCAAAATTTCTATACTCGGACCTCCTCGCGGACACGCACTAAAAAAACAATCAAGAGCAACTTGCTCTGATACCACTGATCCTGATTATTTTCGGCACAAAATGCGATCGGAGATATAATAAAGAAATGCACAGAGATATCACAAATATTCAATAAGATAACCTAAATGTATCAGAGATGCAACCATAAACATAGATATACAATAATACATGATTTCTATTAATGGAAGAAATGTACAGAGACTGTAAAAATACAGAGTGAAAGACTCGCTAGAATGGTGGCAGCTTATCTCTGAGAAGAGATGTTACGACTACTCGCATTCTCAAGAATATGATTATGATGAGACTCTGAAGGCCTTTTTACAATAAACAAAAATTCCAAAATTCCTAGACATCCAAAAACCTAACCCTAGGAGATGAAGCGCCAAAATTCATGTGGGCCCCGTTTGGGTAAGTTAGTACATCAACTTCCCAGGGTCGTAACTTTTGCATACGATCTCCGTTTTAGGCGTATGATAGCTCGTTGGAAAGGTATTTTCAAGGAGATTCATTTTGGGGGATAAATAATTCCTTTAGATATAATTGAGAACCTCTCTCTCAAAAAACCTTCATTTGGGCCCTCAAAATGGCCCCGAAAGTTAAAAACTGCTAAAAATAGTAAATTGCCAAATTTGCCAGAAAATTATTTTGAGCCAGTCGGAAAAGATGGGTGGCCACCGATATCCACCTGGATCAATACTCCCTCCTTAGGAAGAAATGGTATCCATTGCGTTGAGTTCCCAGGGGAGAGGGAAAAGCGTTTGCTGAATCTGCATCTTGGTGAGATGCTTGCCTTGCTGGAGACGTTGCGCTGCTCAATTTGTGGAAGTTTCTCATGAACCTGTTGAGGCTGAGGCCATTCAACAAGTTAGGATACATGAGAGAAGGATGTGCAAAAGGAATATTTGTGCTTTTCTGCAATCTTGTTGACTTGCTTCTGTTTGATATAAGGTGCTTTGGGCGAGGCTGTAGTGGTTGCAGTGTCCTTCTATTCTCCTTTTGAATAGATTGTGAAGAAGCCAAATTTTGTAGTATGAGATACTAACTTGCGACACTTTTTAGGTGGAACAAGAGTTGGAACTACCTCTGGTATTCTATAGAGATGACCCCCCAGAGAAACAATGACAATGCGGGGTCGAGACTCATAAACAACATGGCGCTTCCATATATATGGTTGGCCCAGGAGAACATCACAGACAAAGAGTGGGGAAACATCACATAATACCTAATCCTTGAAGGGTTGGATGCCATATGACAATCGACATTGTTGGCTGACATAGAGACCTCGTCCTTGGCGAAGCCACCCGATGTCGTATGGTTGCGGGTGTGGTGTTGTCGACAATCCCAACTGTTTGACAACCTCTACTGAGATCAGGTTCTTCTGGCTTCCGCTATCAACAATAAAATGAAGTTGGGTCCCCTTCACCCACATCTGTGAATGAAAAAGGCACCCCCCTTCTTCAGGATCTATTGGTTCTTCTGGTTGAATTGTCGTGGTTGAGACAAAAGCAGTGGGGTCCGCGTCAATGATCTATCCTTTACCATTATTTTCAGAATCAGATTCAGAATCAGGGTTCGGCTCTTTGTCTTTAATCTCGGCCACCAATGGCTATTTTGAGTGACATTCATCGATGTTGTACCAGGGGATTTTGTGGAACTCGCACCATTTTTTGGTGTCCTTCTTTGTCTTCCCGTGACCGTTCTTTTCCCGTGTCTTGGACTGGTTTTCAGGAGACTGTTTGTTAGGGATGTCTTTGTCATACTTCGGTTGTTGTGGATTTTCAAACCCAAATTCCCGTTTGTTCTGGTGCTTAAATTTCTACTCGATTTTAACAGCATATCGATAAGCAACACCGAGTGATGAGATGTCCAGAAAATCCATTTCAGTCTGGATGTATCTATGTAGAGGCCCACGGTATTTTAGAACCAAATGTCACTCGGATTATTTGATACCCAACTTGTTGCGCAAGGTATGGAAGGTATTGGTGAACTCCAGAACTGCTTGGCCCCTCTCTTGCCGTAGTGTGGTCCATCTCATGTACTAGTCCTCATAGTTGCTAACAGGGTAATACTGTTCCTTTACTACATCCATAAAAAAATCCCAAGTGGGATTGGCCCCGTATATTACAGACTCCTCTATGGAACTTTTCTTCCAGTAAGTTTCCCACCAATGTTTGATATGAGGGAGAGAATTAAGGAGTGCGAAGGTGATATTTTATTTGTCGAAAAAATTGTAAATAGAAAAATAACCTTCTAGCAGAGTTAACCATTTTTCTAGGGCTTCTGCATCTATCTTTCCTTCAAATACAGGAATTTCAAAATTAACTTGTACCTTGAAAGGAAAGGTGATCCAAAGTGGTCGCTTGATGAAGATGCACCCACTGTTATCGACAGGCATTGAAGGATGTGAGAAAAATTCTCCGTCATTTCGTCCCTCTATCGCGTGAGAACTTTCTCAAGAAAAAGATTGATAGGATTGTCTGCTCCTTCATTTTTCTTTTCTTCTGCCATTGAGGATTTCTTGGGTGTGTGAGAGTGATTGTATTCAAGAGATACAATCTTGAGACTGAACTTTCTATACTCGGACCTTGTCGGAGACATGCATTGAAAAAATGATCAAGAGCAGCCTGCTCTGATACCACTGATTTGGATTATTTTCGGCACGAAATGCGAGCAGAGATATAATAAAGAAATGCACAGAGATATCAAAGATATTCAATAAGATAACATAAATGTATCATAGATGCAACCATAAACACATATATACAGTAATACATGATTTCTATTAATGACAAAAATGTACAAAGACTGGTAAAATTCAGAGTGAAAGACTCGCTAGAATGGTGGCAGCTTATCTCTGAGAAGAGATGTGACGGCTACTCACATTCACAAGAAGATGATTATGATGAGGCTCTGAAGGAATTTTTACAATAAATAGGAATTCCAAATGTCCTAGACATCGAGAAACCTAACCCTAGGAGATGAAGCGCCAAAAGTCATGTGGGCCCCGTTTGGGTAAGTTAGTACATCAACTTCCTGGGGTCGTAACTTTTGCATACGATCTCTGTTTTAGGTGTATGATAGCTCATTTGAAAGGTATCATTGAGGAGATTAATTTTGGGGGATAAATAATGCTTTTGGCTATCATTGAGAATATCGATCTTGAAAAACCTTCATTTGGGCCCTCAAAATGGCCCCGGAAGTTAAAAACTGCTAAAAATAGTAAATTGCCAAATTTGCCAGAAAACTGTTTTGAGCCAGTTGAAAAAGGTGGGTGGCCACAAATATCCACCTAGATAAATCCTCCCTCCTTAGGAAGCAATGGTCTCCATTTCATTGAGTTCCTGGGGGAGAGGGAAACACATTTTTTGAATCTGCATCTTGGTGAGTTGCTTGCCTTCCTAGAGACATCGTGCTGCTCAGTTTGTGGAAGTTTTTCATGAACCTATTGAGGCTGGGGCCATTCAACAAGTCGGGATACATGAGAGGACGATGCACATAAGGAATCTTTGCGATTTGCTGCAACCTTATCGACTTGCTTATGTTTGATAGAAGGTGCTTGGGGAGAGGCTATAGTGGTTGCAGTGTCCTTCTGTTCTCCTTTTGAACAAATTGTGAAGAAGATAAATTTTGCAGTATGAGATACTACCTTGTGGAACTTTTAAGGTGGAACAATAGTTGGAACTTCCTCTGGTATTCTATAGAGATGACCCCCTAGAGAAACAATGACACTGCGGGGTCGAGACTCATAAACAACATGGCGCTTCCACAGATATGGTTGGCCCAAGAGAACATCATAGACATACAGTGGGGAAACATCACATAATACCTCATCCTTGAAGGGTTGGATGCCATATGGAAATCGACATTGTTGGCTGACACAGAGATATCGTCCTTGGCGAAGCCACTTGATGTTGTATGGATGCAGGTGTGGTGTTTTCGACAATCCCAACTGTTTGACAACCTCTGCTGAGATGAGGTTCTTCTGGCTTCTGCTATCAACAATAAAATGCAGCGGGGTCCCCTTCACCCACATCCGTGAATTAAAAAGGTGCTCCCCTTCTTCACGATCTGTTGGTTCTTCTGGTTGAATTGTTGTGGCCGCGACAATAGCAGTGGGGTCCATGTCAATGATCTGTCCTTTACCATTATTTTCAGAATCAGATTCTGAATTAGGGTTCGACTCTTTGTCTTTGATCTCAGCCACTAATGGCTGTTTTGAGTGACATTCATCAGTGTTGTGCCAGGGTCTTTTTGTTGGTTGTGGAGCCTGATTATCTTCCTGATTCAGAGGTCTTTCACTCTCAGCCATGTTTATACCCCATGAAGTACTTACACCCCAGAAGTATGTACACTCTTCCACGTGGGGGAGTGCAGAGGGGGGGTACCTTGTAAATGTAAATGTATATTGTAATTTCATTGTAAATCTGGACAGTTCATTATAAGGTCGCAGATCTAACGATAGAGATTATGTTAGGGTTTTTTTCCCTAGAAGGCAACCCTCTTTTATGAGGGAAATGTATTGCGGCTATGGTTGATGGCGAATATTGTATTCTCAGATAGGAGACTGTGAGAGAAAGAAGAGGAAGTTACAACGGGTTTGTTGTAGGTTGTATCCCTTCATGTGCTTTATAATAATAAAGGAAGGACCTGGCAATTTCTCTAGTGGACATAGCCCACACTGGGTGAACCATGTAAATCTGTGTCTCTATTGTATTGTGTATATTCTGTGTTTTGTTTCCGCATTTGTTTTATTTTTTTGCTCCACGGTCCTGTTTTTCTAATGACTAGTATCGGAGAAAAACGTAACTCTCAGGAAAAGACGGTTCTTGGTTTGAGTGGGAGCAATGTCGGAAGATGGAAAGTTTAGGGTCGAGAAATTTAATGGCCAAAACTACCAGTTATGGAAGATGCAGATGGAAGAATATTTATATCAGAAGGATCTATTCCTACCATTGGGTGGAATAGCAAAGAAGCCGACGGCTATGAAGGACGAAGAATGGGAGATTCTTGATAGAAAGGCTCTAGGAACGATATGGCTGAGCCTAGCAGCATCAATGTCTTTCAATATTTCCAAAGAAAAGACAATGAAGGGTTTGATGGATGCATTGGCCAAATTGTATGAGAAACCCTCGACATCCAATAAGGTATTTCTAATGAAGATATTATTTAATATGAAGATGTCGGAAGGTGGGTCTGTTGCAGATCATTTAAATGATTTTAAAATGGTTACTAATCAACTAAGTTCTGTAAAAGTAGACTTTGATGATGAGGTCAGGGCTCTTCTAATCTTGTGCTCATTGCCAGAAAGCTGGAATGGCTTGGTCATGGCTGTAAGTAACTCTGTCTCTGGTTCAAATACTTTAAAATTTGATGATGTTGTTGGTGTTATCCTTAGTGAGGAAATGCGATGGAAAATCACAAGTGAGACATCAGGAAATGCATTGAACATGGAGAATAGGGGAAGACAAAAGGATAGAGGAAAGGGTTTCGGGAACTGTGGGAATTCTAGGAAGGGTAGATCCAAATCCAGAGTTGGAAATATAGAGTGCTAGAATTGTGGGAAGAAAGGACATATGAAGAAAGACTGCAGAGCTCCAAAGAAACAAAGAGATGGACAACAAGAGAGAAATTAGGAAGCAAATGTAACAGGTGATGTGTTACACGATGCTTTGATTCTTTCTGTAGATAATATTTCTGAGTCTTGGTTAGTAGATTCATGGGCTTCATTTCATGCCACACCCCATAGGAAACATTTTCTATATTATGTTCAAGGTGATTTTGGACAGGTTCATTTGGGTGACGATGCACCATGCAAAATTGTTGGAATGGCAAAGGTAAAAATAAAGCAACACAATGGAAACCATTGGTTGTTGAAAGAGGTAAGACATGTTCTAGATTTAAGGAAAAATATAATTTCAACAGGGAAGTTGGCAAGTGAAGGTTGTATATCCATATTTACAGATAAGACGTGGAAGGTCATCAAAGGATCATTGGTGATAGAAAAAGGAGAAAAGGTAGGTACATTGTATTTATGTACTGATAGTACTGACTCTTCTATCTCTTTAACTTCTACAGGAGTGGATACAACACTGTGGCATCATAGGCTTGGAAACATGAGTGAGAAGGGGATGCAGATACTTCACAAAAGAAATTTGTTTCCAGATCTTAAACAAATTGATTTAGACTTCTGTGAGCATTGTGTTTATGGAAAACATAAGAGAGTCAGATTTCTCAGAGTCAGAAAAGAAAAGAAGAGTGAAAGGTTAGAGCTTGTGCATATAGATGTATGGGGACCATCTCAGGTATCATCTCTTGGTGGATCTCATTATTATATTACTTTTATTGATGATGCAACTAGAAAAACTTGGGTTTGTTGCATTCGACAAAAATCTAATGTTTTTGATACTTTTAAGAAATGGAAAGCTTTGGTTGAGAATGAGACAGGAAAAAAGGTGAAGTTTCTCAGATCAGATAATGGAGGTGAATATTGCAGCAAGGAGTTTGATGATTACTGTTCATACCATGGGATTCATAGAGAGAATACAGTTCCAAGAACACCACAAGAAAATGGTGTGTCAGAAAGGATGAACATGACAATCATGGAGCGTGCAAGGAGTATGAGATTGCATGCTGGTTTGCCCTTACATTTTTGGGTAGATGCTGTAGATAATGTTGTTTACTTAATAAATAGAGGACCTTCAAGCTCTTTGGATGGTAGAATTCTAGAGGAGGAATGGACAGGAAAAAAGTTAAACTATTCTTTTTTGAAAACTTTTGGTTGTGAAGCATTTGTCCATATTGATAAAGAAAATAGAACAAAGATTGAGGCAAAATCCAAGAAGTGTACCTTTATTGGATATGGTGTTAATGATTTTGGTTATCACTTATGGGAT
>ML780001.1:668110-683071 GCA_009831015.1 Picea engelmannii
GATGAAATATTTTCTCCTATTGTTAAAATGACTTCAATTAGAACTATTTTAAGTCTTGTGGCAGTAGAATATTTGCATCTTGAACAGTTAGATGTAAAAACATCTTTTCTCCATGGGGATTTGGAGGAAGAGATTTATATGCAACAGCCACAAGGGTATGAGTTCAAAGGGAAGGAGAATTTGGTATGCAGGTTGAAGAAGAGCTTATATGGCCTAAAGAAAGATCCAAGGTAGTGGTATTTGAATTTTGACAGGTTTATGACAGAACATGGTTATAGTAGATGTCATTATGATCATTGTGTTTATTTTAAAAAGCTGGAAAATGGAAGCTTTATTATCTTGTTATTGTATGTAGATGACATGCTTGTTGTAGGGTCTAATATGCAGGATATAAATGTGCTCAAGAAGAAATTGGCCAATTCATTTGCAATGAAGGATTTGGGTGCTGCAAAGAAAATCCTTGGTATGAGAATAACAAGAGACAATAAAAATCGCAAACTGACATTGTCTCAGGGTGAGTACACAGAGAAGGTGTTGGAGAGTTTTAGAATGCAGAATGCAAAACTAGTTAGTACACCTTTGGACATCCATTTCAAATTAACTAAGGAAATGTGTCCCAAGACACAGGAGGAGATATAATACATGTCTAGGGTCCCATATTCATCAGCAGTTGGCAGCTTGATGTATGCAATGATTTGCACAAGACCAGATATTGCACATGCAGTGGGAGTTGTGAGCAGATATATGAACAATCCAGGTAAATAAGATTAGGAGGCAGTAAAGTGGATTCTCAGATACTTGAGAGGTACTGCTAATCATGCATTATGTTTTGGAGGTTCAGAAACTGTTCTACAATGATATGTTGATTCAGATATGGCAGGTGATAAAGATAGTAGGAGGAGTACCACAGGGTATGTGTTTACTATAGGTGGAACAACAGTAAGTTGGATTTCAAAACTGCAAAAGGTTGTTGCACTTTCAACAACAAAGGCAGAGTATGTTGTTGTTACAGAGGCTAGTAAAGAGATGATTTGGTTATAGAGGTTTATGGAGGAATTGGGAAAGAAGCAAGAGAATAGCAGGTTGTACTGTGACAGTGAGAGTGCCATTCATCTTGCAAAGAATTCAGCCTTCCATTCGAAGACTAAGAATATACAGTTGAGGTACCACTTCATATGATCCGCCTTGGAAGATGGACATTTGAAGTTGGAAAAGATACACACTAGTCAGAATCCTGCAGACATGTTAACAAAGGGAGTAACCAGGGAGAAACTGAGTTCCTGCTCAGCTTCAGTTGGTCTTCAATAATGAAGATGAAGATGAGAAATTTTCCAGGTCCAAGAAGGTTTAGAGTCCAGCATATACAACAGCGGTGGAGTTGTTGAGATCAGTCTCCAAGTGGGAGATTGTTGGTTGTGGAGCCTGATTATCTTCTTGATTCAGAGGTATTTTACTCTTAGCCATGTTTATACCCCATGAAGTACCTACACCCCAGAAGTATGTACACTCTTCCACGCGGGGGAGTGTAGAGGGAGGGTACCTTGTAAATGTAAATGTATATTGTAATTTCATTGTAAATCTGGACCGTTCATTATAAGGTCACAGATCTAATGATAGAGATTATGTTAGGGTTTTTTTCCCTAGAAGGCAACCCTCTTTTATGAGGGAAATGTATTGTAGCTATGGTTGATGGAGAATATTGTATTTTGAGATAGGATATTGTGAGAGAAAGAAGAGGAAGTTACAGCGGGTTTGTTGTAGGTTGTATCCTTTCATATGTTGGATAATAATAAAGGAAGGACCTAGAAATTTCCCTGGTGGATGTAGCCCACACTGGGTGAACCATGTAAATATGTGTCTCTATTGTATTGTGTATCTTCTGTGTTTTGTTTCCACATTTGTTTTATTTTATTTCTCCACGGTCCTGTTTTTCTAACACTTTTGTGGAACTCACACCATTTTCTAGTGTCCTTCTTTGTCTTCCTGTGACCCTTCTTTTCCTGTGTCTTGGACTATTTTTTGGGAGACTGTTTGTTAGGGCCATCTTTGTCATACTTTGGTTGTTGCGGATTTGCAGACCCAAACTCCTGTTTGTTCTGGTGCTTAAATGTCTGCTCGATTTTAACAACATATCGATAAGAAACACCCAGTGATGAGATGTACAGAAAATCCATTTCAGTTTGGATGTATCTGTGTAGAGCCCCACGGTATTTCAGAACCAAATGTCGCTCGGATTCTTTGATACCTAGCTTGGTTCGCAAGGTATGGAAGGTATTGGTGAACTCCAAAACTTCTTGGCCCCTCTCTTGCCGCAGTGTGGTCCATCTCATGTACTGGTCCTCATAGTTTCCAACAAGGTAATACCGTTCCTTTACCGCATCCAAAAAACAATCCCAAGTGGGATCGACCCCATATATTCTAGACTCCTCTATGGAACGTTTCTCCTAATAAGTTCCCCACCAATGTTTGACATGAGGGAGATATTTAAGGAGTGCGAAGGTGATCTTTTCTTTGTCGAAAAAATTGTGAACAAAGAAATAACCTTCTAGCAGAGTTAACCATTTTTCTAGGGCTTCTGCATCTATCTGTCCTTTAAATACAAGATTATCAAAATTAAATTGTACCTTGAAAGGTGAGGTCCCTCCAAAGTGGCCTCTTGATGAAGATGCACCCGCTATTATTGACAGGCGTTGAAGGATGTGGGAACAATTCTCCATCATTTCGTCCCTCTGTCACGTGAGAGCTTGCTCAAGCAACAGATTGATAGGATCGTCTGCTCCATCATTTTTATTTTCCTCCACCATTGAGGGTTTCTTGGGTGTGAGAGATATTTTATTCAAGAGAGACAAGCTCGAGACCCAACTTTCTATACTCGGACCTCGTTAGGGACATGCACTAAAAAAATGATCAAGAGCAGCATGCTCTGATACCACTGATCCGGATTATTTTTGGCACAAAATGCGAGCGGAGATATAATAAAGAAATGCATAGAGATATTGCAGATATTCAATAAGATAAAAAAAATGTATCATATATGAAACCATAAACACAGATATACAGTAATACACGATTTATATTAATGAAAGAAATGTACAGAGACTGTAAAAATACAGAGTGAAAGACTCGCTAGAATGGTGGCAGCTTATCTATGAGAAGAGATGTGACGGCTACTAGCATTCGCAAGAAGATGATTATGATGAGGCTCTGAAGGAATTTTTACAATAAACAGGAATGTAAAAATTCCTAGACATCCAAAAACCTAACCCTAGGAGATGAAGCGCCAAAAGTCATGTGGGCCAAGTTTGGGTAAGTTAGTACATCAACTTCCCGGGGTTGTAACTTTTGCATACGATCTCCATTTTAGGTGTATGATAGCTTGTTGGAAAGGTATCATCGAGGAGATTTATTTTGGGGGATAAATCATGCCTTTGGATATAATTGAGAACCTATATCTTGAAAAACTATCATTTGGGCCCTCAAAATGGCCCCGGAAGTTAAAAACTGCTAAAAGTAGTAAATTGCCAAATTTGCCAGAAAACTATTTTGAGCTAGTCGAAAAAGGTGGGTGGCCACTGATATCCACCTGGATCAATCCTCCCTCCTTAGGAAGAAATTTTCTCCATTGCGTCGAGTTCCAGGGGGAGAGGGAAAAGTGTTTGCTGAATCTGCATCTTGGTGAGCTGCTTGCCTTGTTGGAGACGTCGTGCTGCTCAATTTGTGGAAGTTTGTCACGAACCTGTTGAGGCTGAGGCTTCTCAACAAGTCAGGCTACATGACAGGATGATGCGTAGAAGGAATCTTTTCTACAACCTTGTCGACTTGATTCTGTTTGATAGAAGGTGCTTGGGGCGAGGCTGTAGTGGTTGCAGTGTCCTTATGTTCTCCTTTTGAACAGATTGTGAAGAAGCTAATTTTTGCAGTATGAGATACTACCTTGCAGTAGTTTTTAGGTGGAATAGTAGTTGGAACTACCTCTGGTATTCTATAGAGATGACCCCCAGAGAAACAAGTACACTGCGGGGTCGAGACTCATAAAAAACATGGCACTTCCACATATATGGTTGGCCCAAGAGAACATCACAGACATCCAGTGGGGCAACATCACATAATACCTCATCCTTGAAGGGTTGGATGCCGTATTACAATCGATATTGTTGGCTGACACGGAGATATCATCCTTGGTGAAGCCACCCGATGTTGTATGGATGCGGGTGTGGTGTTGTCGACAATCCCAATTGTTTGACGACCTCTGCTGAGATGAGGTTCTTCTGTGTTACGCTATCAAAAATAAAATGCAGTGGGGTCCCCTTCACCCACATACGTGAATGAAAAAGGCTCTCCCCTTCTTCAGGATCTGTTGGTTCTTCTGGTTGAATTGCTGCGGTCGCAACAATAACAGTGGGGTCTGCGTCAATGATCTGTCCTTTACCATTATTTTTAGAATCAGATTCAGAATCAGGGTTCAGCTCTTTATCTTTGATCTCAACTACCAATGGCTGTTTTGAGCAACATTCATCGGTGTTGTGCCTGCATATTTTGTGGAACTCACACCATTTTTCGGTGTCCTTCTTTGTCTTCCCGTGACCCTTCTTTTCCTGTGTCTTGGACTAGTTTTCAGGAGACTTTTTGTTAGGGCCGTCTTTGTCATGCTTCGGTTGTTGCGGATTTGCAGACCCAAACTCCCGTTTGTTCTAGTGCTTAAATTTATTCTCGATTTTAACATCATATCGATAAGCAACACCGAGTGATTAGATGTCCAGAAAATCCATTTTAGTCTGGATGTATTTGTGTAGAGCCCCACAGTATTTCAGAACCAAATGTCGCTTGGATTCTTTGATACCCAGCTTGGTGTGCAAGGTATGGAAGGTATTGGGGAACTCTGGAACTGATTGGCCCCTCTCTTGTAGTAGTGTGGTCCATCTCATGTACTGGTCCTCATAGTTGCCAATAGGGTAATACTGTTCCTTTACTGCATCCAAAAAAAATCCCAAGTGGGATCGGCCCTGTATATTCCAGACTCATTTGTGGAACTTTGCTCCCAGTATTTTTTCCATCAATGTTTGACATGAGGGAGAGATTTAAGGAGTTCGAAGGTGATCTTTTCTTTGCGAAAAAATCATGAACAGAGAAATAACCTTCTAGCTGAGTTAACCATTTTTCTAGGGCTTCTGCATTTATCTGTCCTTCAAATACAGGAATATCAAAATTAACTTGTACCTTGAAAGGAGAGGTGCCTCCAAAGTGGTTGATTGATGAATATGCACCAATTGTTATCGACAGACGTTGAAGGATGTGGGCAAAATTCTCCATCATTTCATCCCTCTGTCACGTGAGAGCTTTCTCAAGCAACAAATTGATATGATCGTCTGCTCTGTCGTTTTTATTTTCTTCCGCCATTGATGGTTTATTAGGTGTGCGAGAGCGATTGTATTCAAGAGAGACAAAATCGAGACCCAACTTTCTATACTTAGACCTCGTCGGGGACATGCAATGAAAAAATGATCAAGAGCAACCTGCTCTGATACCACTGATCCGGATTATTTTCGGCACGAAATGCAAGCAGAGATATAATAAAGTAATGCATAGAGATATCACAGATATTCAATAAGATAACATAAATGTATCAGAGATGCAACCATAAACACATATATACAACAATACATGATTTCTATTAATGAAATAAATGTACAGAGACTGTAAAAATATAGAGTGAAAGACTCGCTAGAATGGTGGCAGCTTATCTCTGAGAAGAGATGTGACAGCTACTTGCATTCGCAAGAAGATGATTACGATGAGGCTCTGAAGGAATTTTTACAATAAACAAGAATGCCAAAATTCCTAGACATCAAAAAACCTAACCCTAGGAGATTAAGCACCAAAAGTCATGTGGGCCCCGTTTGGGTAAGTTAGTACAACAACTTCCCGGGGTCGTAACGTTTGCATACGATCTCCGTTTTAGGCGTATGATAGCTCGTTGGAAAGGTATCATTGAGGAGATTCATTTTGGGGGCTCAATAATTCCTTTGGTTATTATTTAGAACCTTGATCTATAAAAACCTTCATTTGGGTCCTCAAAATGGTCTCGGAAGTTAAAAACTGCTAAAAATAGTAAATTTCCATATTTGCCAGAAAAATGTTTTGAGCCAGTCAGAAAAGGTGGGTGGCCACCGATATCCACCTGGATCACTGATCTATAGATAAATTTACACCTATAGGAATATGAACTGTTGTTCCTGAGTTTATACTTTAAGGCTTTAAAGTATACTGTCAAGGTATCCGAAAAAATAAAGAGAATGGGAGTAAGAATCAATTATGAGGGGTAAATCAAATTGGTTTCTCAACTGTCTCTGTCTATCTTCCCATTGTTCTTGGATGTTGATTTCTCTCTCAATAACTACCCATGAACATTCTAATTCGACTCGAGTAGTTTTTGTTTGCAGGATAGTATTAAATAAGTTCAAAGCAATGCTAGTTTGATCCCGTAGGTTGGGTTCTATGTTAGGTTGTCTATTACTTGGGAAAGTCATGAGGATTAAAATTTTATTAAATTATTAAAAAGTTTTAGAAATTTTGTTGCTTCAGTTTTGTGGGATGAAATAGAAAAGGAATTTTAGAACTCAAAATAATAATATGATAACAGTAAAGGCCATTTCCTGTACTCGAAGTAATTTGAGAATATTAAAATAAACACAAAGAAACACTGTTGGAGAATATGAGGCTTTAATCTTGAAATAATCTCATATCATAACAAAAGAAGTGAAGAAAAACAAAATTTCTGATGAATTATAAGATATAACCATCCAACAGACCTACAGGTCTTGAAAATGTTGATAGCAATCATAGAGGAAAAACTGTAAATATTTAGATGATCAAATAAATTCAAACTACGGTAGAATTTTGAATTAAACTATAGCTGATCATTCATTAGAAAGACATGGAATAAAAGTATTGAAAGATATTGAAAACAGAGTGAAGGAACACATAGCTTCAAGGTGACATAATTCAGAATCTCGTCTGCATCATCTATATTATTATAAATCGGAAAACTTCTAATACAATTGGCTCCCCAAAAAAAAACAAATCCCTTTCTCAGTCTTGTGAAATTATATTTATACACGATCACCCAACCTTTTTTCTATTGGTGATTAACTAATCTCTGCAGACTAATGGTTACATGAATATGAAATAGTGAACCATTTCTATTTCTATATTTATCTTCTTTGATTAATTTCGATGATGAAATTTTCAAAATAATACTTTAATTCTTTGATGATGAAACTACTTCTTCTCTTTTGAGACAATCGATACATTTTCCCAGGAGGTGCACCAATACTCTAGGAGCCTCTGGAATATCTTTTGCCTCGAATAGAAAGAATTTTCTCTATAGTCCTGGTAGACGGTCGTCAACTATCTTTCCTGTAAACTCAATGGTTTGTAACTTTAAATTAGGCCTCACCATCCACCTATTAATCTGTGTAACATCAATTTATTTTATCTGTGAGATCTCTACCTGAATTTCTTTCAGCTCCTCCTTGAATCTTCACTGATGGTTACCAATGTTAATTTCCCCTAATAATCCAGGACAATTGTCTTTTCCAAAGTTCAACGAATCCTTATCTAGAATATCAAAAATTGCTTGGCAATCGTCGTTAACCTCTTTGGTTATTTTTTTTTTCCGGTGAGGCTTGCCTCCCAGACCTTGATTATTATATCCCCTTTGATCTATTCTGAAACAGATAACTTGTGAGTCTTTCCACTTTCCTCTTTTGCTGAAAGAGTCACTGCCTTTTGGAAAGTCGTTCTGGCTACTTTTGTCTCTCTCCCTTTTAGAAGAATATTCTCCAAGGATCTGCTTGTCTCCTGAAAGTAAGTTTGAATAATTTCTATCTTAGAGATCAATCCCTGTTGCTCTTTTTCTATTTTTGCATGAATTTCCAAAGCCTGGTCTTGAAAAGATTCCATTTCTACCACTTGATTTTGGATTGAACTCATCTTGTTCTGTAATTGTTTATTCATTTCCTGTTGCTGTAGGACTTATGCTTGAGTGACCTATATTTTCTGATTTGCTTCCTCTAGGCTTTCTTTTATTTTTTGAATTTCTTGAATGTCATTTAATCTAGCTCGTTCTAGACCTTTTTCTATCTCCCAACTGATATTTCTTTCAGTCTCTTTTAATTGACCCTGTAACTGAGATATCCTTTGATCTTTCTACTCCAACATAGTTGTCAAACTACCCACAGAGTATAAATTCTTCGACGCTAAAGCTCCCATTGTGCCCGCTATTTCTATAGCAAATTCTCCCTCTTTAAGTTTTTGTCCATCAATAATGATCTTATGTTTTTTAATCATCATATCTCCTCTTGGATGCATCTCCTGTTTTAGGATATCCTTCCTCTTTTTACTAAAAAATAATCAGATGAAGGAATATCATCCCTAGAAATAGGCTCAAGATCACTAATGTATAGAGCTCCCTGTTGGGGGTTTCCATAAGTAGACTACAATGGAGTCAAATAAGTAATGGGACTTCCAAGTTCTGTCGATGTTGTTCCTCCTACTTTTTTGGGAAAACTCTCAGGGATTTCTGAGGGTGTTTCCAACTCCTTTCCTTTCCTTGCCTCTGATTTTTTTGTCTGGGGGACTTATGTTTCTTGTGAAGGCATTTCACTCTCCTTCATTTTTCCCTTTGTATTTGCTTTCTCCTGTACATCTATTTCAAAGCCTGGAGGAGGCCCTTCCTGATCTAGAGGAGGGGTCGTGGATTCACCTTGCAAAAGTTTTGGCAAACAACTTTGCCTATGGCTTTGGAAGGACCTAAAACTAGTCTGTAAGTTGGGAGATAAGGCCCATACCCTGTTCAATACCTGCTCATAAGTTTTAACCTCCTTGAATATATCATCATAAACAAATGTTTTGTGCTCATAAGATTTCATATTACAGTGCATCCAATGTCTACTTACTAATTGATAAGGGTCATGCTTTCTGTGCTCAATATCTACCATCTTTATTTCTTCTAGTGCTTCTGCTTCCACTTTAGAATGGCCTAGGTTTAGTAATGAAAATTTTCCGACATACATAGGGAAGATTGGCCAGGCTTTCTTTTGAGCTACCTTTAGCTCTATTCCAATACCACCTTTCACTATTTGATGTGCTACCTCCCTTAATACCAGTCTGTCCAGGAGGAATTTTGGAAGTGCGTGAGGGGGGATTGAGCACCCATAAATCGTAACATAAGAGAATTTTTCATCAACAAACCAATCGGCTATTGCTTTGAGATTTTCTGAGACTGGCTCAGAAATACGAGGGGGTTCACAACCATAAAACATTCTATGCATTGGAATTATTATAAAATGACAAATTTCGTAAAACGCATTCTTAGCATTTTCTTTCCATAGCACAGAGTGATATTCGTGAATGGGTTTGGGACAAGTTATGCTCCAAATCCAATTCATCAAGGGAAAAGGAGTCGCAAAGCAAACTGCGTCCATAATGTATGTTGACATATAAAAGGCCACTAGTTGACCTTTAGATTTTGCAACTCTGTAATTTGAAACTTCTTGAGATAGGTTATCAAACAAAATCTTACTCCAGTTGAAAGTGTATCCTTCTGAAGCTTCTTCTAAAAAGGGCACCCATTCTGTAGGAAAATGGCAGGGATTCTTTTTCTCGAAAAGCCTACACAGCATAATGGCTACATAGACCATGTATTCGTTCAAAGATGTTATGGAATAAACTCCATGGGTATCGGCCCTAAAATTTGATGGACATATCCACCATTCTCTGATTAAATTGGGATAAGTTCGGTCAGCCTCAGTACACTCTTTCCTTTGAAATTTAGCTAAAAACTCGGCATTAAAAGTGTACTTAGGATTTGGTGAGAGTTTATACATTACTTGTATATGTTCTCGCTTGAATGAGCCGACAACGACCCCTTGATCATTTAAAATGCTCCTCATTGGAATATCAACCTTTTCCAAGGCCCAATTGATCATGTCATTGTATTCCATAAGCCGAGGGCACACCACGATCTTATGAAGCTCTGATTCTGCTATATCCCGAAAGTGATTTTCGAAATCAGTAGGAGAATTCTTGATTTCGTATTCCAGGAATTCATAGATTTGTGTCCAAGATTTAATTGAGTTGATAGCATGTGGCGTAGTGTTGGATATGATATCTCCTTCCTGTGTATATTCACTCTTCTTCGATGCTTTCTTTGGTGCCATGACTTTAAGTTAGATGGAAAACCTGTCACAGAAAAGGAGTGTATGAGCTCGGCTGAATGCGTCTTACGCTTGATAGTATGAAACATAATATGTTGTGAAACACAGACCTTAAAAATCTCTTTTAATTCATTTAACGATGCAGGTACTGATGCAGCTAACAAGAATTCAATACATTGAATGCAGTGGATATTTACTAAGATATGCATTAGTGTCACATATCATCAGTTTTCCTTTAATAAAGTGGCCGTGTTTTGGCGCTTTTGAATTCAAAATTCGGAAAATTTCATTCGATCGGAAACTGAAACATGAACAAACCTAAAAATTTGATTATCATTAATCATGCTTCCAAAACATAGTTAATTTAGACTAAACACATATTAAGAGTCGATATTTCACGTTTCGGGATTTCGGGGATATTGTTGACAAAAGGTATGTCACCGTTGAATCCCGATTTCCGAAATTGCGAAATGATTAACTTAAGCCTTAAATTTCGATATTAGTGAATTAATTAATCAAGATTAAGGATTAACTTCCGAAACAATATTAATTCATTTTAAACACAGATTATGGGTCAGGATTTCGTGTTTCGGGATTTAGGGGATTGTGTTGACAAGAGGTATGTTATCGTTGAACCCCGTATCCTGAAATTGCGATACGTTTAATGTAATTTTTAATAATTAGTAACTTCCATATTTCGGGAAATCGGGGATCAGGATTCTGTGATTGGAAATGCATTAAAACATATGTTCTCAATAAACCCCGAACCCCGAAAAAAACTTTTAAAGGTTAGTCTTAACTCCTTTAGGGTTTAATCTTTCCATGATTTAAAAAATAACTTTACAGCAAGTGCGTCAAGACTTTTATAACACTTTTGGTTTTTGCCTTTAATTATTTAAATAATAATTTTTTTCGGGATTTCAGTACCGGCCTTTTGGAAATGATAGTGAGGGTTATGCTTCGTGAAAATCCGAAACCCGAAAAAGGAAGGTTTTAGTTTTGAAGATAAAAAATTTAATATATGTTTCAACAGGAACCTTGACTGGTTTACTTCCATGCATATTAAACCTCTACAATATTGTGTCAACATATTTTCTCTTATTCAACCAGAGTTTCCTGTTTGCATGATCTCTTTTAATCTCCATTCCCAGAATGAAGTTAGCAGGATCGATATCCTTCATGTCAAATTTGTAGGGTAGCTGCGATTTCACTTCCTTGATAACATCCATGTTATTTCCTACCAACAACATGTCATCAACATACAACACTACATAAATGAAGTGATTACCAACCTTCTTGGAATATACACAGTGATCAACCCTGCTTCTTACAAATCCCAATCCAATGATGTATGTGTCAAATGTTTGGTACCACATCCTAGGTGATTGCTTCAGACCATATAGTGACTTCTTTAGCCTACATACCAGCTCTTTCTTTCCCTTCACTACAAGTCCTTTTGGATGCTTCATGTAGATTTGTTCTTTCAGATCCCCATGTAGGAATGTTGTCTTCACATCCATCTGTTCCACTTCAAGATAAAAAACAAAAACAATAGATAAAATAAATCTAATAGAAGTTAACTTATCATTAGGAGAAAAAATATCACCAAAGTTAATTCCCTCTACATGGGAATAACCTT
The DNA here is from genome assembly GCA_009831015.1 of Picea engelmannii. Classification (NCBI taxonomy): domain Eukaryota; kingdom Viridiplantae; phylum Streptophyta; class Pinopsida; order Pinales; family Pinaceae; genus Picea; species Picea engelmannii. The sequence continues at coordinate 679,967 of ML780001.1, forward strand.
TTTCTACTAACCAAGCTTTGTATTTCTCCACTTTACCTTATCTATTAAACTTCTTCTTGAACAACCATTTGCTACCAACAGATTTTCTTCCAGCTAGTAACTCAACTATATCCCATGCCTCATTCTTATCCAAGGCATCCATTTCTTCAACCATGGCCTTCTTCCAGAGTTTACTATCCTCTGAATTAATTGCTTCCTTGATAGTTCTGGGATCATCATCAGTAATAGATAAAGAAAAATTGGAACAGAAATCAGGTGGCTATACCTTTCTGGTTTCCTTTTATCTCTCACTGATCTCCTCAATACTGGTGTATGAGGTTCTTATTCTTCTTCTTCTGCTTCCTCTTCTTTATATGATTCAGAGTTTGCATCATCCAAATCAAGCTCTATTTTCTTAGGTTCATCTTGCGTTGGTAGGAATTCCTGTTTGGACACATCTTTTACCTCTTTGATAACAACATCTTGACTGTAAACAGTCTTCTTGGTTTCTAGGTTCTAAAGTTTATAACCTTTCACACCATCTTTATAACCAATAAAGATACACTTTTTAGCCTTTTTATCCAGCTTACTCCTATTTTCCTTTGGAACATGTACATAAGCATCACAACCAAACACTCTAATATGTTGAAGAGAGGGTTTCTTTCCAGACCATACCTCGTGTGGAGTTTTATCATCCAATGTTGATGAAGGCAATCACTTGACCAGGTAACATGTAGTACCCACTACCTCTGCCCATAATTCTTGTCCTAACCTGACACCGTTGAGTATGATCCTTTCTTTCTCCATTAGTGTCTTGTTCATCCTTTCTGCAACTCCATTCTGTTGAGGAGTGTATGGAGTAGTATTCCACCTTTCTATACCACACTTCTTACAGAATTCTTCAAATTCATTTCCGCAGAATTCTCCACCATTATCTGTTCTCAATACCTTTATTTTCTTCTCTGTCTAATTTTCTACCAGAGCCTTAAACTCTTTAAATTTAAAAAATACCTCATATTTCTTTCTAAGAAAATAAATCCATGTGTTCCTTGAAAAATCATCTATGAATGAAACATAATACACAGATTTACCTAGGGATGGAACATGAATAGGTCCAAACACATCATTGTGTGTCAACTCTAAGATCCCCTTTGCTCTTGTAGCACCATATGGGAATCTTACTCGATTCTGTTTACCATACATGCAATGTTCACATAAATCAAAATCCAGAGTGCAATTAGACATACCTTCAACCATGCCTTTATCGTGTAGTGTTAGAAGGCCCTTTTCTCCAATATGCCCCAGTCTTTGATGCCACAACATGGTCTTCTTTTCATGGAAGATATTGGTCTTGTCTTCTTTATTTGTCTACTCAAGGACAACAAAACTGTTACACCCATTAGTATAAGTGCTTCCCAACAACTTGTACAGAGTTCCACACCAAACTCCCCTCATCAACACCATTGCCCCTCGTACCATCTTGCAAGTGTTGTTTCCAAATACAATATCCACTCCTGCATCATCCAACTTTCTTACAGATATTAGGCTCTTGGCAAGTTTTGGAATGTGCAAAACCCTAGGGAGTGTTCTAATCCTTCCATATTTTACCAGCAACTTAACCCTTCCACGTCCCAAGATTTTTGTTGTCGAGTCATCTCCTAGGAATACATCACCACCATCATATTTTTCATATTCAGAGAACCACTCCCTGTGAGGAGTCATATGGTATGATGCACCTGAGTAGATCAACCATACATCATGGTCTGCATGTGTACTTGTAGATGCTAGGTAAACATCACCTCCTTCTTTAGTGGAGGTTTTCTCCTTTGTGGAAGAGGTACTATCAGATCCCTTTGGTTTTTCAACCTTCTTAGACTTGCAATATTTCTTATAATGCCTTGTTTTACCACACTTCCAACATTTCCTCAAAGATTTTCCTGGAGACTTAGATCTACCTAAAGATTTAGATCTCCACCCCGAAGGCTTACCGAGGTTCCTATCTTGGGTACACCCTCTTACAAATAAAGCATATGTGTTGTTTCCATCCATGCTTTTTCACCTCATCTCTTCAGATAACAATGATGCAACTACAACCTCATACTTCAATGTAGATTGAGTGGTACTACCTATTGCTACAACCATATTATCCCAAGAGTCTGGCAAAGAACATAACAAAGTAATACACTTATCTTCTTCTGCAATCGTAATATTAACAGAGCCAAGTTGACTTACCAGAGTATTAAAGGCATTTAGATGTTCTGTCACATAATCTCCATCTTCCATCCTAAGATGATACAACTTCTTTCGAAGAAACAACTTGTTTACCAGGGACTTTGATTGATACAAATTCCCCAACTTATCCCATAGTTCCTTGGCTGTAGATTCTCTTGAGACATTCAACAACACCGAATCTTCCAGGCAGAGTCGAATAGTACTCCTTGCTCTTCTGTCCAAATTCTCCCAATCTTCCTTCGACATACCAATAGCTGGTATACTAGTAGTTTGTGTACTAGTAGGTTGTGTACCAGTAGCCTGTGTGCTAGTAGATGGTGTACCAGTAGGATGTGTACCAGGATCCACAACAATCCATTGTTCTTTGTCTACAAGAAGGTCCTCCATCTTGAGCTTCCATAGCTCAAATTTTTTACTGTTGAACTTCTCTATCTCGATTCTAGATGAGCTTGCCATTCCTATTTCTATACTCAAATCTCCACTGCAAAATCTCCCACTAAACCCAAGTTTATCACAGAGCCAAGATAAACTTGATCTATCAAGACCGATCCAAACCCTCAACAACAAAGGCATCCCTCTGAATCCAAAAATGAGCTTTGATACCACATGTAAGTTTTAAACTTGTGAATTAAAGAAATGCATATAGATTCTTAAGAAAAACAAAATTTTAATCAATGGCTCATACACAGAGTACACAGAGATTTTATACCGGAAACCCTCAACCGGGAAAACCTTTCTTATATTCATTATATTCGAATTTCACCATTCACTATACAATATATACAATGTTTTTAGGTATTCCATAGATACCAAAACCCTAATCCCTAAAACTGGGATTATTTTTAGTAAACCGCTAAAAATAGCAAAAGCCGCCCAAAAAAAAATAATTTTGGG
>ML780001.1:693107-717402 GCA_009831015.1 Picea engelmannii
TATTAATATAGTGGACCTAGTCCACCTTACATTGAATGACCACATTCCCATATATTAAATGACTTCCATTAATAACACATAACTACATTCCCATTGGGTACCTCCCTAGGTACCCCATATTACCTCCCTAGGTATACCACATTTATTATCTATCGATCACCCTCTTTATAAAACAACATGTGACATAAAACTGATGGGTATCAGGCTTACTCCTGCTACAATCCAAGAGTGACTTCTGGTGCTAACATTTCCGGTGCCGTTTTCGGGGACGAAGTTGAAGATTTTCCCTGGGTAGAATGACAACTAGCTTCTGATTCTAAAGTGCATCAGACATCAGAACCATTGAGGATTGCACTGCACCTGGTGACTCCTTTGAGGCGGTTCTACATGGTAAGTCCTCTGTTGCAGTGCCTCTGGCTACACCTGGTAGCCTTTGGGAGACATAAAGTTCATCTCTAGTCTTTGATGGTGAAAAAATACGGGACACACTCATTCTGCATAGAATTCACCTGGTGACTCCACATTTAAAGACTCCACTGGAGAGGATCCTGTTGACAGAAAGAAGTCCATGTTGAAGGGAAATACCAAGTATCAGTTCATGATCTTGTTGCATGAAGTCCTGTATTTCTTTATTAGCTCATTCCTTTCTTTCCCTTCATTTATAGAGAAGGTTTTCCTCTTCTTTGTACATTTTGATGTCCTTGAGCCTCCTCTTATTCACTCAGCCTTAGAAGAAGAAAGCATACCCTCTTCTTGTATTGAAGATACTGATCTTGTGCCTTCACCTCTGCCTATTCATGAAGATGAGATATGTATCACACCTCCTCCTAAAGTTGAGCGCCCTTGTAGTCTTGAGGAGGTTGAGAATATTTCACAGTCTTCACAGACCTTGTTACCCCCTGTTATTCCTACTAAACCTCCACAACCTCTTTTTGAATCCCATGATCAACCCACTTATTTTTAGATTAAAATAAGAAATAAGTTGTTTAAACCCCTGAGGCTGCCATGTCACCTTAACCCTTATCCTCATGATTCCTTTGAGTATCTTCCTTGGTTTTCTGGGGAGGATCATGTTACAGGTAAGAGGCATTGTTTCAGGATAAATCCGTAAGTGCGGACACGAACCGATCTCCCCAGATCCACCCGGATCTGGAACAAAACAGAACAGAATACTACCCTTTCCCTAGATCTAGTCTATTGAATGAACTAAGAGATAAGTGTTGTAGGCATACCTTGTGAACTCTTTCCTTATGTCTTTGTTTTTCCAAGATTAATACTCCAATTCTCTTGCACCGTTCAGATCGCCACAGTACAAACCAATCGGAATATTGACAAGTTAATATATTCAATATCTAGACTATACATGTGATCAAAGAATCATGTAATAAAGTGATATCATCTTTATGGGAAAGGGACATATTACTGTATTGCATTAATTGAAAGAGAAACTTACAACCTAAGCCTTGATGTCGGAGGTCTCCTTTCGATGGCTCCTAGCTTTGACACACACACTTTCTCATGCATGAAGAAAATCAACCACTTGTGATGAATTTGTTGTTGTCTCTTGCTGTTGTAGCATCAATCCTTCATACAGGCTTCAACAATTCTCCAATCAATCTCTTTCTAGCTTGCTTCTAACCTTTTCCATGAACAATCTCCTCAATATATAGGAGAATATAATTGGTTACTTGGATAGGGAATGATCCCAATATATCTGGAAAGTCAGTATTTTGCCAACCATTCGAAATCCAACTCATCCTTCTAGAAGATTCCCTTCTAGAAGGATCGAGAACTTATTCATTTTCCTTCCTTAAAAGCATGTTCGCACCCTGGCCTTGAGTACAGTGCGAGAAGTTCGCACCCCAACTGAGAGCAGACTGCGAGAATTAGGCATTCTCGCAGGAGAGTATATATGCAACCTGCGAACTATCTTTAAACTGTGATTTCTGGAAGCTGATAAGTGTAACCTTTCTCAGAAAAATGTTCCTATTGAAGAGCTTGATTATTCACCATTACAACATTATCATAACATCATCACAATGACCAAAATTGCGTATAACAGAATGCCCCCCAAATTCTGAGAGTGGAATCAGTGACAGTCGACGGACTTTGTAAGCTGCATGTGTGTGTCAAGAACCAAGATCACATCTAATCGGAAACCTGCAAACATCCAAGCATCGGAAGAATATAATATGTATCCCTTCTGAGGTAGGCATTCCTATACTCAGATCACAGACTGATGACATCATAAATAAAGATCATGGCCACCAATCATACACTGTGGATCCATGTAGTCGTAATATAATACATACTCCATCGCAACCTGGATCATAAAGATAATATCCAGGGTCTTCAACCTCATCGCCCAAAGTACGAGTCTGACCTTGTGATTACATGTGTCGAAGTCGAACATGGCAGAAACCACTTGATTAATGGTCATTGATGCAACCGTTAACAAGTGCAAGGGAAATCACCATTGATGTCAATGACTCCCAAGGTACTAAAGTACAAACCATCGATTGTGAATAAATGAGATGATGTCGAACAACCGACGGAATCTTTCGGTCAGGGGTCAATGATGTAAACCCACTGTCGAAAGTGAGGAAACTTGCCATTGAGGCATGCAAGCTCCAAGGTACTAAAATATTTCTAAGTCTTAATCCCGGATAATGTGCTGATGTCGACGGAACAAGACTCGTCACAGGAGGGCCTTAATGTATCCCCCATCAATGACATGAAATGAGTAACAGAGTTTGAATGTGAAACATAGTATGTGACAATTGGACTTTGGACACAGGGAAGGCCGACACAAAAGGAATGGATAACTGCAGATGGCCAACTCAAGTAGAGGTTTCAAACAGACTTCTCTTGAACATATGAACGACACGACCAATGATTTGGCAGCATTGACTCAAAGATGACACTTGTTATCAACTCGAATGAGAGACAAATGGATTTCCCAAACCGGATTCAGATAATGAATATGGAGTGTCATGTTCAAGAGAGACTCTTACTGCCAATCAACACAAAGATGAAACATGTCCCTTTCCCAAATTTCCCCCCACCATTTCTGGCAAGTACCTCTTTATTTTTACGCAATCTTGAAGAGGATCACATATGCTTGTTGATATAAGCTCATCCTTCGGACGAGTCCCTCGGAGTATTTTTAACGAACCCTAAGAAGGAGTGGTTCGGTCCCATCACGGGTCTGTCAATGTTTGTTTAACGAGTCCAGAGATAGCAAACTCAAAGGTTTTTCAAGATTATAGAGTTTGGAAAAACACTCAAAAGAGAACTCTCTCAGTTCCTTTTTCGTACAATAATCCAACGAGACCGAAAAAGGGTTAAACTATCGCTCGAAGGATGCATAACTTCAAATACTTTAACGAGTGTGAAAAGAGCAAGATCACTCGGCAATCTTTTCATATTTAGGGAGTCGTGAAAAGAGATTAAATTTAACTCCAGGGGGGTTCCTTTTTCGTGTAACCACATCGAGCCCGGAAAAGAGATAAAACAACGCTCGATCACGTTCTAGGTTTTTCGCAAGTGCAAGAACGGATAAAAAGCACTCGAGGTTTCTAGATCAAAACCGTAAGAAACAAACAAAAACACACCGTATGGCAAAAGTTTTAAGTCCATAACCATCTGCATTGGGTACCTGCAAGTCATTTAACTCACTTCTGTATTAGACATTAGGGTAAAAGAGTGAATAAATATGAAAAAACCCACTTTAACTATGGTAAAAAGTAAATAAAAACAAATTTACATTTCATTTTCACCATATGTTTTACCCAATTACCAATTCAGTGCAAAAAACCTCCATTTTACCTCGATCTTCTTCGTCAAGTTTCAGGAGCTTCAGGGCATCGTTCAACGAACCGTCTGGATCAAATTGGTAAGTACTCCATTCTCTTTCTTTGCATGGTTCAATTTTATGATTTTAATGGTTAAAAGTTAAGTTTTTGGTAAAATTTTGAAACCCTATGCACGCGAGAGGATTCTCGCAGGCCACCCATACGGGGCCTGCGAGAAGTCCTTATTCTCGCAGGTGAGCTTAAGGTAGGGTGCGGGAAACCCGCACTGTGTATTATATCCCACCTGCAAATGGCACAGAATAAAAAATTTTCATAATATTTTAGCCAATAAAATCAAGTTTCTCATATTTTAAGATTATTAATTATCTTTATATGGTTGTTATGCAGGTGAATAGCTATAGCTATGGTGCTCAAATGGAGGGAATGAGAGAACGAATAAGACAATGCCTCCACAAAAAACCATCCTCAAACTATTGCCACTTTAAGAGACTGTGGTCTCCTAAAGTATTTCCAAATACCGGGCATGAGAGCCCAAGTACGTTTGTTGGAACATTTAGTCCGGATGTGGGATCCAGATCAACAAGTTTTCAATGTTGGTATTCACACATTGTTGATTGATATCGAGGACATCTATTTCCTGACCGGGTTGTCACGAAGGGGTTCATATGTCAGTTTGACTGGTAACCGCAGGGGAGGTCTGAAAATGAGCGAGTATTGTCGACAGTATTGCGTGCCTGAAGTTGAACGACAAAAGGGGAAAGTAGCCATCTGGGGAGTTACCGATATAAATCTCCAAACCATCCTCTTTACTATAGCTCGCATGGTAGGAAGTTCTGCCCCGCATATGGCTCTACAGAGCTATTTCAATACGCCCTTGAGTGTGTCGAGCCCCGGGTCTTCAACTGGGTTGATGCAGTGTTACGCAACTTCAAAAAACAACTGACCAAATGCAGGCGAGGAGATTTAAAGCAGTTTGGTTATGGATCATTGCTGGTGTCTTTCTTCTGTGAGAGGGTTCCAGTGTATAGGCTTCAGGGAGATTGGCACTTTCCGGGTCCCAGGGAACCACGGATGTTACGATGGTGCCAACTTATGACCAGACATGTGACAGGACCGATCGTCAGGTATGACGATCGCTTTTTTGACTGGCTCCAAGGCCAGGTTCTGATGATAGAGGATTATGCGTACGCTGGCTTGGACTTTCATGGTGATCCTGACCTTGTCCTTCCTAAAGATGCACAGTGGGGTAATATTGGTAAGAAGTACACCAACTTTTTGCTTTTTAGATGTTTTTGTATTTTCATCATATTAAATGTTTTTGGGTTTTATGTTTTATCCAAAGACTAACATCAAAAATCTTGTTGATAATGCATATGTTGGGGCATATAGACCTGTCGGCAGTTCTCCTGTTCAGCGTCGAGGAGAGGCAGCAGTTCCAGTCCCTCAGTATGCCGAGGACTATCTTACTGTGGAGCAGAACTTAGAGGGCTTGATGTCTGATGTTCCAGAGATGCCTCTGGAGGAGATCCCACGACGTGATCAGCGTCACACCGTGGGAGTCTCTGCCTCTATGGGTCATTTGCTCCGTAGAGTTGCTAGGACCTTAGCATGCTACCGTGAACATCATTAGTGATGTCACTTTTGTAGAAGCCATGAGCTTCTATTTTTGATATTTTGGTCTTCGGACACATTTTTGTAAAAACAAACTTTGATCGTTATATATATACATGGTTTTCACCGGCTTACTTTACACTTGTGTACATTTTTAATGTGTTTGATTTATAAATTTTTCAAATGCCTGTCCAATACATAGTTAGCTAAAGCATCTGTCAATGTATTAAGACTTCTTGGAATGTGTTGATATTCTATGTGGTCAAAATATCGTTCCAAGAGACGAATTCACAAATATACTCTTAATAAAGTAGGACTTCGAATAGAATATACATTACTGAGCTGTAGTACTACCAGCTGTGAGTCAAGTCGGACAACCAAGTGATGAATTCCAAGAGAAATAAAATCAACCAATAGTTCAACAATGGCGCTATACTCGGTGATATTGTTGGTTGCTCGGCCAAGACATATACCTCGTAGAGATATGAGTTCATTTGTCGGGGCATAGATTGCCCATGTAGCCGAAGCTAGGTTCTGAGTACTACGGTTAGCTCCATCAGCGAAGCCAACATAAGGTAGTGAATACTCCGACATCTGGCAATCAAACATAACGTCACGTAAGGGTAAAAACCAAATAACGTCTAAGCAAAACTAAAGTAGCACACAAACGCTGTATGATACATAAAATACAAGCACTCATGCACAAATAACTCATGCATAGTACTTATTTAAGTACAACCCATTTCTGGGCTCACTCAAAGGCACACCATCATAATCCACTAGCTCATACGCTCCTTTTTCCAAAACTTTGTTGACAATATAGGGACCACGCCACATAGCTTCAAATTTCCCAGCTCCTAGGACATCTTTATCCTGTTCGTATAGAAGAACAAGATCACCTTCAGAGAAAACACGAGGCTTGACATGCTTGTCATATTGCGCCTTAACGCATTTCTTTTGGGCTTCTATCACTAAAGTGGCATCACGTCGGGTCTCGTCTAATTGCATTAAATACAACAGGCGTTCCTCTTCGGCAGAGGTATTAGGTAAGAGCTCAACAACTAGCTTCAAAGAAGGAATTTCTCTTTCTATGGGCATAATGGCTTCCATGCCATAAACTAATCGAAAGGGTGTAAATCCCGTACCAGACTTAACAGATGTGCGATATGCCCACAATGCCGAAAACAACATCGTGTGCCAACTAGTCTTATGTATTCCTATCATCCGTCGAATCATCGTTATAAGAACTTTATTTATAGCTTCAATCTGGCCATTAGCCTGTGGATAATAAGGTGTTGAGCTATCATGATGAAGGCCCAACTTCTCTGTAAGTTCTGACATCATGTAATTCCAAAAATGACTACCATGATCGGTAACGATAGCCTGAGGGACACCAAAACGAGTGATGACATGGTTGAAAAGAAATAATGCTGCAGTCCTCCCAGTATTATCGAATGTCGGCATTTCCTCGGCCCACTTTGTGAAATAATCAACAGCTACAATAATATAGCCATGCCCCCCGGCCGAGTGAGGGTGACATGTCATGAAATCAATGCCCCATTTAGCAAAATGACCTACTGAGACTACAGGATGAAGGGGACCAGGATGCGACCGAATCTTCTGTTGATAGGTCTGGCAGGCATGACACTTATGAACAGTAGTAATGCAGTCATTGAATAGAGAAGGACAAAAGTATCCTGCACGTAAAATCTTCTGGGCAGTAGCATACCCAGACATATGACCGCCACATGCTCCTGAATGGAAATCATTCAAAACTTTCTCAGCCTCGTCAAAAGTTAAACAACGCCGAAAGACAGAGTCAATGCCCCGACGGTAAAGAGTATCACCGAGGATAATGTATTGGCGAGCCTGGTAACGTATACGATGTCGTTCATTACTGGACAAGGAAGACCAGAAGGTTTGAGTTTGGAGATATAGAATCATATCTTCGTACCAAATATCATCGGTACTGATAAGGAAAAGGGACTCGTCAGGTAACGAATCCACTGCTACACTTTCCGTGGCAGAGTGGGGGAAATCACAAATTAACTCAACAAAAACTAGGGATTTCTTCGACGTGGCGCGATCGAATTCCAAATCGAACTCCTGGAGAATAACAATCCACTTGGAGTACTTGCCCCCCAGCAATTGACGTGTCAATATATGTTGCATGGGGTTACAGTGTGAAATCACGGTAGTTTTTCTGGCGAGAATATAATGACGAAAACGTTGCACTGCTTGAACAGCAGCTAAAGCCAATTTCTCAACATGTTGATACTTAACTTCTGTTGATGATAAATTTCTACTCAAATAATATATAACATGTTCATCATGGTTGTCATCCTCTTGGACAAGGACCATGCCGATGGTATACTCAGATGCAGCCAAATAAAGGAAGTAATCTCGACTATAATCCGGAGGGAAGAGAAGAGGATCTTTAGTGAGGGATAGCTTTAAAGCTTCGAAAGCAGTGTTGGCAATTTTATTCCAAACAAACTCAGAATCTTTCTTTAAAAGACGTGTGAAACCACGAGTAATCTCGGCGTAATTCGGGATGAACCGACGAAGAAAGTTTGCTTTCCCCTGCAAACTTTGTAACTGGTGCAGCGAAGAAGGAGGTGGAAGATTGAGGATTGCCTCAACCTTAATGGGATCTACCCGGATTCCCTGACGTGAAACAATGAAACTGAGGAGACGGCCGGACTCTACGCAAAAGACACACTTATGTGGATTGAGACGAATGCGATAGAACCGACAACGAATGAAAATTGCTCGATGATGAATAGGGTGATCAACTCGACGTAATGAATGAGCGGGCAAGTCGTCCAGGTAAGGTTGAACGATATGCTTGATATCGTGAAATGCATAAGACATGGCTCATTGAAACATTGCACCTGCGTTCTTAAGACCGAAAGGAAGCTTTCGGTAGGAGAATGTACCCCAAGGACAAATAAAAGCGGTTTTATGTTGGTCCTCAGGAGCTATATTAATCTGGTTATAACCGGAAAATCCATCCATGAGGGAAAAGATTTCACTACCGGCACAATCATTAATGATCTGATCGACAAACGGGGTCAGAAAATTATCCTTAGGACAAGCTTTGTTAATATCTCGATAATCGACGCAGACACGTATACTTCCACCTTTCTTATCAATCGGTACGGGGTTGGAAACCCACTCTGTCAGAGCCATAGGGTAAATAAAACCGGCCTTAAGAAGTTTTTCAACTTCCAGTTTAATGGCTGTCGCTTTGCGTGGATGGACAGGACGGAGGCGCTGCCTTACTAGTTTAACTCCAGGGTAAGTTTTTATCTCATGCACAATGATAGACGGGTCGATACCTGGCATCTCTTCATAACTCCAGGCAAAAACATCTCGAAACTCCTTAAACAGAGCAGTATAGTTAACAATTTCCTCTGGAGAACACGAAGCTCCAATGTGAACATTTTCAACTATTCCAGGTTTCACTGAAATATCAACAGGAATCGTAGGAGAAATATTACTTAGGTTCCCTTCCACATACACATCACGTGTAGATCCAGGAACGGTCATCGTGACAACAACGGTCGACGGAGTCGAAATCCGTTGATAATTCTCAAGAGTATGTTGTTCTAGAAACAGTATGGAACGATGATTTCCATCATCCCAAGGCGTATCAACCATGCCGGACATGATCATCTCGTCAGTGGGAAAGACAATGTGAAAAGGATCAGGAGACAACTCCTCAAGAGAAGGTGTAGAAGGTGTCGCCGACTGAATCGCATGATATGCAGACTCAACCGGACTTAACGACATAACGTTGCCGAAACGAGCATGATCTCCAAGATCAGGGACTAACCAAGGGTCAACAGACACAGGAAGTTTGTGAGGAATAACGGAGATCATATTAATCGAAGCAACTGACAGGCGTAGAATATCGGGTGGTGGTGGTATGGGAAATGTACCCATTAACGACGAGTCTTTCAAGAGACCGACTCCAACATTCTTGTAACCCGGAGGGGTTTTAGCGATAAACGGTACATTCCCCGTGCGAGTATCAGAATTAAAAAAGGAAAGCTGATCAACAGTGACCACTCTTCCCTGGTGAGGAAATCGTAAGACACGGAAAAGTGTTGACACAACATCGCGCATGGAATCTACCCAGCTACGACCAAGAAGAAGATTATAATCTAGGGGAGAGTCAAAAACTTCCACTTCGACTTGGACGGTCTTACCTTCCAAAGTGACAGGCAGTGAGGAAAGAACACCATAAGGCTTAAAACCAGAGCCATTAAAGGCTTTCAAAGTGTTTTGTGATTCCATTAAGGGAGGAGAGCCAATGGCTTTCCAACATGTAAGAGACATTACACACGTAGAGGCCCCCTCATCTACAACTATCCGACAAATGCTCTTGTCAGCAACAATAACTTGTATCTGAAAAGCAAGTTGAGAGGGTAACCTTGGAACATGCTCGTCCAAGTCAAAGACTATCAAGTTTGAATCCGTAGGATCGATTCCACCTATAGCTTTCAACAGAGCCCTTCGTTGTGCAGGACAAGACTGAAGGACCTCAAGGGCAGACATCGCTGAAGGTGCTTGGGCCATATCTTCTACAATACTGTAGTTCTGAGCCGCACAAGTGTGAGAATTGAATGCCGACTTGCAAACAACACCTTTAGGGGGTCGTAGGACTGTATCGAGACTCGGTCGTTCGAGATGAAGAGGACCGTTTGTAGGTGGATTTGGTGGAGAGGCTTGTACCAGATCAGGAGGTAAATCATCCACTTTCTCCTTAGAAGGAGTATAGTCTTTAGCTCTAGTTGCAATGGCAACATCATTCTTCTTAGAATCACCAGTGCACATCAAAACATATGATGTGGAAGAGGTAGAAGGTTGATCATGGATGACCAACGAGGCCTGTTGCTGAGACGGGAAAGGTTGAGACAAGACAGCCGGTGTAGGTGGTTTAGGTGTTCCTTGAAGGAACTTGGAAACTTCGGCACGTCTAGGAAAATCCTTGGTATAATGATCGTCGCTGCAAATAAGGCAAGGATACCGCGGTTTACGTTTATCCCGTTCATCATAGTCTGTTCGTTTGGATTATTGTTTTTACCCCCCTTATTCTTGCCTCTCCCTTTCTTGGATTTATTTTTACCGACAGGTGTGGATTGAACAACGTTCACTTCAGAAGTTTTACCGGTGGGAGGAGCAGGAGACGGGGCACTTTGCACATTGGAAGAATTGGATTTCGGGGTTGTAGTTGCAACGGAATGTGAGTGGCTATGAGTAGAACCAATCACACCGTCAGCTGCATGCGAGGTAGCAGGAGTAGCGGGAGTGTTGGAAGTACCAGGACGAGGTAAATCGGGTAATAAATCATACAAGGTTCCCGTTTGCGAATAAACGAGTTCCAGATACTGAGCACGACTAATAGCCTGCTCTTTAGTGACAGCATCGCCCATAGAAATGTCTTTACCAATTTTGTTTACAAACGACTTTGTAAACCATTCGACCAGTAACTGATCGAGAAGCTCTAGTTTAATGAGACGTCGCCTCCTTCGCCACTCATGAATATGGTCAGATATATGAGTGCCCGAGCTTTGTTTGAAGGAGGTTAAAATCTTAGTTCCGGTATCGTAACGAATCGGTAACTGGTAGTGTGTTAAAAAAGCCATCGCAAGGGTGTTAAAATCTGAAAAGAAACCTCGTGGTAATTCAATGTACCACTTCGCAGCAGCACCTGTAAGAGTTCGTTGAAAAAGATGCAGTCTAATGGAGTCGTCCATCAACGAATTGGACGAACACCACAAATGGAAAGTCATGACATGATTATTAGGGTCCTCTCCTACCTTCCCATCGAATTTTGGAATATCTGATGGAAGATTTGCGGAAATAGCAGGCCATTGAGGAGAGTGATGAATAGGATCATTAAGAATCCTAGACAAATCCGACAAATCCAAAGTAACAAGAAAAGGCAACTACCGATTCACTTGTGGATACTGGTGACTTTGGGGCGGAAGCCCTGTCGGTAAAATAGTAGGACCATATGCAGTCTGCCCCTAGAGGGAAGACCCTGGCTGGTTCTGTGGTGGTTGAATAGGATAGTAACCCCAAGGATTTTGACCTTGAGTCTGTGCAGGGACTTGAGGTTGTGTAGTCTGACCCGAACCCCAAATAGGATTAGTCACACCGGGATATGGTTGGCCTGTAGTAGGGACAACTTGCTGCCCCCCAGCAGTTTGAGGAAAGTTTTGCATAAGTTGATTCCAATACTGGGCCAACATAGGAGGTATGTTTTGTCCTAAAGGTGAGGTTGGTCCCCCTATCAAAGGGACAGTTCCACCCGGAAGTTGCGTACCAACCGTAGGTTGTGTAGTAACTGCGTTATGTCCGGGAAAGGGAAAAGGAAAAGGAATTGTGCCACTTTGTCCACCAACAGGAATTTGTACATTAGGGGTAATAGTCGGAATAGTGCCACCAGGGTTAAGATTGCCAGTAGGAAACTGAGGCAGTGTCGGGATGAAACCGGGAATAGGGTGCCCAGGAAACTGAGGACCACCTGGAGAACCAACAGGAGTTTGTGGGGGTGTTGGATGTGAAACATTCAACGATGGATTCAGTGCATGGTAACCAGGAGGTAAATTCAGATTAGCCTCAGGAGTTCTCTGGGTATTAATAGGAGGAAGAGTTGTCGCAATAATTCTGGTTTGGACACTAGTAGTATTTGCAAGATGGGCCATCTCGGGAGGAACAACAAAACGATAAGTGGTAGGCGCGGGTGTAGTCTCTGGTTCAGGAGATGCAGGAGGGTTGACGAGTTTGTAAACA
Source organism: Picea engelmannii (assembly GCA_009831015.1). NCBI lineage: Eukaryota > Viridiplantae > Streptophyta > Pinopsida > Pinales > Pinaceae > Picea > Picea engelmannii. The sequence goes on from ML780001.1 coordinate 705,341, forward strand.
GGGGATTCAGTACCAAACAAGACTCGTCGGAAATTACCTGAGCCAAAAGGATCTTGGCCTACTACACCGTGAGAAGGCCCAACAACTGATTCAGAAGATACAGCAAGAGCTTCTCCAGGAAAATTAAAATGTCCAGTAGGTCTTTCACCACGACGAATACGGTAGTCTTCTATAGTATTGTGAATGCAAAATTCCGCAAGAGGATCAGTGGGTGCTACTTGTGCAGGTGGCGTAAAAACTTCTGGGACGTCACTTATGTCCACGTGTGGTAAAGTAACCAGGGGAATTTCACCCGGACGAGGAGAGTCCTCAGGGGTACCCTCAGGTGTTGCTGTATGCAACGGTTCTGAAGCTTCCGGATGTTCCGGGGACAAACCTTGCATCCTACGTGAACTTCGTGGGGGAGCAATTGTAGACAAGTAACAAACTCCCCAACGAAAATCCTATAGTCACCTACGAGAAACAATCAGCACACACTAGTAAATAAAATCTAGAAGCAATCACCAAGCAAACAATACCTTCTAATATTGAAGCCACTAGTTGGTGATGAAATCCAACGTCGCAACAACGAGACAAGAAGGGGCTGGGCTAAGGTGGAAAAGTTACGTTGACGACCTGCTTAACAGACTTACGCCCTGGTGCAAGCTCCCACACATAATCATGGGTATACCCTCCAAGGATCCCGAGTGAGTTTGGCCAACGTCAATTCCAAGTACCGTGAAGACTTTCCCCTCCACAGTCACCTTGGGTAAGAACCTAGAGAGATAAGCAACTATGGTCACCACAAACAATAGTACTTCCTGGGGAAATAGTCGTCAGTCCGATCCACACGCAAAGGCAGGGTATCTAGCCCGAAATCAACTCAAAGGATTCCACTCATAATTGTGGGTATACCTCAGAGTGACCCCCGTAATACGTGCAATCTCTACACCGATGTCAACAAAGCAGGTTAGTATCTCTACCAACACCAATGCGACCTAATGCTTGACCCTTGTGTTAGAAGGGCTTCCCAGGACAATATGCGGTCAATGGAATTTTACACTCCCTAACTCAAGATGCTATTGTGTGTTTTTGAGCTTTTGGAGAGTGTGTCTCTCTTCCTACTCCAAAGTACTAGCCTAGCTAACTGTTGGTGTAAAAGAGCCCTAGAAAAGAGTTACTAGATTGATTTTAATATTACGTAATATTTTTTACAGGCTGTTGTTTACTCAAAGTCAATGGAAATTAAACTCGTGATGTATGACTCTAACCTAAATAATGCAAGGATATGATGAAATATAATTCTTTTCATTCGATGAATCCTAGTTATGGGAGAGAGAAAACAATTTCTGAATCAATCACAATACTACAATGTAAATGCAATGCTCAATTTCCTTTCAGATGTTAATGCAAACAATCATGTATCAATGAGCAATTTCTAAATGTCTCTTTCAAAACTTCAAAACTCTTAAAACTTTGATTTTCAATGTTCTCACAAAAAGAAAAAACAAAACTTGAAAGAAAACATGAAGTTCACTTTCCAAGAAGAACTCTAAATAATGAGAAAAGAAAACCAAATGATAAAAACTCAAACAAACAACCCAAGCCAATACTTTCAATGAAAGTAAAAACAAAACTAAACCAAAGGAGTTCCTGAATGCAAATGAAAAATGTCCTTTTGAACCAATAAGCAAACAAGAAAAACCAAACACTTGACTCTTTGCCAATCACTGGTTCTCAGCTAACTCAACATACTCAACTCCAGAAATCAAAGAGATTGAAAATGCCAATAAGAGCTAAAAATTGAAAGTCAAGCTATAAAGGCAAGAAAAGACCTTGAAAACCTAGATCTGTTCAAGCAAGCAAACTAAGAAAAAGATAAGTAAGCCAATGATCCAATAAGTCAAAAAGGGATAAATCAACAGATCTAAGCTGTTGATAAAGTCAAAACTTGATTTCAAAAAATTTTCAAAACTTTCTCGCAGGCAAGCCTTGGACACAATGCGAGAATTCAGTATTCTCACAGGCCACTTCAGTGCAGACTGCGAACTATTCGCACTGGAATATATAAGCAGGGTGCGAACCTCAAAGGTTCTCGCAGGCTGTCAATGGACACAGTGCGAGAATCCATGAAACTAATGAAAAATTTGAAAATGCAAGGAAAATCCAAGTTGGCTTATAGACCCAGAAGGTCTCTCAGGGTATCCTGAGGACTCAGAGACTAACAAATCAGGAGAATGACAGCAATAGAGCAAATGGCCACAAAAAATTCAAAAAACCAAAAAGACAAAGGGATAAGTTCCCCAGTGGAGTTTCCAATTTTGTTTCAAAATAAATCCATAAGTGCGGACACGAACCAATCTCCCCAGATCCACCCAGATCTGGAACAAAACAGAACATAATACTACCCTTTCCCTAGATCTAGTCTATTGAATGAACTAAGAGATAAGTGTTGTAGGCATACCTTGTGAACGCTTTCCTTATGTCTCTGTTGTTCCAAGCTTAATACTCCAATGCTCTTGCACCGTTCAGATCGCCATAGTACAAACCAATCGGGATATTGACAAGTTAATATATTCAATATCTAGACTATACATGTGATCAAGGAATCATGTAATAAAGTGATATCATCTTTATGGGAAAGGGACATATTACTGTATTGCATTAATTGAAAGAGAAACTTACAACCTAAGCCTTGATGTCGGAGGTCTCCTTTCGATGGCTCCTAGCTTTGACACACACACTTGCTCATGCATGAAGAAAATCAACCACTTGTGATGACTTTGTTGTTGTCTCTTGCTGCTGTAGCATCAATCCTTCATACAGGCTTCAACAATTCTCCAATCAATCTCTTGCTAGCTTGCTTCTAACCTTTTCCATGAACAATCTCCTCAATATATAGGAGAAGATAATTGGTTACTTGGATAGGGAATGATCCCAATATATCTGGAAAGTCAGTATTTTTCCAACCATTCGAAAGCCAACTCATCCTTCTAGAAGATTCCCTTCTAGAAGGATCGAGAAATTATTCATTTTCCTTCCTTAAAAGCATGTTTGCACCCTGGCCTTGAGTACAGTGCGAGAAGTTTGCACCCCAACTGAGAGCAGCCTGCGATAATTAGGCATTCTCGCAGGAGAGTATATATGCAGCCTGCGAACTATCTTTAAACTATGATTTCTGGAAGCTGATAAGTGTAACCTTTCTCAGAAAAATGTTCCTATTGAAGAGATTGATTATTCACCATTACGACATTATCATAACATCATCACAATGACCAAAATTGCGTATAACAGGCATACACAAGCCTTTGATAAATTTATTGATTAGTTTGAGATCGTTCACGAGGATGTTGTCATGAGGTTGTTCTCACTTTCCCTATCTGGAGATGTTGCTGAGTGGTTTAGATGTTTGGAGGTCCGTTCTATTGGTTCCTGGACCAAACTATACCATGCATTTTTAAAGTGTTGGGGTGAGAACAAGTCCCTTGATCAATACTGGTATGAGTTTAATTCCTTGAGGAGAGGGGAAGATGAAACCTTGGTTGTCTTCAATAGGAGAGTTTACAGTGTTTATCATAACATGCCTGTGGAGATTAGACCCACAGAGACTTCTGCTATGGTGTACTATATCATGGCTCAGCATCTATAGCTAGTCCCCCCCCTGAGAGAGAGGAAATCCTCATCATTGATACATATTTTTGAGGATGCTAGAGAGGTTGAAGAGAACATCAAGGCTAGCTGTGGGTTCATAAGCAAGCCAATGTGCATATACAGGAGGAAGAATACTATCAGTCTATTTCAGAGTCTGAGCAAGCATATATCAATTATGGATCAGATGTGGAACAAGAACCAGGAAGTAGGTATGATTCACAAATGGAATCAGTTCCTTCATCAATTGCATATTTTTCTGGGGGAAAGGATGCATACCTTTCTGATGATCATTTTTTAGAACATTTTGAGCATATGGCAGTAGCTAAGTGTACTGATAGTTTTATGCTCTTGACTGAACATAGTCATTATGATCTAGATCCTTCTTCCTCTTTAGCGGATGATTATTTTTCTGGAGGAAGAGTTGCAGCTGCAGATGATCAAGAAATGTTTTATGATGAGGAAGAAGGACGTTCTTTTGTGAGCAGAGAAATTTTTGCAGAGGAGCATCCTGGTCTTCTAAAGTAGCCAGGATTCTGTCATATTTCCCACGATCCTGTGGCCATATACATGGAGTCCTACATTTCAGATTTTCTGAAATGTTCTTATAGCATTGGTTCACCAATACTCACGACTAAGTATTGTGTTATGAAATATTTCCAAGACCTCACTATAGAGCATGTTCCTTTATTAATTAAGGAAAATCCATGGGTGGAAATCAACTCTACTAGGCTTGCAGGAAGCACAGAGAAATATAAAGAGGAAGGGTTTAGTGGGCAACTCATCTCCTGTCCAGAGCCTATTTTTGAGCAGGTGTCACCTAGCATCAACCAGCCTGTATATGTCCTCTGCCCACCTGTGCACTCTGAAGACATGATGCCATAGGTGAACAACCATGAAGGACATAAGATATTTTTTGACCAATTGAACTCCCCTGACATTAGATATTGTGACCCTGTGGGGTCATATATGGAGTTGAGCTTTCCAAAGGCTTTGGAGGCTATAGATTTATTCCCCTTCTCAACATTTGGGGGTGTTATCACTCCAGGAAACTCTCCTAGGTTGTAAGTCGGAGATGCCTGGTAACTAACTCTTTTTGGGAAATATTTTCTTAATAATTGATGTGGTTTTTGGCTCAAGATGAATATCTAGGGATTGGACTGTGTGTTCAATACTGTCTATAAATATAAAATCTCACAAGGCCTTCTAGTAATGCAATCAGACAAGGTTTGATTAAATGGAAGAGAAAATAGCTATTGAACCAGATTATACTCATATAAAACAAGCACAATGGGTTTAATAACTAAGGAAATAAATTATGATTATCAACTTAATCAATCAATTAGTGAGATGAAAGTCACATGAAAATTGAATGAGCATCAATAAAGAACCTTCACTCATAAGATATCAGAGAACAGAAAAGAAAATCTGACAACACAACTGAAGGAAGCTTGCAATTTTTCATATAATAAGAATAGGTCTCTCTTACAGTAGCAGCAAGTAGAACCCAAAATCGAACCCCATGTCTCTTAGCATGAAGAGGAATTTATATCATATTACAATCGGTTTTCATATCCTAAAACCATGGATCTGATATTCTAAAAATAGAAAGTCAAAACTGATTCACAAAAGATAAGGAAAGATCCTCAAGATGAGGTCAACCTCTATCTTTTGGTCTTCAAACATTGGTTGAAAGTTGATGAAGTGTAGCCTAGCCTTCCAAGGCTCTTTGATCTATTCCTTTGAAAGTGGAATTCGAATTTTATGATGTGTGCCCAAAATCCCTATCATTTTTCCCTTAAAAATCACCAAATCTAGTCAAAAAACTCCCTTTTGACTTTCATCTCCAAGAATGGCCTTCAGATTTTGATTTGATAATTCATAACCAGCTTATTGAAGAAGAATTCAAACCATTCAAACCCAAAAATTCCTGATCTGGGTGAAAATTTGGCTATTCTGGCCATGACAGGCTTTCAACAGCTAACTCACCCGAAAATCTGCTCCTTAGCTGCTGAAAGGCGCAACTTTCCACAATGAACTAGTTAAAATTCTGCCTTCTGCGCTGGTGAAAGCGCAGATTTTTTCAAAATCAAATTTCTCGGTCATGGATAGTCCATTTTTCATGTTTAAATAGTCGATCGACATCTACAAATCCTGAAATTTCCAACTGTGCTTTCAGATCTTCATTTGGATCCCGGGAAGCGATCAAAATTTTCACTACAATATTAGGCATCACTCTTTCAAAAATGTTGGTGCGTTTTTGGTCGCTAACATCTGGCTCCAACTGGGATGGATACCTCCCTGTGAGGTCTCCAAGAACCTAGCAGACCTTGTGCCTTTAGTATTGGGCCATGGAGTCATTCAGCTTTTTCGGTGGTTAATGAGCACACACATGGGCTCGCCTGATCTAAAAATGAAGAAGATTTGAAAAACTTGAAAAATTATTGCAAGTGAAATGTTATGTGTTTAAAGCAACATGATCAGTTTGCAACACATAAATTAAGGATTACTTATGTAAATTACACATATACAGTAGCATAAACATTGAACATAAACACATGTGCACAGCAATTGATAAAAGAGTTCACCCCTCTTCTGGGCTACATCTCCTGGTCCAGCTTCCAATGGATCATTATTATTAATTGCTCAAAACATGCTCAAAAACATGTCTTACAATGCTCAAACTGAAAAACTAACTGCTCCAATGGCTTCCCAGCGTCCCAAAACCCCTGTCTGGGCTCTTTCAGCACCTCAATCGGTCGCAAAATGAAGAAGTTAGGCCTCCTGGAAGTCTCCCTCTTCAAGCTTGTTGTCTCTGGTTCTACAATTCACACCCTCCTTCATTGAACCTGGCTCACACACTCTTTTAAGCGTACAAACCCAGCACTGGGTGCAACCGTGCCAATGGTGCAAACCATAGGACGGTTAAGGGCGCGCCAGCCCCTAACCGCCTTGGCACCTAGGCGTATGGCGCATATGACCAAAGGCTGGGCGAAAAGGTGGTTAATTCGTTGAACCGCCCCAACTGTATAACTCCTGCGCTCCAACTCGTGGGCATATGCGAATAGTAAAAACCATGGGCCATGTTCAAACCCCGCGCATATACAATGGAGTGGCATATACAATGGAGTGGCATACGTATTACCACACCCGCGCGCACATTTATATTACACGGTTATATGTGTACAATGGAACCATATCCACGGTCTATGTAACATAGACCCCGTGCATTTTCAATTGGCGACTATATAACATGGTCATATTATAATGTTAACGACCACGGGCCGGGGCTAAGCCCCGGCCCGACCCCTTTCCATATAATACAATGCACCACATTAAATATAAACACATAGACATATATGACAAGGAAAAATGGGCGGCATAATGGTTAGTGGAGGTTTGTAAAGGTTTGTACTGTGGGGGGTCTGGGGTTGAACCCCACAGCCTCCATTAGTTTTACATAACCATATCAACCAGTCAACGAGTGACAGGTGGCGCCAATGGATTGGGCCACGTGTCCTCACATCATTGACCACCAATGACACGTGTCATCCACCAATTCGACAACCATCAACCAATGAGAGTGTGCCACATCATCCACCTGACATGTCATCGTATGGATCGTACGGCCCTGCCACATCACCGTACAGACTGTACGGACAGGTACAGTCAACATCCAAAATTTTTGCCTGTTTGCCTTGACAAACAGATCGCGATATCTTCTCCATACAGACTCTGTTTGAGAAAGTAAATATATCACCGAAATCAGGAAGACGAGACGGACGCAATGGCACTGTTTTCGTCACATTCCGAGCACTTTGAAAATTGAGCAAAATTTGATCCCCTGATCATCGCCTAAACCACCGAAAACAGAAACTTACCCAAAAATCAAAACTTGATGAATCTTGATTACCTGTGCAAAAAGAATATCCCTCTGCTCTGTTCTGCACTTAATTTTCTTGGTGACTGATTGATTTATCCTATTTTATTTCCCTAACATGTGAAGCTACTCATGCTTCACTTCTCATGTTGTTCATTATATGGTCAATGCGTGCAACCCAGTCTTGCACTCTATTGCAGCAGTTTCCCATAAAATCCTTAAGCTTAGAATAGTAGACATCCTTCAAGTGTAAATCTTCTTTCTGAAAAAGACCTGCAAGAAAAGTTACATATGCAAAAGGAGGATAAAAATGAATGGTAACAGATATTTATAAAGCCATAGATCCAGTAGCCAATGCCAACCCCAGATGCCAGTAAGCCACAGCCAAATGCAAATATGGTATTCAACAAAAACAATGCACAGATGTAGTTGTCTATATATATTCAGCCCTGCCAAAGTTGATGCGCCTTTTGCAGCTTCGTCAATTCCAGATATGTTATCAGCAAGAAATGGAGTAGCTTCGGGAAAAAAGTCAATGCCTGCCAAGTGTTGAACCCATTTAAATGGCCTTTGTGCTCTTTTCTCTCTGACTAAACTTGTAATCTCCTCCTGATTTCATATTGCACCTCCTGCACATCAAATTATTTTACACTATGGCCCATCACCTACAGAGCTGGTTCGAATTCTTTCCCTGTCATGACACCGTGTGCATTGCTCAGCTCCAGGTGCTGTCAATTTAGGCATCAGGGTTCTTTTCTTCCAACCTGTGTTTCTTCTTATTGCTGATAGAGGGAGGGATATCGGGGATGGTTAAAGTAACAAGTAATAATCTCGATCCCACTAGCATTTGAAAGACCAAGGAGGGCCTTCCAGTTTCTACAATCTCTTCCCATCATCAGATACAAGATTTCTCCTTTTCTTCTTGCACTGTTCATTATTGAATTTTTTCACCATTAGAACCTTTTACCACAAAGTTGATTCCATAATCACCATAGTGCCATGATGAATCTGCATTGATGCATAGTATCTGCATCATATGGCACCGTATGGAAGAAAAATTCCTCCATGTTTCTCCAGACAACAAATATAGAAGAAAATATGGATCAATTGGAGCGATTAATCAATCAAATCCATCGATATCCCTGGGAAAAATCCTGTTTGAAATTTGCACGATACATCTAGATTTGGACACCTGCATAGTCACTCTAGGAAGCAACATAGAAACTCGATCAGGGTAACTCACCTTCACGTAGAAAACCTTTTCTAGCTTGTTCCATCTGTCGAATACACCTGTATCATTGAGTTTACTCTGTAAACTAGAATTTCGCGCCAGTATGAGAAGTTTTATGGGTCGTTTTGCATTGATAACCACCAGAGAAATTTATGCACAATTGACTGGAGTTTGAGACACCTCCACTTAGAGTTAGGCTTGGCGTGAGACACCCAAACCGAATGCCAAAATCTTCTCCTCCTTGTGTTCAACGTGGTATACATCTTCCTGAATAGATTGACTGGCCACCTGATTAGCAGATGAGGAAGGATTTTGGATGGCACACGTCCCTTCGTGAGTAGGTGTCAATGTAGGGGAATTCTCTTTTGTGGAATGCGAAGCACTGTCAAACCCCAATCCAATATCTGACTTTGTACCACACTGAACATATATTGATTGTGATGATGTTGCTCGCATATTGTGTTGGTACTGCTCTCTTTTGCACGGGCAATTTTCATTAGCAACACAACTCCATCGATTTAAAATATGTAAACAGCCTGCCCCCTGAAAGTAAACCTAGTACACACATCGTCAAAATTGTGTTGTTCTCTAGATTATGATAGTAGCCACCCCTCATCAGAACAAATACAACAACTAAATTGGCTGGTACACAGAATAAGTTTATGATACCGGCACGCATATCATTTGGCACGTATATGCTTCTCAATCTTGCAAGTGAAGGTGAGATGATTCCAACACAGGCATTGAAGAGACAAAATAGAGCCACCAGCACCCCAATCTCCTGATAATCATAAGTTGGGACTGCTAAATAGAAACTTGCAGTCACAAATGCAGTCGTCAGATATGCCTCTGGCCTCATAAAATGTGGTCCACAAAGTAACCATGATATTGCTAAACTACAGAGCATTGTAGAACCCATCAAGCAAGGATAGATCATACTGATGTTAACCTCTCGTCCATCAGCCACAATAGTTGGAGTCCAAAGAAACCAAAAGATTGAAACAACAAAATCAAAGCACACTTGGGCCCACGCCAATAGCAGTATCCTTTTGTCAGCCATCAAATGTGCGAAAAGTAGAACTGTGCTTGGAATCTTGACTTTGAAAGTTGCCATATTTTCTCCCCATCCTTTCGCAATCAAGATAGCACATATAACTGCTACAATAGTAGTTGCCACCAATGGAAGAGTCATTCCATGATGGGTCTTCCAGTTTACAAAAGAATTTGCAAGTGCTGAACTTCCTAGAGATGATGCTGCCCCTCCAAAGCTCATTGTCCAAAAGGTATCTCTCAACCATTCTTGCCGGAAACAGTTTAGACTTTCGGGCTTCTTTCAACTTTCCAGCATTTGATTCTGAGGCCATATTTTTCTTGCTGAGGTAAGCATGAACATCATGTGCAAAAACATGCTTATAAGAGAATAACAAACCACATAAATGCTTCCCTTCAATATTTGATTTAATGGTGTATCCATAGTGGAAAACATCAGTTATCTTGGCTTCAAATATTTTCTCTTCAACAGGCATGAAATTGTACAAAGAACATTGATCAGTAGAGGTATGGCTAGGTGGTAATGTTGGCAAAGCTGGTGTATGCTACCGAAGCCACAACAACAGCACCAATTGAAGCCCCTTGTTTTGAAGGAGGCGAAGGTGTGCCACAAGCATTTTCATCAAAAGACTCATGCTCTTATCTAAAAAAAAAAACTTTCTGGTCTTCAAAATCTTCGACAGTTGTAGTGGATCTCCATAGGCTATGTGAAGAATCGAGTTTTCCACTATTGGCAGAAAAACAGGTAACCAATTCAATCTTTCTTCCTTGCTCTACTTATTGGAGACAACTAAAAAAACAATTGAAAATGAATCTACCTGCTCGGATGGCGAGCTTATTCTTCTACCTACCCCTACACAACCAACTGTATTGCCTCTTAATCAAGTAAACTCATACCTCCAATGAAGCCATGTAATAAATTTATTTGCTGACAAAATTCTTGATCTTGATCCCAAACTGAAAAATATCATACAGAAATGGAGTTTGAAAGGACAGCAGAAACAACCTTCCTTTGACAAAAACAAATTGAGATCTGTTCTACTCAAAGAATCGAAATAATCAGCAAAAGAATCAACAAAGCTGTAAAGAAAAACCTCTTCCTGTTGTTGGAGCTGAAAACCAAAAAATCTCTGTATATTCTCTTTCCCATGTAGGCTGGCACTTTCAGTTATCTGTAAATCTGAAAATGGTTGTAGACTGATTTCTGTACTAATCATGGATTGTTTGATATCTGCTGCAGATTCCAAATCAAGAATGATGGATATTAGTGGTAAAGGCAAGATCAAATGCCTCTGAAGCTCTTGGGATACTGAATTCATATCAGTAATTTCTTTATCAAAATATGAAGCATCCTTAATCCTATAGTCATAACTATAAGAGACATTTGAATCGCTGAAAAATGTGTCTGCAATATGATTATCACCAACATCTTCACAATCAGAAGGAATACTAACTGAATGTTGTGTGTGAAATGCAGATTCTTTACAACAATTATCAAGAATAAGATCAGCTGAATAAATCTTCTCATAATATGAATTGAAAGCCACATGGAAATCCTTCAGAGAATGGATACTAACAACAGGAAGGGATTGACACCATTCACGAGCATTTCCTTCTAAAGAAAATTTGAACACCTTGATCAAGACATCTTCGTGAACAAAACCATGTTCAAGCATGCATTGATGAAAATTGAATAAGTGTTCACCGGGATGATCATACTTACTTCCTCTGAATCTGGGAAGATAATCATCCCATTCATTTATAGTTGGCACTGGATGTGGAAAACCGGCTATATCAAAAAAATCACAGAAAGCATACCTCTTAGCTAAGATCTTTTCCATTTCATACCAGTGGAGTCACCAACAAAATTCTGAACAATGGAGTCGCCACTGAATTCGTCCTCATGGAGTCGCCAGATAGATGATTACAACCAAATGATGTCCAGGCTTTGTCTATCATCAAAGATGGATCTATGTCATCTCCCAGGGAAGCTGAGATTCGATCTCCTTTCCCCGGCAACGATGCCAATTTGTTATCACTCCAGGAAACTCTCCTAGGCTGTAAGTCGGAGATGCCTGGTAACTAACTCTTTTTGGGAAATATTTTCTTAATAATTGATGTGGTTTTTGGCTCAAGATGAATATCTAGGGACTGGACTGTGTGTTCAAGACTGTCTAGAAATATAAAATCTCACAAGGCCTTCTAGTAATGCAGTCAGACAAGGTTTGATTAAATGGAAGAGAAAATAGCTATTGAACCAGATTATACTCATAT
>ML780001.1:721169-737009 GCA_009831015.1 Picea engelmannii
AGGGGGGGGGGGGAACCATCAGGCTGACCATCATTTTTGACAGAGAGTTCACAGTGATTCCAAAAACACACTCAGTTATCCAGTCAATGACTGCATGACCATTTCACACATACATTTTGTTATCCTTGAGACAACCATTCCACCTTTCCGAAACATGTTTCCCCGTCCCTTTTGGTTGGTGTACCTGGTTATCTTGGAGAAGGATTGAAGAAGCAGGTTGTCAGGCCTGTGAGCAGTTCTCTGGGTGAGAGAATTGTTGGGGATTGATTTCTGTAGGTGCTAAAATACAACTACAATGCTCTGAGACTTCCAGTCCGTCCTGTTGCTGAAGCCTTGGAAGGGAAGTGGGGTAGGCGAGGGACTGTTGAGAAGAGAAGGGGCACACTTCCTTGGGTGGGACATGCATGTGGGGAATGAGAGGTTGTAGGCTGTTAGTTGAGTGATCACCTGAGACAGATTCTTTCCTGTTGTCCATGAGCCTTAGCCTAGATAGGAATCCCTTTACCCTGGGTGGAGTTCAGTCCCAGATCGGGGGTGATTCACTGTTGAGAGTGATGAACAGTGTAATCTATGGCTGGGAGGTTCGTGGACGGTCTGTAAGAAGTTGGTGACAATAGTTTTTAAAGATAAGTATCAATTTTATGATGTATGGATATGATGTTTTGTTATTTACATGCCCATGTTATGATTTTATCATATATGTGACTATGAATGCTTGTGTGCTTATGGGTAATTTCCTATAAATGACGCATATCGGTAATTACTATTATTTTAATATAAAAGTCGTGTGTTACCGAAAGTAATGGTTTGTTTATGTTTAGATGTAAAGATTCCATGAGCGTGCTGTATGTATATGTTTTAGTTGCATGCAGTCTAAAGAGTAAATTTAGGTGGCATTGCTTAGTTGACTACTGGGTATGCTACTGTATGTTTCGTAGTATGGGAATGAAAGTGTTCCCTAGAGTAGCATGTTCTGGCCTCATGGATGGAAATGTTACCGACTAGCATCAAAGCATGAGTGGTTGCTTTGGAGTGGTGTACCTCGGCCTCAGGTTGGTCGAGGGGTTCGTTACAGTGGTGGCGATTGAACGTCATCTCCACCATAAATGGAAGGTTCAGAAAGGGACTGTCAGCCTGTCAACTCATTGTAGGCCCGTTCTGGAACACAGTTGTGTCTGACTGAAGTGCACGATTGTCCAGAGACTGCATGCACATTCTTCCAGTAAACATGCATAGGTAATGCCTTCAATGTAGTGTCTCGAGCCCACTTCCATTGTTTTTGTTTGAGTATATGTAGGCATTTTTTCCATTTTGTAAGGGATCGATGGTTTAGATATGCTCCCAAATTGTAAAGCTTAATGAAGCACTAGTTTTCCCTAGTTATGTATATGCATGTGAGACTTCCTGTTTAATGAAAGTCAGCTTCTTTTTCACCTCTTTGTAGATTGCTTTGTTATAACACTCATAATTAGAAGATCTAGTTGAGGATCGTGAAAACACTATGATGGTCTGATTGTAGTGGTATCTTGATCATTTCTAATCAGTTTCTTGTGTCTTTTCTCCCTCTTACCCTGAGTAGCTCATTGGAAGATCCAATTGAGTGGTTACAATATCCACCATGATGCAAGGTTCAATCCCAATGTTGTTGTAACTGTGTCCTCCAAGCATATCTCAACGTCTCGTTCTTTCTTCTCCAGGTTGTTGGAAGCTTGATGCCTACAACAGACCTTTGAATTTTCTCACTAAAGTATTCCTTCTGCTCATTCTAATCTCAAATTACTGATTGAAGTTAGATTAAGACCTCACTTGTGGATGCATAGCCTTAGTCCCGGGTTCCGAGTTAAAGTGATATTGTTTCGAGTTTGTTCTCTGTCGATCACCCATTTTTAAACAAATTGTGACATATAACTGATGGGTGTCGGGCTCTGCTCCTGCTGCAATCCAGGAGTGACTTCTAACACTAACATTATGAAAGAAAGCATTTCATTAAATGTACACAAAATTTAAAGGAAACGGGCCAAACATAGATTTATATTAATGAGAACAAAGTGATTCTTACAACCATGGATGTAAGTGCAACAACTTCACCAAGCTCTCTGTGTCCAGACCCTTTCTCAAATAATCCACACACAGAATGATGATGCTTCAATGATATCTCCCTTATGAGATCATAAGTTATATGCTTCACAATGTCTCCATCTCCCTTTCACCATGAGAAGGCCTCCTTATATAGGCTTGGAGAGGCCTAACCACTTAAGAGATTCTTGGTATAAGTTAAGGATTCTTCTTTTTCAGTTATGGATCTTCCCTAAGATCAAGGCTTAACCTCAGATTTGAATCCAACCACCTTCATAGATTGAGGGAATTCTTCCCTAATTTCTCTCAACAGTCCAAAATTCGCTCAAAATTGGAAACGCTCCCTCTTAATGGGGCACAGAGTGTTGCAACACTCCCCCAAAAGAGGGAACAGAGTGCCAACACTCCCTGACAGTGTATAGGGGAGCACTACCTTCCAAAAATGATATTTGAATGGGTTTCTCAGTGGCAAAAGACTTGTACTCTTGTCAAATGAATTCTCCTCTTCAAAACTAGCCTTTTGAGGTGTCTTATAAGTGTTCTTGATAATGTCATCCAAGACACAACATAGACAAGATGAAAGTATTATATTTATGACACTTGCGGCCAAAATGAGACACTTGCGACATTGGTGATGATGACACTAGGCCATCATCGTAATGAGTGATTTTGATGTGTAACAGATTGCCCCCCAAAGTGCGAAGTTAGAAGACGAGAATTGATGACTGAAGTACTTTGTAGACTTTTTCAAGCAAGGGTACGGACTCAGAGAACCTGATAGAAGCTGCACACAACCATCAAATAAATATTATGACATGTTCTAAACCTAAGGCATACATACCTATGCTTGAGTGATAAAGACTTTCAAAGTATGGCCGCCATAAAATACACTGTGGATCCATAATTATATTGACAAAAAGGTATAGCCACTGATGATACAATGTGGATACATACTCCTATGAACTGAACTAATTGTAGCCATGAAGGATACAAAGTGGATCTACAAGATGATAAGACATAGCCATAGACCAATACAAAGTGGATCTATGTTACAGTATATGTGTCAATGTTCAAAAGAAACTCTGTCGCAACCTGGGAAAAGTATATATAAGAGTGATGACTCATCCCATGGTCTTCTTACCGATCCCGATGTAGTATGAATCTAACCATGTGAATAGATGTCCTGATGTCAAACATGGTAGAAACCACTTGATTATCGGTCAATGAGGTAAACTGTTAACAAGCGCGAGGGAAATCACCATTGATGTCAATGATTCCCAAGGTACTCTAGTAAATGCCAAGGAATGTGAATGGATGAGCTGAAGTAGAACATCCATGGAATCATCCAATTAGAGGTCAATGATGTAAACCCAATGTTAGACACGAAGAGGCCTGCCATTGAGGCATGCAGGTCCCAAGGTACTAATTGGTTTCTAAGTCTAGCTCCTGGATAATGTGCTGAAGTCGACAGGAATAGACTTGTCGAAGGAGGGCCTTGGTGTATCCCCCATAAACGACATAAACTAACACAGAGATGTAATTGGTGGATAAAATGAACATG
Source organism: Picea engelmannii (assembly GCA_009831015.1). Classification (NCBI taxonomy): domain Eukaryota; kingdom Viridiplantae; phylum Streptophyta; class Pinopsida; order Pinales; family Pinaceae; genus Picea; species Picea engelmannii. The sequence continues at coordinate 724,807 of ML780001.1, forward strand.
GACTGACACAGGTATTGAAACAGGAATTTGTGATGGTTGACTCTTGAGGCAGATACTTCCCTTGAACACTGAGGCATGAAAATAGAAACTCAACATGGAACAAAACTTGATAATGTAGTGGATACTGTGACTTTCGTCAGTTGACCCAAAGGAGTAAGGAAATTCAAAGGATTGGTTCAGTGCAGAGGTTCAGTGGATTGAAATGCATGCAAAGATAAAATTTTGTGTTCAAGGGCGACTGTAAGAATTATTGGTAATGTTCTCAAAATATGTTTGGCTTGCTTCCTTCAATTTCCCCCCCATCTAGATAGATGAGTACCTCTTTTTAGTTTAACGAGCTCGAGGAGGGTAACACATGCTTGATATAAATCACCTTTGGTAAGTCCCTCTTCCTTTGTTTAACGAACTGGAAGAAGTAAGGGTTCGGTCCTATATGGGCCCTTCAATGTATGATCGTTTAATGAGTCCAGAGAAGGTAAACTCAGTTGTTTTTCATATTTAGAGAGTCTGAAAATGACTTAAAGATGACTCCAATGTGGTCCTTTTTCGTAATGTTAGTCTTGTGAGGCCGAAAAAAGAGATAAATTATCACTTGAGAGACGCCCTTCCAAACCTTTTAATGAGTGGGAAAGGAAGCAAGATCACTCGACAATCTTTTCATGTTTAGAGAGTCTGAAAAGATCTTAAAGACGACTCCAAGGAGTTCCTTTTTTGTGTATCCATGCGGGTCCGAAAAAGAGATAAAATTTTACCCGATGTGTTCTTATGTTTTTGAGCTTGAGAACGAACTAAGACTATGCTTGTGAATGTGACAAGATGAAAAAATGAACAAAACTGCTCCGGAACCTGCCAATAATGTCAAACCTGCATTCCAAGGGATTAATAAGGCCTCCAAAATATTTTCAAAACCCCAAAATAACTATATCTTAGGTAAAAATGAAATTTATAATAGTAAAATGGGGTAAAATGATCATTTACCATTTCATTTGTGCAAAGACTTATAGCAGTGGAGAATTTGTGCTTTGGAGGTGAATCTTGCATTGTTCAGTGCCGGAGCTATGGTTAGCTATTTTCCTCACTGTTTGGACCAGTTTGGTGCTCTTCTTCCTTTCTTTCATTTGTATAGTTCAAATTTTGTTTTAAGGCAATAATTAGATGCATCTATTGATGTCCTGGGTTGGCCCAAGCTCCCAAAAAGGCTCGACGCTCCTCTAGGATTAGTGGGGGAGTGGGGCATGATTTGTAAAGTTCCCCTGCAAGCTAAGGAAGGGCGTGCCAATGCTCTAGTGTAGTGGTGGAGAGGGAGCTACCCAAAACACAAGGAAAATGCTAAAAAATTGTCAGCGCTCTCTCAAAACGTGAAGGGGAGCGTTGTCAATTTTTAGAGTGCTCTGGTGGCTACTGTGAGGGTGCATTGATGCCCCGATGTGCATATAAAGGGGGCATTGGCCTCATAGAAAGATTCATTTTTTTTTTTTAAGTTTTTCAATTGCCCAAAAATTGTCGAAAAAGCATGATTAATGAACTTTCGTTGTTGACGATTGCAGGTGACTTCAGAAATAATCATGATTGAGTGGAAAGAAAGAGAGCATGAGCTCGATGATGTGGCCTCTTTGCAAAGTCCCCGATCAAGAGCTGCATTAAGGAATTGCAGCCTTCTCAAGTTCTTCAAAATGCAAAAAATGAAGAAAGAGATTCTTCTTCTCGAATATATGATTGGGCTATGGAACGTCGTGGAACAAGGATTCCATATTGGAATGCAACTTCTTACCATTGAGTTGGAAGACGTATACTTCCTAACCAACCTCTCGAAAAGAGGGGCTCCCGTAGTTTTATCTAGACATAGAGCACTTCCTCCGCCCGTGGATGAGTACCTGGCAAACCATTGTGTCCCAGGAGCGAGACTAGTGAGAGGCAGAATCGAGATCAAAGATATCAGGGACCTACCTCTTCAGTCCATTTTTTTTTCCATTACGATTATAGCGGGAAGTACCAGCTCACACCTAGTTTCAATATCACAGGTGGCCTATGGTTTACAGTGTCTAGATCCAACACTGTTCAACTAGAGTGCATGGTTCCTTCATAATGTGAAGGAACAAATTACGAGATGCAGAGAAGGGAAACAAAAGAAGTTTGGATATGGTTCATTCTTGGTTTTGTTCTTCTTAGAATGCATTCCTCATATGCAACCTCAAATTTCATTAGTAGTACGACCAGTGGGAGAACCATGTATGGAGCGATGGACTAGCCTGTCTCCGAGACTAGGCTGAGATTCAGAGTTCAAATTCACCAGTGATTTCTTCACTTGGATGAGACACCAATTGATCGTGATAGAAGACTTTCCATATTCCAGAGTGGATTTTCGAGGAAGCATGGACTTGGTTCTTCCAGAAGGGGAGGATTTGGATGCGTCAGGTGAGAAACAAAAAATGATATTGTCAAGTGTTTTTTGATTTTAAAGCATTATATATATATATATATATATATATATATATATATATATATATATATATATTTAGGGTACATAGAAGAGTATTTAACAGACGTATCGTTTCATTGTGCAGATAGGGGAGAAATAGGTCCGGTAGAGTTGCCGGTATTGGGGCGTCGCGGGGATGCTCAGATAGTGGTAGATCAAGGGGTAGTAGCATGAGGTCTCCAAGAGGTTGAAAGAAACATCCAAGGCCTCACGATGGGTATCCCTCCTCTTAGGAGGTGGGAAGTGCCACTACATCTATAGAGACACACTGTGGGAGTGTCTGAGAGTCTTAACTCTCTACTGAGGCGAGTAGCCCGTGCAATGATATGTTACTCGGAGCATAATGTAATGCAGGAAGATTAGGGTCTTCCTGATGATTGTATAGTCTGTATGATAATGCTTATGGGTGTGAGGACCCACATTTTTCCTATCTATGTACCATTTTGATGTAATCAAACATTTCAGTCACATCATATATATATACATTTCCGAGTTTTTACAGTGACAAATGATTTTCAAATAATGATGTCTTTTATGTGATGCGTTTTAATTTACATGATGATATATGATGTGATTTATTTCCTTTATGAAAACTCATCTATGTGCGAGATACCTATCCATGATGTAATTAGCTAAAGAATCCAAAGTCGTGTTGAGTTCTCTTGGTATGTGTCTGTATTCGATAAAATCAAACATTCTTTCAAGGTGACGAACTCGTAGATGGAGATGTAGTAGGATAGGATTGCGAATAAAGTAGATTCGATTGAGTTGAAAGACCATGAGTTGAGATTCTAGGTTGATGATCATATGAGAAACACCTAGGGAATATGCCTCGGTTAAAATTCTAATGACAGCATGATATTCTTCCATATTATTAGTTTCTGAACCTAAGAAAATACCTCTTGAACTCACCAACTCGTCAGAGTGGTAAATGACCCACACTGCAGAAGCAATGTTCTGAGTGTGTCGACTAGCACCATCCGCAAACCCAACAAAGATAGGAAAGGAGGATGCCATCTGCGCATGGAAACACAAGACACAGTATAAGTGGCTAAGGAAAAACTCTTGCACGTAAGAGAAAAAGACACACCAAAATAAAAATACAATAGTGTACAAAGCACGTATGCTAGATGTCCTAGGCATAGTATTTCTTGAGGTAAAGCCCGTTCCGGGGCTCACCCAGGGATATTCTATCATAGTCAACTAGCTCTTAGGTACCTCTATGTAGAACACGTTTCACAATGTAAGGACCATGCCATAGAGGTTATAACTTCCCTATCCCTAACCTGTCATGAGCCTGGTCGTAAACAAGGACTAGGTCTCCTTCTGCAAAAGTGTGAGGATGGACGAACTTGTCGTATTGATTTTTTATTTGCTTTTGATATGTCTCATTTATGAGAGAAACATCACGACGTGTTTCATCCAGCCTAGTCAAGTGTAAGAAACGTTCTTCTTCAGTAGAAGTGTGGGGCATGAGTTCTACTTTGAGTTTCAACGAAGGAATTTCACACTCGATTGGTAAAATAGCTTCAATGCCATATACTAGCTGGAAGGGAGTGAATCCAGTAGAAGTTTTTACTGAGGTCTAATAAGCCCAAAGAGCGGAGAAAAGTTGTAAATGCCAATATGTTTTTTTTTCCCCTACCATCCATTGGATCATGGTTTTAAGGTCCTTGTTGATAGCTTCAAATTGTTCGTTAGCTTGAGGATAATACGAGGATGAGTTCTCATGGAGAAAACCCAACTTGGTATGAAAATCACTCATCATTTGGTTTTCAAAATGTGAACCATGATCAGTGACAATGGCTTGTGGAACACCAAATCAAGTGATGATGTGATTGAAAAAGAAAAGGGCTGTAGTACAACCATCATTTAGAAAGGTAATCATAGCCTCAACCCATTTTGTAAAGTAATCGACGGGGACGATTATATAACCATGCCCCCCGACTGAGGTAGGATTACACTGCATGAAATCAATGCCCCATTTTGCAAATGGGCTAATGGAAATAATGGGATGCAACGGAGTAGGGTGGGTGCATGCCTTGTTTTGAAAAACTTGGCAGGGTGGGCACTTTTTGATGGCTTCAATACAATCCTTGAAGATGGAGGGCCAAAAGTAACTAGCACGTAAAATTTTATAGGCTGTAGCCATCCCAAAAAGGTGACCGCCACAGGCTCTAAGGTGACAGTCATTGAGGACGCGTTCAGCCTCTTCATGAGTCAGACATCGTCGCAGGATAGTGTCAATGCCACGATAATATAAAGTGTCACCAATAATAAGGTAACGACGAGAATGGTGGCGAATACGACGACATTCTTCACGAGAGATATTGGGCTGAAAACGTTGGGTCTGGAGATAAAGAATAATGTATCCATACCAAGGATAAGAAATTCTAATGAGGAATAGAGATTCACCAGGGAGAGAATATCTAGGCTCAATGTCTTCATCAACATGGGAAAAATCGCAAATGAGTTCTACAAACACCAAGGACTTTTTAGATTTGGACTTAGCAAATTCAAGATCGAATTTTTGAAGGATGATGATCCATTTGGAGTATTTTCCCCCAAGGACCTGACGGGTCAGAATGTGATACATGGGGCTTGAGTCCACGACAACCATGGTAGTGCATATCAAAATGTAGTGACAAAATCTCTAGACAGCGATGACGACCTCCAGAGCCAACTTCTCAACATGTGAATAACAGAGTTCTGGTTCAGATAGACTTTTGCTCAAATAATAAATCACATGTTCTTTACCGGAGGAGTCCTCTTGAACTAATTCCATGGAAATAGTGGAAGTAGAATACGCTAAGTAAAGGATGTAGTCCTTCGTATAGTCCGGAGGATGCAACAAAGGAGTGTTAGTCAGTGCATGCTTAAGATCATCAAAAGATCGTTGAGCAGTGTCATCCCAGATGAAAGGGGCATCTTTCTGCAACAATCACATGAATCCTTTAGTGATCTCAGCGTAGTTACAAATGAAGTGGTGAAGAAAGTTTGCTTTCCCTTGCAAACTTTAGAGTTGTCGCAAGTTGTTAGGTGGGGGTAAAGCTAGGATAGCTCTAATATTTAAGGGATCCACCCAAATCCCATCCTTGGAGACAACAAAGTTAAGGAGTCGGCTTGATTCGACAACAAAAATACACTTATGTGGGTTCAAATGAATATGGCAGAACCGACATCGAATAAAAATAACATGTAGATGACCGAAATGGTCTGATCGATCGGATGAGTGGGCAGGTAAGTCGTCAAGGTAAGCTTCCGCAATATGTTTGATATCGTGGAAAGTATATGAAATGGCTTGCTGGAATGTAGCACCAACATTTTTAAGGCCAAATGGTAGTTTTCGATAGTCGAAATTTCCCCACGATAAGATGAAGGTTATCTTATGCTGATCAGCAGGTAAAATGTCAATCTGGTTATACCCTGAGAAACCATCCATAAAAGAGAAAATTACGCTACCAGCGCAATTATCAATAATCTGGTCGATGAAGGGCATAGGGTAATTGTCTTTCGGACAAGCCTTATTAAGATCTCTATAATCAACACAGACGCGAATGGTCCCCTATTTCTTAGTAACCAGAACAATGTTCGAAACCCATTCCGTCAAGGGGATAGGATAAATGAAGCCAGATTTGAATAACTTTTCAACTTCTTCCTTAATGGTCGCAGTCTTCTTAGGGTGGACTGGGCGGAGTTTCTGTCGAACAATTTTAACACCTGGGTAGGTTTTAATCTCATGCACAATGATCGATGGATTGATCCCTGGCATCTCTTCGTAGCTCCAAGCGAAGACATCGCAAAATTCTTTAAACAAAGCAGTATAAGAGACCACTTCCTCAGGTGAAAAATTAGCACCGAGGTTAATGTTTTCCATGACACCTTCCTTGATCAAAATACCAATAACTATCGTAGATGAAATGTGTCCCAAATTCTCCTCAGAAAGAGTATCTTGTGTGAGGATGGGAAATTGTGGAAAATCGACAACATTAGGAGGGAAGACAGAGTGTATGTCTTCTTGAATTTCTTTGAGAGGTATAATAAAAGAGGATAAATGATGGCTGTCATCCCAAGGTACGTCATTGATGTTAAGAATTTCCATTATATATTCATCAGAAGGAAATTTTTTGGAAATTTAATCGATCGCAGATGACAAGGAATTTAACCACGATGGCATCGAATAACTATCGGGTTCCAAGAGATGTTGGTCATCCAAGGAGGGAGAGGCAGATTGGATAGAAACGTATGAGGTTTTGGCTGGAATAAGTGGCATGGTGTCACCTAGTGCATTGAATTCCAATGGACTAGGTACAATCCAAGGGTCAGATGATTCCAAGGATTGGTAAAACATAGTCGAAATCATATTGATTGTGGAAATATGATGTGTGGTGGGTGGAAGTGGTGTAGGGAAGGTACCCATAAGGATAGAGTATTTCAAAAAGACAACACCAACGCTTTCATACGTGATCTTGTGATCTCCCAAAAAGGGAATATTGTTGGTAGAAGGAGTGAGAGCGTCAGGTGTATAGTAATCCAACTGATTGATGGTGACAATTTTTCCTTGATGAGGAAATTGCACACATTGAAACACCAAAGAAGCTATGACAATCATGGCATAAAACCAACTTCTTCCAAGTAACATGTTGTAATTGAGATGAGCATTGACCACCTCGACATCAACAGTAACAATTTTTTTGACTAACTGAATGACTATGGACTATAATAGTCCATGAGGGAAAAAATCTTTTACCCCCGATTGCTCATGACGTCATTATGGGTGGCATAGTTACCGAAGAAGAAGCCATTGCTAGGGCCCAGTACTTAGATTTAGTTTATTCATAGTATGGTATTTTATATGAGTTGATCCCCAATTATACCCGTGCCACTAACGATCCATCCAAACCTTCATCCTCATCGCATGCAGATGGCGTTATTGGTTTCATCAAAACTCAATCTGCATCCCAGTCGACTCGAGCTGCACCTTGATATGCTTCCTTTTCCACTTCTAGTTAGACCACACCCTCCTCTACCTCCTCTCATACAAAAATATCTGAGGTGAATGCAGTTCAGTCTACCCCTTCACAACAACCTAGAGGTAAGAAAAAGGAAAAGAACAAAAACAAAAAGAATAATAATAATGAACAACCTAAAGCTCAAAACCCACCACCTGCTAACGAAAAGAAACCGAAGTTCCCATGTATTATTTGCAGTGACGATAATTACACCCGAGACTGTCCACATCGCGATGAAGTGGCCAAACGTTTTAAGGGAAATTCCCAACCTGCCTTGCTTACACAACCTTTTCCTCAGTAACAGTCTATGGTTGCTCAAACCCCATCTCCCGGGGGCAGTACCAGCCACCCTTATCATGATGAAGCATCAACAAGTGCTCACATTTATATGTTTAGTGGCATTTATTTAACAACTCGCTCTACGACTTACGACACTCCAGTTAAACCCGATAAAGAAAAATTTTCTAATGGTTCATTACCAGATCCTTCTCCTTTGACCATTAGTTATCCTTCTATTAGTCCTCCATATGGGTCACTACAGATCGAGAAACCTTCTTACGACTCTATCCTATGCCCTCCCAAGAGTACCATCCGTAAATCTACTTTCAATCCTAGTTCACGAGATGCCCAAAACTACAACATTGTTGAAGATTAATCCCCCTGCGGACAAGTAGATTTCCTCTTGGATACTAGACCCCTATGAACAAGATATAAAAGTGCTATTGTGGACACTGAATTTCCTTTTAATAAAGCTAAACTATCAAAGAAGAAGAAGGAATAAGGGTAAATACCTTTTTATCGACGTTTGTCCTTGCTTGATCCAGGCTGATCTTGATCTCCAAGTTCTTCAGAAGGTCCTGTAATACAATGAACAACAACAATGATACTTCATACTCTACCATGATTAGCTTCATAATGGATCTATGAAAGAAACAATTTCATGAAACATACACAAACTTTAAAGGAAACAGGCCAAGCATAAATTTATATTAATGAGAACAAAGTGATTCTTACAACCATGGATGTAAGTGCAACAACTTCACCAATCTCTCTTTGTCCAGACCCTTGCTCAAATACTCCACACACAGAATGATGATGCTTCAATGATATCTCCCTTATGAGATCATAAGTTAGATGCTTCACAATGTCTCCATCTCCCTTTAACCATGAGAAGGCCTCCTTATATAGGCTTGGAGAGGCCTAACCACTTAAGATATTCTTGGGATAAGTTGAGGATTCTTCTCCTTCAGTTGTGGATCTTCCCTAAGATCAAGGCTTGACCTCAGATTCAAATCCAACCACCTTCAAATATTGAGGGGATTCTTCCATAATTTCTCTCAACAGTCCAAAATTCGCTCAAAAAGGGCAACACTCCCTCTGAATGGGGCACAGAGCATTTCAACGCTCCCCCAAAAGAGGGCACAGAGCACCAACACTCCATGACAGTGTATAGGGGAGTGATACCTTCCAAAAATGATATTTGAGTGGGGTTCTTAGTGGCAAAAGACTTGTACTCTTTGTCAAATGACTTCTCCTCTTCAAAACCAGTCTTTTGAGGTGTCTTTTAAGTTTTCTTGATAATGTCGTCCGAGACACAATGTAGACAAGATGACAATATTATATTTACGACACTTGTGACATTGATGATGACGACACTAGGCCATCATCGTAATGAGTGATTTTGATGTGTAATAATCTGGCAGGAGCACTAAGTTGATCGGGTCTAAAACATCATAGATTGTGAGTTCTCAATATAAATGATCGAGAATGATTTTGGGGGAAGAAGCTGCACATGGTTTAATTTTGAAGGGCAGTCCCAAAATTGAAACCACAGTTTTCCATTGGAGGTACGTGGCAGCACTAGGTGCATTTCAGGATGACAAGCGGGTTGCCTCAAACCACTTTCTCACATCCCCGAAAAATGGAAAAGTATAAAAGGGCATTTATTCATTTATTTTATTGATTATTATTTGAACCCTAGACCATTATAACCTTGGCGCGACCACCATATTTCACCTATAACTCAACAATACACCAATTGCATGTCATTTCCGCTTGTTTCCAGGTATTTTTCATCACAACCATGGATCCCATCATAAACTCAGTAACATAAGAAGATCTTGTGGAAAATGAAGAATCCCTAATTGGCGGAGACACAGATGTTTTTTATGTTGAAATCACTATTTCTCCTATCTCTGTGTCCAAAAGAAACATATCCGATAAATTAGGATGATGTATACCATTCCTTGAAGCAGTCCAGGCCAGCATAGTTCCTTATGCTGTCGAAGTTGCTTTCCCGTTTCCCAAATTTATAGGTTGGTGCGCCGAACAATATTCCCATGAAGAAAGATTCATTGTGAATAAACAAAGGTTTGAGGTCTTGTGTAGAGTAGAGAGTTTGTCAATTCGAGAGTCCTCGGTATACCAGAGTCTTTTTCCACAATTTATGAACCTTTCAATGAGGAGAAGCTGATTAGGGTGTATAGAGAATGTCCATCAGAGGTCCGAGATCTCCTTTTACAGACAATTATCAAACCTGAACATTTTTCAGAGGGTTTGTCTTTGTCGATGAATGTAAATATAATGGTCATTTAAGTCCAATGGGTCTTCTCCCTATTGAGTCAAGTTTTAGGTCTAGACAATGACAAATATGTGGTTGAAGTCACGCTTGGTTTCCTTTTGACCTTTTTTAATTCAGAGTCTGGTCTATCAGTATGTATCAAATTTGATTAATTCCTAGCTAATAATATCCATAAACAACTAGTGAATTTTTTGTCCTTAAGACATTTTAGATACTACACCTATCTGTTGAGAATTTTTCTGGAAACCAACAAGAGGGAATTTCCTGAAGCAACATTTGTGTTAATTGAATGTAAAAGAATTACATTACTTATCATAATCAACAAATTCATGTCCATAGTTTATATTTTGATTTTCAATTCCATCCTACCTAGAGTTTTGGATGACATGAGAAGCTATCTACAATCAAATCCAGAGAACTGATCCGAAATCGGTGCTTAGCAATTTTCACACTATGACTTCAATTTTATTAAGACCTTTTTTGAGAATGCATGTGATTATATAGGAGAAATAAACTTAAACAATGAAGAGAAATAACATATAACTCAAAGAAGAAAACCGTCAACAATTTGAACACCAGAAGTTGATAACGGAGTTCGACAAAACTCGCCTACGTTTCCGGGCCTTTGTCTTCAGTGAGTGAGGATTCTATATTCAAAGTTAAATGCTTAAAATTTACATAAAAATTACATCATATAGGTCTCTGAATGACTCAACTATATTTTGTTCTGTCTCGGGAACCTAACACAACAGAAGACACCGAAAAAGGAGTAGTAGAACTCCTAGAAACTGCCTCCAAAGCTCAACTACTCTTCGCTACTCAAGACAACTTGACCTTGGCAAGTTCTTCCTCAACTTGCTTCAAGATTATTGTTGCTTATTTATTCCCTTCAAACCTCACAATGCTTGGTTTATATATGCATGAGGTAGAGGGATGAAATCCAAACAACCCACTTCTTGTGGCACTCAAATTGGGCCAATATCCACCAAGATATGGCCAAAAATGTAAAAAAATCCAATAAAATCCACTAACCTAAAGTTCGAAAACCCACTTTGCATAAATAAATCGGCTAAGCCCCCCAATATGGCCGCGCCCCACCTAAAATTGGTCATATGGCACATAGGTGGACAAGCGCCAGCCCAAAGGGCTGCGCGCTGACCCCTTTTCTAAATTTAATGGTCACATGTGGTATGGGGAATAGGACCACACCCTTGGGGTGCACCTAAACCCTTGGTTCTATCCCCCATGTATATGGTGGAATGGTGCTACAAAGGCATGCACTGGTGGTTATAAACATAATTCATGTGCCTCTATGCATTGTGGTCACATGCGATGTAAAGAAGCCATGGGTTGGGGCTTGGCCCCAACCCCCTTCCGCCTCCTCTTAACAATTTAAAACACTTTAAATAAATGTTTGCAGACTTGTAGTAATAAGTCCCATAGTGGTGAAATGGTAATCCACTTGGGCTCCAAGGTGTAGCCTCCCATAGGAGGTCTCAAGTTCGAATCCTTCGAACTTCAAAATTTTGCATATGAATATTTCGACCAACACCTAGGTGCCACATGGTAGCCCAAGTATGGGACACGTGGCACCACCCTATTTGCTGAGTCTGATGCCACTTATCAACTATCGGATGTTCCACTTGTCTACCACCTGTCCTCCCGGTCAGCGTCGTACCAAGCCATGTGTCAAAATCTGATTGGACCCCACATTTTCCCAGTCAACACATTTGTCCAGTCATTGTCTTCCATGTGTCACTGTAAGGGCATGACACGCCAGCTGTACATGTGCCACGTGTCACCCTTTCAGTGGTGACATGTTTCACCTTGTTATTGGATAAATCCGTAAGTGCAGACACAAACCGATCTCCCTAGATCCACCTGGATCTAGAACAAAGCAAGACAGAATAGGATGCTTTCCTTAAGTTTTAAATATTGAATTTACTAAGAGGCACGAATAAGTAACATACCTTATAATCGCTTCCTACAGTCTTTGTTGCTCCCGCTTCGCTCCAGTGCTCTTGTGCAGTCAAGATCAAAACAACACAAACCAACCAAAGTGATAGCGATAACATAAACTCAATATAAACCTATGTATGTGATCAAGGAATCATACAATAAAACACAACAA
>ML780001.1:749139-776333 GCA_009831015.1 Picea engelmannii
CTCCAAAAGTTCAATCCAGCTGATCAAAGAAAAACTGGGCATCAAAAAATAGGATATCCTAATTCCAAACACAAATTTCAAATGGGTTCACAGCCTAGCTATAGGGTGCAGTGCGAACATTAGTGAAGTTCGCAGGCTAGACACAGGTAGGGTGCGAACACCTCACACTGGATTACACAGTAGGGTGAAAACTTAGATGATTCTCATAGGCCACTAAAGGGTACAGTGCGAGAATGTCTATAAACACAAAATTTGGAAAAAGGAAATTGTTTTTGAGAGAACTTTCAGATCCAGAGAGTCTTGATAGATCTCCCATAGACTCAGAGACCAAAAAACAAGCAATCAAAGCAAGGGAAACTATACTAACTAGGAAACAATCCGTTTCCCAGTGGAGTCGCCAATTTTGTTATTGGATAAATCCGTAAGTGCCGACACAAACCGATCTCCCTAGATCCACCTGGATCTAGAACAAAGCAAGACAGAATAGGACGCTTTCCTTAAGTTTTAAATATTGAATTTACTAAGAGGCACGAATAAGTAACATACCTTATAATCGCTTCCTACAGTCTTTGTTGCTCCCGCTTCACTCTAGTGCTCTTGTGCAGTCAAGATCAAAACAACACAAACCAACCAAAGTGATAGTGATAGCATAAACTCAATATAAACCTATGTATGTGATCAAGGAATCATACAATAAAACACAACAAGCTTTATAGGAAAGAATCATATTACTGTATCATATTAAATGTGAAAGAGAGATTACAACCATGGCCTTGATGTCGTAAGGTCCCTTCCAACTGCCCTTCGTTCCCCACACACTTCTTTCTCCAAGGATTCTGAGACCATAGATATGATAGCTACTCACAATCTATCTTGACAAAGAAAATCTCAAAGTCACTCTAACCAAGCCAAAGCTAACCCAAGCTCACAAAAGCTAACTTTCTCCATGAGAACTCCTCTCCTTTTATAAGTTGAAGAGGATAAGGTGAGGAGGTTAGAATGATCCCACTAAATCATGAAAGTGAGTAAGATCCAAACCATTCGGATGCCACCTCACCATAGAAGCTTCTCCTTCTAGAAGATTCGAGAAAACGCTCATTTTTCCCACGTGCTGGAATTCTCGCACCCTAGCTATAGAGCAACCTGCGAACACCTCGCACCCTGGCTATAGTGCAACCTACGAGAATGGGTCATTCTCGCATCCTGCCTATATAGCAACCTGCGAACTTCCCTTTTTATAAGGTTTTTACATAGGAAAAAGCAACTTATTTTCTCAAGAGAAGTTCTTCTCCCTTCTCTCTTAAGGAACTCAGGTCACTGACCCCTCTGAAGGTAACAGATAGGTTTACATCATTGACAATCATAGGGATGACGAAAATAATGTGTAACACACCTCCCGCTTGGTCCACGTCAACTGCATGGAATATTCCACTGTGATGCCACATACTCTATAGATCATATGACCTGTATAGTCAGCTACCACGTGACACTATACAGACTGTACAAACTATACAATCAACATTTTTTTTCCTGTTTGGAAAAATGAGCAGATCACCATAACTTGTGCATACGATGTCTATTTTATCCCGCTCAAGTTGTGTTGGGTTCATATCGACGAGGCCTATGGACACGTTTGTTTTGAAGCCATTATGAGAACATTGATTTTTTAGGCCTTTCTCAGCCCCATCCAGCTCCTGGATCCGAATCTGGATAAAAAACAGTGGGGGATTGGGTACTATTCATGCACTCAACAATAATCTGGGTTTATTTTTATCATGAATCCCCTTACCTATTGCCTCCTAGAATATTTTCCCTTGAATTCATTAGGAAGAGAATTATATCTAAGACAATGCATTTCCTAAAGTTGCACAAATTCTACAACCTTAAGTTCCCTTTTATCATTGGCCCTTTCATTGTCAAATCTAGATCATGATTATCTTAAGTTCAAGCAAATCTCAAAGAGTTTAGTTTTTCACAACTACAGGGAATAAGGTATGATCCACTCCAAATCATATCCAAGAGAAGATTGCTGAAAAAACAGGCCCTTTATGAGCATGAACAGGTTGAGGGTTTTGATAAGCTAGAAAATCTAGAAGTCTGTGTTGATGTGGAAGAAATATTGCAACCAATCCAAACACAACAAGTGGAGGAAACCCTACTATTATAACCCTATAATTCATAGGATCATCTGTTGACTGGAAAATTTTCACTCTGGATGTATTTTGGCTTGCAAATAATATTTCATTTCTGTAAATTATTTTCAAGGAAAGGAAAAGAAAATAAAATTCATGATTGTTGACGCTGATTGGTGTTTCCTAACCTCGTGGAGACAAAATCAAGGAAAGTAGCACACAAAACCCAAAAAAAGCACTAAGCCTAATTTTTTGCTGCATTCGCCCCTGGAGAATAAAGAACATGCTTAGATCGATGATCGATCTAGCGACACATAGATCAATGGATGACAGTGGATTTCAGACCCCCTCAACTGTTCTACTTTTAATGGTGGCGGGGGGGGGGGGGGGGGTCTTGAATGGTGACTAACAAGTGTGCACAGATCTATGGTCATCATGAAAGCATGCAGATGGACTGTCTACAGGCGATTCTGGACCCCGTGATTGTTCTTCCTTTAATGGTGGGGGGGGGTCCAGAATGAGGCAGTTTTTCTAGTGGGCCCTGTCCCAACGTGTCATACATCCATTGCATCATACCTCCTCCTCTCCAGACCACTTACTACTTACCACCTCAGGGGGGGTCCGGAATACCACTTACCCCTCCAAAACCGCCCTCCCCCATTTTCACAAAACCGTTGTGTTTCCCGTTTTGACACCTTGTCTTGCGAAGCAGATTATGGAAAAACGAAGATGAAATTTTAAAAACCAAAAGAATTTTTTGTTCATCACAGGCTGAAAAAAAAATATCTCCCATTTTTTGCAAAGGTGCCACCAGTTGGGAGAATCGAAGCTGTCTTTCAGCTTCATTTTTCAGATTTTTGGTTTTTCTTATTACAGTCCCGATTTTGCGGGAGCTGTTTCGGCGAGGTGGACATGAAATTTAAGAAAATGAAGGTGTTTTTTTCTCTAGACAATATAATTCACAATAAACTCCTTCGGTGTTTTCACAGGTGTCACCGATTGGGAGAAATCAATGACTGAGCGTACCCCTATTTTCAGCAATCTCGGCCAAATTTGTAGTTCCAAATTTTTGGAGATTTTATGCTATTCTTGGCCGAGGTGGTTGAATATGACCTTGTGAGCTTGGGGAGAGTCTATTTTATAAATTGTAGTGATTCAAATGTGTAGGAGAGGTTGATTAGTTAGGGGACCATGATTGAGGTTTTGTAAAACAGCTCACTGACCCTTCTGTATTTTCATCATTTCAATAATACAGTCACAACAACTACAAGATTCTTGTGTCAAATTCATTGGTGAAGTTTTTTATCATTGTGATTTTGTTTTCCTCTATTATCATATATGTTTGTCTTCTCCATTGTTTCAAAGAGATTTAAGATCATGATTTGTGTAAAAACACCCTGCTCCCAGTTTAAAGCAATGTCAATGTTTTCCACTAAAAGTTAAACGCATAATTCTTTACTGCTCTGCCTTTAATTTGACCTCTTAACATTTCCCCCCCTCTGCCATACCCCAAGCTTATGAAGAATCCAGTGATTTTCCTACCTTGCCTTGAAAGGCTGTTTGTAGGATTTGTTTTTGATTAAATCTTAGATTGTGACTCCATTGCCCATGGTTCCTCTTCTCTGCACCTACCCAACTTAGAAACATATCCTGTTTTCCATAGCTAGCCTAATATCCTATTCCAACAAATCTATATCAAACAGAGAGATCCCTCTCTGAGTCTCAGAGGGCTATATTCCTTACTCGAAGCAATTTTGATGTTGCCTCTGTGACTGCCCCCACATCCTTGGGCAAATTACAGAGTGCTAACATAATGGCGACCATACTGAGGACTCTCCCCAGTAGTGCACTTCAAAGCTCCAAATCTGATCACTGATGGTGGATAGTGACGAGACACAAGAAGGATAAGATCATTGATCTAGAAACTCCAATTATCTCCAGACAATGCCAACTCAAAGACTCCACTGGAAAAGGAACCTAAAGCATGGCCAAGCAGCCTAGAAAGACCAAGTACTCAAGCTCAAATTGCATTCAAGACATCTTTGGTTTTATCTGCAATTATGT
This sequence comes from Picea engelmannii, assembly GCA_009831015.1. Classification (NCBI taxonomy): domain Eukaryota; kingdom Viridiplantae; phylum Streptophyta; class Pinopsida; order Pinales; family Pinaceae; genus Picea; species Picea engelmannii. Next base: position 753,336 of record ML780001.1, read on the forward strand.
TTTGTCTTATTCTAAGACTGATCAAAAGTATATTGCTGAAGATTACATTGATCATCTGCAAACTAATGAGCCTCAAGACATCAGATCCCTAATTGTAGATTATGTACATACTCATACATCTGTGCACATCCCATATGCACATGTAGAAGTCATAGTGAGACATAAGCCTCCTGCTTTATCTCCTACTCTTGCTAAATCTCTGGATGGTTGTAAGCCTCTTGCTTCACCTCTTGTACTTGCCAAAATCCCAGATAGATACAAACCCCTATATTTGCCTCCTATTCTCCATGATCTCCCTGTAAATTACACCAATAATTTGCCCAGGTTTAATGGAGAGAATGCCAATATTACTGCTGAAAAACACATCCAGAGGTTTGAAGATTTTCTTGACCTTTATGAGGTTGAAGCTGGCAATGTATATATAAGGATGTTTTCCCTGTCTTCGCAAGGTAAAGTTAAGAACTGGTTTTAAAATCTCCCAGCTGCAAGCATTAAAAATTGCCATCAGTTTGTGCAAGATTTCCTAGATCGATGGGTGGTCATGAGAAATGTTTTTCTCATCCTAGAAGAGTATGACCATTTGAAAAGACAACTAGGGGAAACAGTACAATAGTTTTCAGCAAGGTTCAATAAGGTATATCATGAAATGCCTGTTGATATAAGGCCACCCCTAGGATCAGCCCACTTTCATTTCCCAGATGCCTTCAATCCTAAGATGGAATTCTAATTAAGAGAAAGGAACACTGCAACTCTCGAAGAAATGCAGAACATTGCAGTTGATGTGGAGATCAACTTGTTTATCAAAAGGTCAAAGGTAAAGAACAAAGAAAAGGAGCAGCTGAAATCTTCAGAAGCTAAACTAGACATTCTGGCCAGCACCATAGAAGATATGTTGTATAATATTAGCATAAAAGAGGATCTTGATGTCCAAAGACATCAGGTTCCATTGATTTCAGAGAAAGAAAAGGTCATAGTTCCCAAACATTTTGCAGCTCACCCTTGGTACCATGGTTTGGATAATGATTATTTCATGTATTCAATTCATGACGTAGTCAAAGATGAAGCTCCATCTCAACTTGCAGAGGAACAACCAACTGATATGATGTGCATGTTTGATGACATTCCCTACTTGGATAATATATCCAAGTGTGATCAGTATGATGATGATCATAAGGCTAAAATAGAGGTGGACTGTTCAAAGAAATCAGCAGCATGTCATTGGCAGGAAGAAGATCAATTACAACTCAGATATGACAATCAGCCTTTGCACAACAATCATGACAATGATGAGGAAAATGCAGAAAATCTTCGAGTAAGTGGAAACACTTTGCCCTTATGTTTCTCATCTTTTCAATTTCTGAAAAGAAACTCAAGGCCAGTTGTAAATAGTGAAGACAGAAAATTCTCTGATCAACCAGTTGAAGATGCCATTGGAGATACAAAAGTCAATATAGGGGTGCAACCCTTGATCCTTCTTGAAGATCAAACCTCAAATGAAATCATGAAGCTCGAAATAGGTGATGAGCTGATCCATCTTGATTCATTGCCTCTGTGCTTTAATTCATTTCATATTTTGAGGGGGAATCTTGGTTAGATTCTAGTTGAAAGTCACAGTGTAAGCCATGAAGTACCAATAGAGCCAATGGCACCCTTATCTAAATCATTTTATGACCCTATGGCTGATGTGTTGGATGACTTGTGTCGTCAAAGCCATTTTCCATCATCCAACTATAGGCTGAAAGGATGTTATGATATTGACATGATCAGGTATGTGTTCAACAAAAGTATCATTTCAGAACCCACTAGAACATTTGCATCCATGTCAGGAAGTGCATGAGGATGCAAAGAGCATAACTATGACATCAAATCATGAAGTTGAGTTGGTTAAATTTAAATATCCAGTAATTGGTCAAGTCTATCTTTATCCAGTGGATATTTATATGGAGAAATTGTTCATCACAGAGCCACAATGCATTCCCGGTATTTCTATTATTTTTTAGGTTTATTAATCTCCTTGTAATGAAGATCAGGATGAAAAGAATTTCATGATGCTTACGCAAGTTCTATTTTTTATATTGATTAAAAATATTGAAAGAGTAGAGCTAGTAGAGAAGTTGCTTGACTGGCTACATTGGCATTATTGTATCATTTAGAACGACAAAATTATCAGTAGTATAGGGTAGGTAGGAGAATGTGAATAAGCTCAACATTCCAAGCATCTCTTTTTTAACAGTGTTCATTTCGGTTTGGTTTCAGTTGAAAGATCAAAATAGGTACTGGTTGTAGAATAATTTTGGGATCAGGCCAATGAATAAAGAACCGGTCTGCATATTCACAGTTCAGTGGTTCTTGACACCTCCCAAAAGAGCTGTCATCCCCAGGTGGAGCCACTGTTATAACCCTATAATTCATAGGATCATCTGTTGACTGGAAAATTTTCACTCTGGATGTATTTTGGCTTGCAAATAATATTTCATTTCTGCAAATTATTTTCAAGGAAAGGAAAAGAAAAGAAAATTCATGATTGTTGACGCTGATTGGTGTTTCCTAACCCCGTGGACACAAAAGCAAGGGAAGTAGCACACAAAACCCACAAAAAGAAATAATCCTAAGTTTTTGCTGCATTCACGCCTAGAGAATAAAGAACGCGCCTAGATCGACAGTCGATCTAGCGACACATAGATCAACGACTGACAGTGGATTTCAGGCTCCCTCGACTGTTCTACTTTTATTGGTGGGGGGGGGTCCGGAATGGTGAATAACAAGTGTACGCATATCTACGTTCATCATGACAACACGTAGATGGATAATCTACAGGCGATTCCAGCCCCCCTCGACCGTTCTGCCTTTAACGGTGGGGGGGGGGGGGGGGGTCTGGAATGAGGCGGTTTTTCCAATGAGCCCTGTCCCAACGTGTCATCCATATATTGCATTATAAATCCTCCGCTCCAGAACAATTACTACTTACCACCTCAGGGGGAGTCCAGAATACCACTTACCCCTCCAAAACCGCCCTCCCCCATTTTCACAAAACCGTTGTTTTTCCAATTTTTACACCTCGTCTTGCGAAGCGGATTCTGGGAAAACGAAGATGAAATTTTAAAAACTGAAAGAAATTTTGTTCATCACAGGATGAAAAACAAAAACCTCTCCTATTTTTTTCAAAGGTGCCACTAGTTGGGAGAATCGAAGTTGTCTTTCAGCTTCATTTTTCGGATTTCTGGTTTTTCTTGCTACAATCCCGATTTTGCGGGAGCTGTTTCGGTGAGGTGGAGATGAAATTTGAGAAACAGAAGGAGGTTTTTTGTCCATACAATCTAATCCACAATAAAATCCTTTGGTGTTTCCATAGGTTTCATCGATTGGGATAAATCAATGACTTAGCGTACCCCTATTTTCAGCAATTTCGGCCAAATTTGCAGTTCTAGATTTTTGGGGATTTTATGCTATTCTTGGCCGAGGTGGTTGAATCTGACCTTCTGAGCCTGGGGAGACTCTGTTTTATAAATTGCAGTAATTCAAATATGTAGGAGAGGTTGATCAGTCAGGGGACCATGATTGAGGTTTTGTAAAACAACTCACTGAGCCTTTTGTATTTTCATCAATTCAATAATACAGTCACAACAACTACAGGATTCTTGTGTCAAATTCATTGGTGAAGTTTTTTCTCATTGCGATTTTTTTTCCTCTGTTATCATATATGTTTGTATTCTCCATTGTTTCAAAGAGATTTAAGATCAGGATTTGTGTAAAAACACCTTGTTCCTAGTTTAAAGCAATGCCAATGTTTTCCACTAAAAGTTAAACGCAGAATTCTTTACTGCTCTATCTTTAATTTGACCTCTTAACATTTTTCCCCCTCTTCCATACCCCAATATTATGAAGAATCCAATGATTTTCCTACCTTTCCCCGTAAGGCTATCCATAGGATTTGTTTTTGATTAAATCTCAGATTGTGACTCCATTGCCCATGGTTCCTCTTCTCTACACCTACCCAACTTAGAAACATATCCTATTCTCCATAGCTAGCCTAATATCCTATTCCAACAAATCTATATCAAACAGAGAGATCCCTCTTTGAGTCTCAGAGGGATAGATCCCTGACTTGAAACGGTTTTGATGTTGCCTCTGTGACTGCCCCCACAACCTTGGGCAAATTACAGAGTGCTAACACCTACAACAAAATCAACCACAACAAGCTCCTCAGAAACTGATAATCAAAGTTCCTAAGACAAGTGTTTACAACAAGAGAAGTAGTTTAGAGGCCATGGACATCAATGAACAACAAACTGCCCCAAATAAAATGAAGGTTACATAGTCAGCACAGATTATGGATTTATAAGAGGAAGAGTTCATAGACAAATCTAATCTAGAAATGGTTGAAAGTGGTACTAGCAGTGTAGAAGTTGAAAAGGAAAATAAACTCCAAAGTGAAGGTAGCTCAATAATTTTTAGCAATAAGAAATACATTTTTAAAACATCTGAGTCAACTTATCAGTCTAGAGAAGATTTGGCGAAACAATATGCTAAGAAGGGTAATATAGCCCTGGGTGAGATGAGGGATTTAGTCCCTGAAGTGGAAAATATTTCTCAGCATAAATATTCTCTGTTCACAGTAAGGGATGTTGAAAAGAGGACCTTTAATATTGCAGTTGCAGATGAAGACAAAGTCTTTGAAATAAAGATAAAATATGATAACATAAGTGCCCTGACAAGGTCAAGTTCCACAAACACACTAGTGACATGCTATATTCTGATTACTTGAGATTAAGTTTAAAGAATTCAAAACTGCCATCTTATACAACGAAATTGGAAGGATAGTTGAGGCAGGAAAAGGAATCTAGAAGAGCTTGGTAGACTTAGGTCAAGAGGTTGGAATCTAAAGGCCCCCAAGGGTTTAAATATTCATTGGATGAGAAGGACAAATTAATTCAAATTTTGAAGAAGAAATTGAAAATGTATGATACAGAGCATCCACAAACAACAGAATTGGTTTCTGTAGAACATGAAAATGAAACACTTCGTCAAGAGACATTGGACTACAAGGCTAGGGTGTTGCTGCTAGAACAAGAAAATGTGAAATGGTCACAAGAGCAGACATAATTGATAAACAAGGTTGTAGTTTCAGCTCATGCTATAGAATTTGGGTCAAACACTGAAGGACTTGTCTAGGATATGTCACAAGTTAGCTTGAAAGAAGGAGAAATCAAAGGGAAGAAAGGAAGCATAGAGAAATTGAAGTAGGAATTGTAGGCAAAGGATGAAAGGATAGATCAATTTCAAAAAGAAAATGAAGTCTTGCAAGAAAGAATAAATAAATTGAAGATGAGGTTAAGAGGCAAAGGTCTATTGCAGGGGGCCAAGCATATCATTTAGGACTCTATAACTACTGAAGCTGCCAAGTTCATATCATATTTGAATTTCATTAATGATAAAGACAACATAGCCATTACAACCATAAATAAGTGCACTGTTGTAAATGAAACTTTAGCAAAGAAACCATCATAATGGGCCCATAACACAATAAATCTACTCACCATTGTTCCTACTGTAGACATTAGTTGAGCATATGATCACAGACTTTGAAATTCTGAACCAGTTCAACGCAGTCAATCTTGGACTTACGGTCATGTCATATGTGTCCTTCATTGACCTGGAGATTCTGATAAAGGAAATGGCAGATTATGATATTCCTTTTGACTTGCAAAGGAAGGAAATAATCAGGTTGGGTAAGAAAAAATGCATTTTTCCAGGGCCCGAAAAATGATGTGCAGATGTCACTAGAGATGGAAGATCACATGAAAGACCGAATAAAAAAAAATGGTGAAGAAAGGGACTGAAACGCCAGAGGAGCCACAATCTAGATCAAGAAACATTTTCTTGCTGATCATTGTAATCGATTTCAAAGCCTAAACATTTCTTTATAATCACTGTAACCGATTTCAAACCGAAGGAACTCAACCTGTATAAATATTAGGAGTTCCAAATGTATTAATTGTTGGCAGAAGTGCAAGGGCATGATCTTAGCTATTTGGAATTTGAATGTAATTTTTAGAAGATGAATAGAATATACATGCAGATGTCTTGAATTTTCCACGAAAAGATTATAATAGTGGTGGTCTAAGTTTCGTCTTCTTTCTTCGTATGTATTTCCTGTGTGCTTAAATTTTATTTTCACTGTCTTCTGTTTAAATTGGATAGTTAAAGGCCCAGAATTCATCTTGTGATTCTCTCAACTTAAGAAATTTAAATTGTGTTAAGTTCTTCCTGTCTAAGTCAGAATTCATTTTATTTAATGCTCTGATGCAATTATATGTTTTTCCTTTCTTCTTAGACTCTGCAAATTACAATTTATAACTCAGATTCATCACCTCATTTATCCTTTATCCTCTGGAGAGTTCTACTGACCATTTAGTGCCTCCATTCATTTTCAGAATTCTAACTACATATCCCTATGTGTCCCTCCCCTTCCTTGCCAGCGAAATTATAAAAAACCCTTCAAAGAAACAAAACCTAGCCATTGACTTGTTAAAGAAAACTGATTTGTTAAATACCAAGTGACATGAGAGAGACCTCTCTAAGCTGTGCATGCTAGTACCCAACTCTAAAGTGGTTTGTAGGTTACCTCTGTCATTTTTTTTTATCAACTGAACAAATTTATAGAGTGCTAACAATCATGATGAGTACGATGATGATGATGATGATGGAGGAAAAGGAGGATGTAAAGGTTCTTCAGCTTCTCCTTCTTTTATCATTGCTTCATTATATACTGATGTACTTTCTCCATTGGCCCTCTTTCGATCCTCATACATTTCTTCCACCATGGAATTCATTAAACTAAATGCCTCGAAGGAATCATCTTCATATTCATAAGGACCTAACCTTATTGTTGAATCCATTTATCCTCTTCGAGTGAAGGTCCTTGAACCAATTTCAAGATTATAACTTGCAAGCTTTCTTTCACCTCGCTTATATTTGGACCTTGTAAGCATTCACTTGAAAATAAATTTCAAAACCAGCTCTGATTCCAAATTGATCTTAAAATACTTATATGTCAATTATTTCATAAGTACACAAAAACATCCAACCAGATTCGTAAAACAAACACCGTCTTTGACTATTTTCAAATATCATGTGAATGTCTTACTTATCCATAAACTTCAATAAAACTGATGAATAAACTGTGGAAATAAATGAAATACCAAGTTTTTGAAGACACCCTTGAAGAGCTTCCTGCATCTCTAATTCAAGGAGAATAAGTTGTCTCGGGAGAAAAAACAACACATGAGGTATGCATCATTATCGAAAAGGACAATGGGTGGATGCCAACAACTAAGGAAACACCAATCCAATTTCTACCTAAAATATTAGAAAATTTCTCCTTTATGAATATGTGTCAGAGACTGATGCACACGGTCATTGACCTTAGAGGGAAGAGTTCTTGATAATTCCATAACATTCTTGCAAGCATGTGTAGGTGTTATAGGAAAATTCCTCTGTGAACAAGTGAATATTCTCTTGGATTATAGACCCCTACTACCGAGATAGAAATATTAATGGACACTAACATCCCTTTAAATATAGTTAAGCTAATCAAAATAGAGGAATAAAGTATGGCGTACCTTGTTCTGAATCTTGTCCTCGCTTAATCCAATCTGAACTTGATCTCCAAGCTCCTTAGCATGACACGATATCTGCAATTCAATGGACAACAAAGAAAAAAAATACTTCCTAATCTACCAAGATTAGTCAGAGTCAAGGAGGCCTTCCATTGAGGCATGAAGGTCTTAAGGTACTAACTGGTTACTAATTCTTTATTCCCAGATGATGTGTTGAAGTCGACAGGAAATGACTCATCGAAGGAGGGCCTTGATGTATCCCTCATCCTCCACACAAAATGAACATAGGAAATCGATGTAATATGGTGAATCAAATGAGTATGGACTGACATGGGTATTGAAATTGGAAATTTGTGATGGCTGACTCTCAAGGCAGATACTTCCTTTGAACACTGAGGCACGACATGAGACTTGGCAGCATAAACGTAACGTGGACCAAAACATAATGCAACGGATCATATGAAATTCATCATATGACTTAAAGGAATGGAAAAAATTATAGGATTGGTTCAGTGCAAAGGTTTAGCGAATTATCCAAGTGTTCAAGATGCAGGTAAAAACAAGTGTCATTTTCAAGGGCGACTACAAGAGTTATTTGTAACAATTATCAAAGAAAACTTGACCCACTTCCTTCAATTGTTTCCCCCATCTAGATAGATGAGTACCTCTTTTTATTTTAACGACCTCGGGGAGGATAATACATGCTCGATATAAATCAACTTCGGTAAGTCCCTCTTCCTTTGTTTAAAGAAATGGAAGAAGTAAGGATTCGCTCCCATATGGGCCCTTCAATCTGTGGTTTTAGCGAGTCTAGAGAAGGAAAACTCAGTGGTTTTTCATGTTTAGAGAGTCTGAAAAGAACTTAAAGGAGACTCCAAGGTTGTCCTTTTTTGTAATTTTAGTCTCTGATGTCCGAAAAAAAGATAAACTACTACTCGGGAGATTCCCTTTCGAGACCTTTTAATGATCGTGAAAGGAAGCAAGGTCACTCGAAGATATTTTCATATTTAGAGAGTCTGAAAAGAGATTAAAGGTGAATCTAGGGGTTTCCTTTTTCGTATAACCTTTACGAGTCTGAAAAAGTGATAAAAGTCTACTCGGTTACATTCTCATGTTTTTGTGAGCGCGAGAAATAACAAAGAATATGATCGTCAATGTTACAAGGTTGTCGAAAGATGATGCTTGAAATCCTGTAAATACAAACAGTTTTGGGCCCAAAGAATTCATAACTTCTCAAAAAAAGATTAAAAACCAAAAAATGACTTTATAATAAGGATAAATATAAAAAAATGAACCTATCAAATAGTGAAATAGGTAAAAAAATCATTTACCATTTGATTTTTTACAAAAATCCTCCATATTTGGAATCTTCCACCTCTGGGAAGTGTTTTTCGAGCGACGACTGCAGGGAATGTGAGTGATTATTTCTAGATTTGTCTGGACCAGGTTGGTCATCTTTCCCTTCTCATCATTTTTTATGGTCTTTTTCTATGTTTTAGATTTTGTTTTGAACGTTCACTGCCCCTTAGAAATCCCTAGAGCGTTGAAACAGATCGATGATCCATCAAAGAACTGAGGGGAGAACCAACCGCGATTTCAGCGCACTGGTGCACATTATTAGGGATCACTAGCGCTTTGTAGGTAGTTTTGAGGGAGTGCTAGGTGCAGAACTCAAAATCCTTTTGTCTTTTGGGATAAATAGAAACATCTTTCTTCCACAAAAAATTGACTAATGATGTTTAAATGTTGCATTTGCAGATTTCATGGGTTGTTTAGACATGATAGAGTGGAAAGAGCGTGAACATGAGTTCGATGATATTTCTTCTCTCTAAGACCCTCAAGCGAGGGCAGATTTGCAAAACTCTGGGTTATTCAAGTATTTCAAGCTCCAAAACATGAGAAAGGAAGTACTAATACTTGAGTATTTGATCGACCTATGGGACGATGTTGAACAATCGTTTCACATTGAGCCGCACACGGTTGATATCGATCTAGATGATGTATATTTTATAATGGGTCTCTTGAGGAGAGGTGCATTGTTGGCCCTTAACCAAGTTTTGGAGATCCTTGGTCAAGTTTGACCTATTTTTGGACTTCAACATGCCGTCGAAGGCAGAGCGCAAGACGAAGCAAAGATCGCAGGATCACGACCCCTTTTTGGGTCCTTTTTGGGATTTGGGATTATGTAATGGGTATGGGGATGTCAACCCATGGGTTTACCCATGTTTAGGCCTAGTTTGTATGTATAAATAGATGCTAAAGCAATGTAGTGAGTACGAATGGCTAAGTGCTATATCTATGTGATCGAAGGATTGTAAGTGTTCTGTGCATACTGTGTGATACTTGCAGAGCTACGTGCAAGTAATTGTAAGAAGGCTTGGTGTTGTACCCTAGGCCTCAAAAACGGGGCCCATAGTCTTGGCGTTTCATCTCCTAGGGTTAGGTGTTTGGATGTTTAGGGTTTTCCATTGTTTCTCAATAATAATAGGCCTTCGAGCCTCATTGTAACAGAGTTCAGAGGCCAGTATCCAACACATCTCTTCTCAGAGATAAGCTACCAACGTCCTAGCTAGTTTATTTCCATTCTGTCTGTAAGCATATTTCAGTCATTTGTTATTAATGAAATGAAGCCTTATTTCCACTGCATCTCTGTGTTTATGTGTATTTCTGTATTTCATTGTGTTCCTACATAAATCCGGATCAAGAAGCTCTGTACGTTGATAAAGGTAAGAATAGTGAAAAGTTCTAGATCTGAAAGATTTGTGCTCTGTAGAAGTAAGATAAGTGGAAATTTTTGTTTCAACAGTATGGATCTAGGTATGTTTGATAGATTTTGTCCTAGCTTGAAAAATAGGGAACTAATAGATGAAAGAAGGTTTGATATGAGTAGATCTGATAAGAATAGTGAAAGATATGTTATATCTATGCATAGAAAGAATGTTTGGGCTAACAAGTGGATGCAGGATCCTAGAAAGAAATGTTTGCAGGTTAGATACTATGATCCTAGCGCGCAGTACAGGAAGAGATGGGAATAATTTAAAAGAAAGAGAGGATTAACCCTATGTTACAGTTGCAGAAAACCAGGACATCTTGATAATGAATGCCCCGGGAGAAGACCTAGTTGTCTTTGTTGAAAATATCTGGACCATGAAGTATTGGACTGCCCTAGAATGATTTCTAAGGTTGAAAGAATGAACATGAGACAAGAAAACCCTAAGGCATACCCAGAAACTATGATTCTGGTAGAACCCCAAAAAGAATCAGAGAAAGTATTGCTATAGATAAAAGAAACCCTGAATGACCACCAACATGTCAACTTATCAAAGATCTTCAAAGAAAAAGCATGCATAGAAGCAATAATAAGAGACTTCAACATTGACTATGTTCTAGATGAGGAAACACAGGTGAATATCATGACAGAAAGAACTTGGGAACTTTTAGGGAAACTCGCTATGACTCCTTCATTGGAAGGAATAGGGCTATTTAGAGGAAATATGATAAACCTATGTGGAAAGCTCACCCAGATATCTATGAATGCCAATGGAACTTCGACAGAGGAATATTTTGAGATTATTAAATTTATTGAGAACAACGCCCCATTTACCATGTTACTAGGAAAACCTTGGATTGAAAGAGATCAGGCCAGAAGGAAAGAAGAAGAATAAGTTTTAGAGCAGAAAAAACAAGAGTTAAAATATTTCATGACTAGAAGGATCACACACTTGATTGGAGAATAGAAGAACAAATCAAATCCATTTAACACCAGATACCTAGATGTCGAAGTTGCAAGACCACTAGAAGACCCACAGAAGATTGAAGTACCTATTCCAGATAAAGAAGAAGTATCACCCTCAAATATTAGGAAATAATCTCAACAACGTAAAATAACGATGCCAAAAGTAGATAAGAATCATAATGGAAAAAGGAATACCGAGATGAAGCTCACTGGGAAGAAAGATATAAAGATAAGTAAGAAGAGAGCTAATATCGAAAAGTTACAAAAGGTTCCAGAGGGAACTTCATAGAAGGAAAATTTGCAAAATTGGAGCTTTGTCGGGATAATAGAACAACGTCACAGGGCACTTCTCCATGGCGAATCAATATATCCATTGGGATCTTGACAACCCAAAGGAAACTCATAAAGAAAACAATGCACCTGGAACCATCAGACAAAATAAGACTAAGGAGGTCCAAAATTTAAGCAGAACCTCAGGAAATATTGCTTCAGTGTCACCTAACCGAGGGGGTGATGATGAAGTAGAAGCTGAACAAAATCCCGATGAAGTAACATCGCCCAGAGACAAGGTTGACCCCTTGAAGAAGAGGAAGGTTTCTTCCCCGAAACCTTCTTCCCAGAAGAAATCGAAAGCCACCATGGCCAAGATGCATACTGTCCTCACCTCTGATGATTTTGACTTCATCATAGCAACCCTGAATGATGCTTTGCTGGAAATAGCAGAGAAACAAGAATCCAAGCAATAAGAAATGTATGATATAATTGAAGTTAAACTCCGAGGGGTACAACATGCCCTTCATTCCAGCCATGCAGTCTCCACTGCATCCTTGCCATCGGGAGAACTAGAGTTGGGAGATGAGCCAGCCCAAATCCGTCGACTAGCAGATGCAACTTAAGCTCGTCTTCGACGAGCACAAGAGGAAACAGAACAAGCCACCCAGGCTTTGACGCAAGTACATGGAGTACTTGTAGAACAACGTTGAGCTATAAAAATAGAAAATATTATTCTCCAAGCGAAGTTCGACGAAGAAAAATCACAGATGCAGTAAGGAAAAGAACAGTTTCTCGTGGAGCAACTCGAAGTGAAAGAAGCGGTCAGCAGAGAACTTCACTCTGTGACAGTCTTAGAAATAAAGGCAGAGGATCGAGTCATGCAACAAGTAGAGAAGCTTGCAGAAGCTATCCAAAAACTACAAAAATACATAGAAGACTGATCCATATGGATATCAGTGGCCACCCATGTTTTCCAATTGGCTCAAAATAGTTTTCTGACAATTTTGGCAATTTACTATTTTTAGCAGTTTTAACTTCCGGGGCCATTTTGAGTGCCTATATGAAGGTTTTTTGGGATCATACCAACTCAATAATATCCAAATGCATGATTGAGGTCCCAAAATTAATATCCTCGACGATACCTTTCCAATGGGCTATCATACGCCTAAAACGGAGATCGTATGCAAAAGTTACGACCCTAGGAAGTTAATGTACTAACTTACCCAAACGGGGCCCACATGACTTTTGGCGCTTCATCTCCTAGGGTTAGGTTTTTGGATGTATAGGGATTTTGGCATTCCTGTTTATTGTAAAAATTCCTTCAGAGCCTCATTGTAATGATCTTCTTGTGAATGAGTGCAACCGTCACATCTCTTCTTACAGATAAGCCGCCACCATTCCAACAAGCTTGTTTCCATTGCATTTTACAGTTTCAGCTGTTGAAATATTGTAAATGAAAATAGTATTCTTATTATTATTGATATATTATTCATAGTATCAATCCCCATTGTGGATTGATCATGTCAGTTATTGTAATAGGACCAAATCCCCTTTTGCGGATTGGTCAAAAGACAATTGTAATAGGCAGAATAAGAAGTCGGCCCCAACATTTATTAAAGAGAACCAGAAATATAATAAAGGTGGGTTTACCCACCCAGTTTGAGAAGTCGGCCCTGCCAGAGAAGAGACACTTCACACGTTCCAGACTTGTATAAATAAAGGAGGCTAGCGCCTCACTTAGACACAACTCACTTTCTCAGTTTGAGAGACAAGTTATGATCTGTTACCGGCAAAGGAGAGAGAGAGTGGTGCATATCTTGGAGAGGACTTTATTTTTTAGCATAGAGATCTCTTGGCATTGTATTGGCTATCTATATTAAGGAAGTTTTGATGGGTTTTCTTCCCCTAGAGGGTTTCCCAGGATAAATGTTGTGTCTCTTGTGATTGTGTATTTCTCAGTGATCTTGGATTATGCTATTGTTATCTAATGAAATGCAAACATATATAATAATGGATTAAACATTAACATGGTATTAGAGCCAAGCTGAAGGAAGCATCTTTCGCAAGATAAAAACGTCATTGTTGTCGTACCTGCAAATTAGGGTTTTTCAAAAGTGAATCTTTTCAGCCCTAAAACTATCTAGAAATTTGTGCCCTCCCCTAAGGATCAATTTGGCATCATCAACACACCTTTTTAGTGGCTAGATCTCTCAGAAATTGAAACCCTAGTTTCACAAAGTACTAGAAAACTAGAAAACCAGAGTACCAGAAGTACCAGAAGTACCAGAAAACCAGAAGCACCAGTCCAGAAATCCGCAGATCAAGTTTGAGGAGGTAAAAGTTGGATTTTCATAAATCTGACTGCACTAGCTAACTCGCCTCAACCCAGTGCATCTATCCCCTGGATCAGAATTTCAAAATTTGAAGTTTGAAAAATTAGGGTTTCCTAATAAAACCTTAAGTTGTAGTTGCACTTGCAGTCTCAGTACCAGTTGCAGTTGCAGTACCAGTTGTAGTAGCATCCGTACAACCAGTGGTAGTCATCCTTGAAGTTTTTAAAGAGTTGGTAATGATTACCATTGCTACCAGATGGTACCACCACCTGCAAATGATATCAGAGGTATGTACTCTCATAACCTACAAATGATATCAGAGGTATGTACTCTCATATGTTTAAATGGTTAAAAGAGTATTTACAGGAGAAGGGATCTCTTGACATAGATCAATAAGGATCTCAAGATCCAACACATTCAGAGGAATGATGCAACCTAGGTGTGATTATTCTGATATGCATCTATTTGTCATGACATTATCTTGATCAGTGTTGCATGTTGAATCTATGATCAAATTATTAGAAGGATTAAAAGTTGATCATAGATCTTATCCTCTAACCCAACCTTCTGTCAAGATAGTGTATTGTCTTAGTACAACAGATAGGTTGAAGAAAGCACTCGTCATCTTGAGTGAAGGAGACTTGGAAGAAAAACAAGCACTCATTCCAGAAGACAAGGCTCCAAGTTTGATTAAATCAAGTTGATAAGATTCAAAGGTGCACATAGCAAGTTGATGACTATAGTTGAGATAACAGTCTTTGTAAAGTATTATACCTAATAGCAGGTGAGCATATAGAGGTAAATGCTTTGCTTGATACAACTAACACCTCCTCAAGGAGAAACCTCGTGTGTTAGTTCCAAGTTTCCATGGAAGAATGCTTGGTCACAACACTATGAGAGTGTTGAACTCATTTCGTATTGTATTCCTTACCTTTAATCCTTGCTTCAGATAAATTATAAGTGATAGCTCTAAAGGAGCTACTGTGATTATTTTTCATGTTATTGCTTTATATTATCATAAGGATATTATTATTGCTTTTTGTTTTGTTGACCTTGCTCCAGGTCACATGAAGAAGATATAGCAAAGGTTGCAGAAGGCAACGTGCTAAAGGAAAGACCATAAATGAAGCAATCATCATTGGAAGAGAAGAAGGTGACTTGCATAAGCTAAAGGGTCACTCAGAAGCTACCATGACCCACGCCATTGAAGAATCTTGGCATAGAATATTAGCTCACATCAACTACAAGGTGCTACCATACATATGCAAAGCGGTCATAGATTTACCAGAACTCAAAGGTGACCATGAAGGCGTATGAAATGGATGTGCACAAGGGAACAACATCAAGAACCCGTTTTTGAAGAGGGACAACAAGACAAAAGGAGTCCTAGAACTCATTCATTCAGATATGTGTGGCCCAATGCCATCATCCTCCATTAGTGGGTATGTATACTATGTATCATTCGTTGATGATTATTCTCATAAGACCTGGATATATTTGGAGTGTTCAACAAGTTCAAAGAATTCAAAGCCTTGATAGAGAAACTTTCTGTAAGGAAGATTAAGATACTTAGGTCAGATAATGGAGAAGAATATACCTCAAAAGAGTTCATGAAATTTTGCAAAGATGTTGGGATCAAGATCCCCAACAAAATGGTGTAGTTGAATGGAAGAACAGAACCATACTAGAAACTGTGAAGACTATGATCCATGATCAAGATATTCCTATGTTCTTATGGGCAGAAGCAATGATGGCAGCTGTTTATGTGTAGAACTGATAGTGCACTTGGGCTCAAGACACTGGAAGAGATGTTCATCGGAAAGAATTCAGAGGTAAGCCATCTTAAAATATTTGGTTGTCCAGTGTTTATTCATATACCTAAAGAAAAGAGAAACAAGTTGGATCCTTTAGGAAAGAAGAGAATATTTGTGGGATACTGTGAGGTCTCTAAGGCCTTCAGGATATATATACTAGGTCAACATCACATTGAGATCAGCAGGGATGTGACCTTTGATGAAGATGCAGTTCTCAAGAAATCTAAAATATGCCATCTTGAAGAGGTATATGAGGAGGAACTCGTAATCCACCATACTGCAATGAGGGAGGTTCCTAGAGCTACAGAACCAGAGAGGGAAGTCATAACTTCCCTTGATGAGGAACTTCTAGAAGACCATGATATAGTAGAAGTGCAAGAACCTCCTCAGATGACGATCCTCCATAAAAGAAAGCCAGAATGGGATAGAGAGCTTATTCAATATGGAGAGAAGTATAATGTTCCCCAAGGAACCATGAGACAGGTGAAAATACCAAAGCCATTCTCCAGTTATACGGCTTTGATGTGTGACCTCCTAGAAGAGGAGCCTACCTGTTTTGAAGAAGCCATTCAAAGCAAAGAATGGGTAGATGCCATGACAGAGGAATACCAATCCATAATGAAGAACTAAGTATGGGAAGTAGTTCCTAGACCGAAGAATAAAGATGTGGTATCCTCCAGATGACTCTTCAAAATAAAACATGTTGCTGATGGAAGTATTGAGAAGTATAAATCAAGTATAAATCAATATTTGTCACTCGTGGCTTTTCCCAGAAGGAAGGCATTGACTATGAAGATACATTCGCTCCTGTGGTCAGATACACTTCGATCAGGACCATCATAGCTCTTGCAGCTAAGATGAAGTGGAAGCTGCACCAGATGGACATGAAGACATCTTTCCTAAATGGTGTCATCGAAGAGGAAGTGTATATAGAGAAACCTCAAGGATTTGAGGTTGAAGACAGGAAGTCTCATGTCTGCAGATTGAAGAAAGACTTATACGAATTGAAGCAAGCCCCTAGAGCTGGGTATGGAGGTATAGAAAGTTTCTTGACGAGCTTAGGGTTTACCAAGAGTAAAGCATACTCAAATATCTACTTCAAAATTATGGATAATGAGCCAGTAATCTTACTGCTATATGTGGATGACTTATTATTAACTGGAGAAGAAAATCTCATCACTGAATGTAAAAAGATACTTTCCTTGGAATTTGAAATGAAAGACCTCGGCCTAATGCATTACTTCTTAGGTATTGAGGTATGGCAGAGTCCTGAGAGGATCTTCCTTAACCAAGGGAAGTACATGGTCGAAATCTTAAAGAGATTTGACATGCTGGAATGCAAGCCCATGAATACACCCATGGAAGCGAAGCTGAAGCTGCTAGTCGACACGTCGTCAGAATTGATTGATGCCACATTGTATAGACAGATTATTGGATAGCTGATGTACTTGATGAAAACTAGACCAGACATTTGTTTTGCCATGAACACCTTGAGTCAGTTTCTGGTAGAACCTAGACGTGTTCACCTAGTGGCTGCAAAACATGTGATGAGGTACCTCAAAGGTATGATAGATTATGGTCTCAAATATGATGGAGATCATAATTTCACATTGAGTGGATATACTAATGCAGATTGAGCAGGACGTGTTCCTTGCTTCTGACCTAGTTGTTAGACGCAAAGCAATATGACATGTGTTCCTTGCTTCTGACCTAGTTGTTAGACATAAAGCAAGATGAGATGTGTTCCTTGCTTCTAACCTAGTTGTTAGATGTAAAGCAAGATGAGATGTGTTCCTTTCTTCTGACTGATTTTTCAGTCGTAAAGAAAGAAGTGATGTTCCTTGCTTCTAACCGAGTTGTCAGACGTAAAGCAAGAAGAGATGTTCCTTGCTTCTGACCGAGTTGTCAAACGTAAAGCAAGAAGAAATATTTCTTGCTTCTGACCAAGTTGTCAGACGTAAAGCAAGAAGAGATGTTCCTTGCTTCTAACCGAGTTGTCAGACGTAAAGCAAGAAGAGATGTTCCTTGATTTTGACCGAGTTGTCAGACATAAAGCAAGAAGAGATGTTCCTTTCTTCTGACCGAGTTATTAGATGTAAAGCAAGAAGAGATGTTCCTTGCTTCTGACCAAGCTGTCAGACATAAAGAAAGATGATATGATGAGACTAGTATTGAGCTTCCGGCTAGATAGCTGTGACGTAAAGCCAGTCTAGTATCCTGCTTCGAACCTGATTGTTGTGACGTAAAGCAAGACGAGTATCTTGCTTCCAACTTGAGTACTGTGATGTAAAGCAAGACGATGAGATGAGACTAGTACTGAGCCTCCGGCTAGATAGTTGTGACATAAAGCCAGTCTAGTATCCTGCTTCCAACCTGATGGTTGTGACGTAAAGCAGGACAAGTATCTTGCTTCCAGCTTGAGTGTTGTGATGTAAAACAAGACGATGAGATGAGACAAGTATTGAGATTCTAGGTTGACAGCTGTGACGTAAAGCCAGTCTTGTATTATGATGAGATAGCCTTGTGCTGTGATGATGATGATGTATCATTTTTTATACTAATACATATTGATGCAGATGATGATGGCATTCCTTTGAGAATGATGATGCTACGATGAAGAAAACTTATGACGATTTATAGATGTTCCAGCCAAGATGATATTGATGATGTTGTCCTCCCACTTGATGTTGTTGATGATGTTGTCCTTTCTCTCTCGTATGATGCTACTGAAGAATACCCTTCTTGTTAAGGGGGAGTGTTGAAATATTGTAACTGCAAAGAGTATTATTATTATTATTGATATATTATTCATAGGATCAATCCCCATTGTGGATTGATCATGTCAGTTATTGTAATAGGACCAAATCCCCTTTTGTGGATTGGTCAAAAGACAATTGTAATAGGAAGAATAAGAAGTCGGGCCCATCAGTTATTAAAGAGACCCATAAATATAATAAAGGTGGGTTTACCCACCCAGTTTGAGAAGTCGACCCTGCTAGTGAAGAGACACTTCACACATGCCAGACTTGTATAAATAAAGGAGGCTAGCACCTCACTTAAACACAACTCACTTGCTCAGTTTGAGAGACAAGTTCCGATCTGTTACAAACAAAGGAGAGAGAGAGTGGCGCATATCTTGGAGAGGACTTTCTGTTTTAACATAGATATCTCTTGGCATTATATTGGCTATCTATATTAAAGAGGTTTTGCTGGGTTTTCTTCCCCTAGAGGGTTTCCCAGGATAAATGTTGTGTCTCTTGTGATTGTGTATTTATCAGTGATCTTCGATTATGCTATTGTTATCTAATGAAATGAAAACATCTATAATAATGGCTTAAACATTAACATCAACTTATTTCCTTATTGAATAGAAAACCAATTTTACTATATCTATGTTATTTTGTGTTAAGTACCTGTTAATAATTTGTAGTCATTTCATTCTGATCATTGTCAGGCTGCTAAATTGAAGCTTTAAATGACCTAAAACACTAAATTTTCAAACCAGGGTTGGTAATCTTTGAGCTGCTACACTGTATGTGCGGGTAAGGCTCTACTCTCTATCTGAATGTTATCCTTAGAAGAAAAAACAAACTTACTCTGAGAACTTGAATCTTAATGACTATCTTGAAACTCAACATTTCCTATTTAAGTCATCAACAGAAAAAAGTCCTATGCTTAAATGTTGGTGCTTCGATTTCCATTCATAAGTGTGATTTCACAAGATTATTCCACCACTACTTTTAATCATCTATCATCACCATTTCAATTCAAGCCATGAAAAAAAGAGTATTTCCTAAAATGCATTTAATCTGAACATTACAAATGAATCTAAGTCTGTCTACAGGAAAGCAAAGATATATCCTACTTACCCTACTGGTACCGGAAGCTTCCTCTAATTTAACTGCAATCTAACTATCCTAACTAAACAGGGTAACTAACTATCTGACAAAGAAAAGTTCATTCCAATTCTAAGTGATATTCGAGTTGAAAACCAGAGACTAATCAAACATAGTTCAAGTTCCAAACCCTACAGGCATCAGTCGTGCGTTCAATACTCATCAACGTAAAAGATAACAGTATGCTGGAACGATTCGGTTGAAGAATAAATAAACACAATTTTGAACGAGTTAATTCTGAAACTTTAAGCTATCATGTAAGCAAACACTAACACACTGAAACAACTAAATCTATGACAGAGTAGAGCAACGACTTGCACCTCTTTGGCGGGCCCAACCAAACAACACAAACGCTGTTAGGAATAACCAGAACCAACTATATCATTCTATGCAATCACTGTGTATACTTCACGTTCCATTAACAGAGAAATAGCTCAAATCGTATAATAGGGCAATAACATAACGCACAACCATTTGTATTCAGAAATGTGTGTTTACGATATAACATAATCCAACCGTCTCTTAGGAGTGACCTCCTGGTTATATATAAATCCTCTATAACAGTCTATGAAAAAATACGTAAAGACAAACGGATCCCCCGATCCGAAAATAGCTTGAAATCAAGTTTAAAACGTTCTTCACATCTTCGTGACACGTAGTGTCACAAAGTGTGCACCATGAAATAGTAACAACTCAGTCTATCATTGTGCCTTCAATCATTGTATGAGCGATGATTCCATCTGTCATGTGAATCTCTCTATCTCCCATTCTGACCATAACGCACAGATCTTGAGCGGCTTCATTGGTGTCTTCACGGGGTACGAGATGGTACCTGGTACTGGCAATCCTGTTCCAAAAATAGAAGTGGTACCTAACCCAAGCGACATTAGTTCCAATATCAAATTAAAGCATCAAAATGCATAAAAATAGCTTGAAACGTAAAGATACCTTAAGTAGCCCCATTGAGCGGTAGGGAGATGTCAATTATATCAAAACAAGGCCAAAAGGGGTGGTACTGGGTATAGAGATGGAGGTCTTTGTGATATAGTATAGGCAAAAACATGATCAAAACTGGAGACCAACAAGTCCCCAAACTGAAGTCCTTGCCTGTCCTCAGGCAAAAAAAAGCCAAAGACTGGTAGCAATCAGAGGGTTGCAGCGGCTGCAACCAGCGTTTGTAGCCTCTCCTGTTTCTTCAGATTCCTGACTTCTTTCTTGAGGACTCTGTTTATTATAACATGCTTTCTGGCAATCCTCTGAAGTTGCGTGTTCCTTTTGAAAATATCCTTATTCCTCTGCTTTAACCTTTCAATTTTTGACAAGAGGTGAGTCACCTTGAGTTTCATGAGTTCATTCTCAGTTTTAATATGTCTATCCAGTACAATGTACTCATGCAACTTCTCCTTCAATCTGTTATTCTTTCTTTCTAGTTTTGACACCATTGGTTTTAAGGATCGACTGGAGGAAATCTCGCAGTGGGTTTCCAATGTTTGCTCTTGTTCTGGCTTTGCTTGAGGGATAGACGCATGAGTAAACTCGTCTGGGATTTGAGCAGGGGTGTGAACTCTATCGAAATTATGATCAGGAGTGAGTTCAGGAGTGAACTCATCTGGGTTGCGTTCATAAGTGTCTACTGGGTCAAAATTATGATCTGGACTGAATTCAGGGGTGAATTCATTTGGGCTGCTTTCATAGGTGTCAACTGGACTAGGTCCATGAGTGGACTCTCTTTGCATCTGAACAGGGGTACCGGTTGGTACTTGAATTGACTCATTCTACACAGTAGCCTACCGATTTGTTTTATGGTTTTTTCGGATGAGTTGGGACAGAGTCCAGGTCATTTCGGAGGGCTCTGGAGCCTCCTCGTGACCATCCATACTTTCCAATCTCTCTTGCGGGGGGTAACTAGGCACCGAGTTGTCCATTCCTGACAATACACTTTTACATTTCCTTTTCGGATTCCTCCGAGGTTTGTCGGTCGATTCTGCTAGTTTCTCCACATCAATTATGTTCTCAGCAGCTAGGGGAGAACTCAGGATTTCAATGTTTTCCCCTGTAGGTGTGGCGTCCTTCCCAGTTTCAGTATTGGTTTCTACTTCGTCATCCATTGGAGGTTCGTGATTAGGGTTCCCAGTACAGTCTCTGGTCGGGGCTTTAGCCTTCTTTTTCGTAGAGTTCGACTTTTTGTGTGGGGGAACGGGCTTCACACTCTTATCTTTAGATTGGGCACAGGCGAGGGTTTTTACAGTGAATAGATCCCAGGATTCTTGCTTCTTCGATAGGGCATATGTAATCAATATTTTAACTAGACCAAAGTGAAATAAACTCCCTCGAAACTCATTAGCCTTTTGGACCTATTCGGCCATCCTTTTTAAACTTTTTAACAAAAAGAAAGGTATGTTTAACAGAGTACCTGTGAAGTGTAACAGAAGTCGAGCATGGCAGGGGAATATGATGGTATATCGACCCTCACATGTAAGGTAACACTGGAGGATGGCCAACAATTGAGCCCACTGTGGTTCCAGCCAAGACCGCGATGTTCCCTCGGACCATTGTGTTCCCCGGTACTGAGGTTTCAACAACTGTGTACAGAGCGTTTTATCAACCGGCTGCCCCTTTGTCCATCTTTGGCCTGTGGTGGGCAATTGAATTGCCTCTGAAATGAACTTCTCCGTGACCTCGAATTCGAGCTCGCCCACTTTGGCGGATCCACCCTCAAAATGCAGAGAAAATTGGAGCATGATTGCATCGTTATATCCATCAAACTTCTTCAAAAACGGCTCCCACCCTGCTTGCTTAAAAATATCTCTGGTTGCCTCATATTCCGGAAGGGCTTCCAAGTCAGCGTATGTTTCTGGTTCGTGGAGATTCGCTACCATGGCTCTACTTGGTATCATAGGGGAAGTCTATCGGTGGCAGCGAAGGTTGGATGAGGGCGACGAAGGGAGAGAATGTAATGGAGAATGGAGTCGGGAAGAAAATCATATGAAAATATTTGAATTGTCATGGGGATAGATAGGGTGTCGGAACATGATGAAAGTCGTACAAGGGTGTAGAGTTATCATATCCAAGTCAAATCAAACTCAGTTTCGGTAATGTGGTGTGTTTTTATGACATGAAATGTCATGGTAGGTTAGTTCGTTAGGTACAGGTCGTGGAAATGATGGAACGTTATGGAGTAATAAAGGCACCCTTAGTTCAAACTTATTAGTATGCAAATTAATACAATAAATCAATACGAACTAAACACACCTGAGTTACATTACCTCTCCCCATCGGTATGCAAGTCTTGTTGTGGAATTGTCTTTTGAAGTTAAGTCTGGATTT
>ML780001.1:782003-802490 GCA_009831015.1 Picea engelmannii
AACTATAGAGTTAGGGTTCCTGAGAAGAGATTGTATTTTCTCTGGATCAACTGTGTCATCCAGGGCTGGATCACCAAGATTTTGAGTTTGCTGATGTATGGTGTTTCCTGGTTCTAGGTTTTGTTCTACGGTTTCCTCAGCCATAATTTTAGTTTCAGTTTCTATTGCTTTTTGAGTGGAGGTTTATTCTTCTTTTTGTGGTTTTATATTTTTCCTAAATCTACCTCTAGGATCTCTATTTCTCATGAAGTCATGCTAAATGAAAGAAAAGAACTAAGATTGAGTTTCAGAGTACCTGTGATAACTGATATGTCGGTTTTCACCCCTTGTTTCCATAGCTCCCCTTACTATCAACCTGCTAACATGCCACACCAAACTAAGTGCATTCTAAAACTAATCAAGACAATTATCTTCTTACCTTTTAAACAGCTCCCCGGCAACGGAGCCAAAAATGTCAGGCTACTAAATTGAAGCTTTAAATGACCTGAAACACTAAATTGTCAAACCAAGGTTGGTAATCTTTGAGCTGCTACATTGTATGTGCGGGTAAGGCTCTACTCTCTATCTGAATGCTATCCTTAGAAGAAAACACAAACTTACTCTGAGAACTTGAATCTTAATGACTATCTTGAAAATCAACATTTCCTATTTAAGTCATCAACATAAAACAATCCTATGCTTAAATGTTGGTGCTTCGATTTCCATTCATAAGTGTGATTTCACAAGATTATTCCACCACTAATTTTAATCATCTATCATCACCATTTCAATTCAATCCATGACAAAAAGAGTATTTCCTAAAATGCATTTAATCTGAACATTACAAATGAATCTAAGTCTGTCTACAGGAAAGCAAAGATATATCCTACTTACCCTACTGGTACCGGAAGCTTCCTCTAATTTAACTGCAATCTAACTATCCTAACTAAGCAGGGTAACTAACTATCTGACAAAGCAAAGTTCATTCCAATTCTAAGTGATATTTGAATTGAAAACCAGAGACTAATCAAACATAGTTCAAGTTCCAAACCCTACAGGCATCAGTCGTGCGTTCAATACTCATCAACGTAAAAGATAACAGTATGCTGGAACGATTCGGTTGAAGAATAAATAAACACGATTTTGAATGAGTTAATTCTGAAACTTTAAGCTATCATGTAAGCAAACACTAACACACTGAAACAACTAAATCTATGACAGAGTAGAGCAGTGACTTGCACCTGTTTGGCGGGCCCAACCAAACAGCACAAACGTTGTTAGGAATAACCAGAACCAACTATATCATTCTATGCAATCACTGTGTATACTTCACGTTCCATTAACAGAGAAATATCTCAAATCGTATAACAGGGCAATAACATAACGCACAACCATTTGTATTCATAAATGTGTGTTTACGATATAACATAATCCAACCGTCTCTTAGGAGTGACCTCCTAGTTATATATAAATCCTCTATAACAGTCTAAGCAAAAATACGTAAAGACAAATGGATCCCCCGATCCGAAAATAGCTTGAAATCAAGTTTAAAACGTTCTTCACATCTTCGTGACACGTAGTGTCACGAAGTGTGAACCATGAAATAGTAATGACTCAGTCTATCATTGTGCCTTCAATCATCGTATGAGCGATGATTCCATCTATCATGTGAATCTCTCTGTCTCCCATTCTGACCATAACGCACAGATCTTGAGCGGCTTCATTGGTGTCTTCACGGGGTACGAGCTGGTACCTGGTATTGGCAATCCTGTTCCAAAAATAGAAGTGGTACCTAACCCAAGTGACATTAGTTCCAATATCAAATTAAAGCATCAAAATGCATAAAAATAGCTTGAAATGTAAAGATACCTTAAGTAGCCCCATTGAGCGGTAGGGAGATGTCAATTATATCAAAACAAGGCCAAAAGGGGTGGTACTGGGTATAGAGATGGAGGTCTTTGTGATATAGTATAGGAAAAAACATGATCAAAACTGGAGACCAACACTCATAAAATCTGGATCAGTGGTATCAGATTGGTCTACTCCTTGTCATCTTAATGCATGTCCCCAACAAGGTCGGAGTTCAAAGAGTTGGGTCTCAAGCTTGTTTCTCTTGAGGATAAAAGCTCTCGCACACCTAAGAGAGCTCTCATGGCAGGAGAAAATAAAGATGACGGGACATGAGATCCTTTCAAATTGTTGATTGAGGAAGCCCTCACACAACAAAGGAATGAGATGATGGATAGTGTTAGCATTAGAAGTCACTCCTGGATTGCGACAGGAGTAGAGCCCAACACCCATCAGTTTATGCCACGAATAAATTTAATGGGTGATCGAATGGGTAGAGACCCAAGAAGGTATCACTTCTAAATCAGGGACCAGGCCTGGCATGTAAAAAACAAAGGAGGTCTTGATCTAACTTCCGTCAATGAGTTGATTGTAAAATGAGCAGGGGAAATACTTGGTGAGATGAGTGAGAAAGACTACATCAGGCATCAGGCCTTTCAACAACTTGAGGAAGAAAAGCTCAGAATACAAGATCCTCTTAGTTCTGAGTTTCAGGGAACTGAAGGGTGACTTGAATGGATCCTCCAATTCCAAATCATTCAGTGTTGAGAAAATACAAGAATTTATTAGAGACAATGCAACTATTACAGTGATCCAACCTACATCATCCTATAACAGCGCAACTCAACTGGATCCTCCAATTCTGAGTTGTTCTAACACAGTGTAAACAAAGAGATGGAAAGAAGTTGACATTCATAAGGCAAGAAGTCTCAAGTGCCATTACATAACCAGTGTAACCAGTGCTTAGTTAAAAATTTACAATCGGGAGCCTAGCTCAATCATCGATATATTACAAAAATGGAAAAAATGCCTACATATACTCAAACTAAAACAACAATAGCGAAAACGAGAAACTGCATTAAAAACATTGTGTCTGCATGTCTTCTGGCAGTCTGTGCATGCAGACTCTGGATGATCGTGCACTTATGACAGATGCAATCAGACTCCTGACTGTCCTACAGATGAATCAACATGCTTTTAATCCTTTACCAAAATTTCCATTTATGGCAGAGACGATGTCTAACCACCTCCAACAATCTTCAATAACTGCTTTCTTGGGATCAGGAACAATCCGGGTCAACTCTTCCCTCTGGGACATGGAGGTATTCCCATGGTGCCGCCTGGATGAGCTGAACAGTTTAGTGGATAGGTTGTGGAGGATCTGGCGTGCTTGACGTGGAACAGGGAAAGGGAGTGATCACGGAAACAATAGGGGTGAGACACATGGCAAGGAGAAGGGGCGAAGGTGATGGGATATAATGGTAATGGGGGACACATTATTTATGGGAGGCTGACGTGGAAGGGAGCGTGACATATGTCAGAGGACAAGGAGGGACCAAAGGGAACGGGCCCCGTCACGTGTTCAAGTAGAGAATAGATGGCAGAGGAGGAAACGATAGAGAAGGCGACATGACAGGAAGGGGGCCCCACATCAATACCACACCATTCCAAACCCCCCCCCTATTAAAGGTAGAATGGTGAGGGGGGTCTGGAATAAAACCTCAGCCGTTGATCTAGGTGCCTCGATCTCGACTGTTTGAGAGATGTGCGCCCAATTCCGGACCCCCCCCCCTCGGTTAAAGGAAGAATGGCATGGGGGCTTTGGAATAAAACCTCAGCCACAGATCTGGGCAGGCAGATCTTGGCCGTCCGAAACTGTCTGCTCATTAAAATGTCAAGCCCACCCTCCAAACTTTGGAAAAATGGGTTTTCCAATTCTCTTTCTTTGCCCAAGGGGACGCTTCTTTCAGGAGAGCACCCACTACATGATTATGTGCTAACATTAGGCTCCATGGGGATGGCACACCCCCTACGGGCTGCCGAGAACTCTTTTGTATCTTCAGTGCCTTACTGTTGGGCTATGGAGTCATTATTTAAACTTAAATATAAAAGAAAAACAATATATAAAACAACAGATGAGACATGTGCGGCTCAAGAAAAACATATATTCAGGAAATGCCCATTCACAGGGCCATTGAAAACTTCCTGATCCTTCAAATATTGTAACCTGTAGGTATTATTTGAAAATACTTCAGAGATTTTGAAGGGCCCAACCCATAGGGCTTCAAATTTGTCGTGTTTTCCCTTGTCTTGTTTAGGAGCATCCCATTTCAGCACCAAGTCTCCTATCTGAAACTCTTCCTTCTTGGCCTTTTTGTCAAAATCCTTCTTGATCTTCTGTTGACGGTCTTGAATTCTGTTCATTACCTGCTCTCTGGCCTACTGGACCTCTACCAGTTGATGAATTCTTCTGATCATATCATCCAACTCTTCTTGATAATCCTGGAAGAACTTTGCTACATGAATGGCTAGCTGAGAAGGGAAAACAACTTCTGCTCCATAAACCAATTGGAAAGGGGAGATGCCTATAGATCTCTTTTTGGTCACTCGATCGACCTATAGAGTGAATTTCAACTTTGAATCCCAGGCCTTTTTGTTGTCCTCCAATAGTCTTTTGATGATCCTTATCAGGCTTTTGTTGGAGGATTCTGCTAAACCATTTCCCTGGGGATAGTATGGGGTGGAGTGAATCGGTTTGATCCCAAATTGCTCACAGAACTTGGCTAATGGCTTAGCCTTGAAAGAGGTTGTGTTATCAGTGACAATTTTGTTTGGGCAGCCGAATCTTGTGATGAGGTCTTCTAGGAATCCAATGATTACCTTGTGGAAAGCACTCCTGGTGGGAATAGCTTCTATCCACTTAGTAAAGAAATTCATGGTAGTTAGGATCCATCTGTGCTGCCCACTGTAAACAGGGTGGATTTCTCCAATAAAATCTAGGCCCCATTGCTAGAAAGGTCCCAAAACAACTACAGGCTTTAAAGGCAGAGATTTAAGCTGTTGCTTTCCTAGAAAATCTTTGGCATTTGATGTAGGCTCTAACCTTTATGCATACGTCGGTGAATAAGGTGGGCCAGTAATACCCAGCCCTGAGGATTTTTTAGGCTATGGTCTTCCAGAAATGATGCCCTCCACATAGGCTACTGTGAAATTCAATAATGATCCTGTTAGCCTCTTTTGGATTCATACATTTCAAAAGAACCCCCAGGGGGTCTTTCCAATATAAAACTTGATTGACAAGGAAGTATCTAATTTCTTTGAGCTTCGGATCTCTTGCCTTGTTTCTTTGTAGGCCATATGGAGGCTGCAACTCTTGTAGAAAGTATATGACATCTTTATACCAAGGACATCGAGCCAACGGGGGTTCTGCTTGAGGGTCCATATCAGATAGCTGATCCTGCTAATTTCCTGAGCATTCATTGATGAAACCTACCCCCAAAGCTTTGTAATTTGCTTCAGCCAACATCTTGGCTAAACCTTGACCTTCAATTAATTTGGTAGGCCTTATTTCCAAGTCAAACTCAAGGATATTGGCTATCCACTTACTCCTCCTCCCGTCTATATCAGGATGAATAAAAATGTCCTTAACAGCGATCGAGGGGACATAGGCAATGATCTTTGACTGCAGGACATAGGTTCTAAAGGCTTTGAGAGCCTTTACTAGGGCATAGGCATGCTTCTCCATAATTTCGTACCTAACCTCGGCATCCCTTAGGGATCTGCTAAAATAGGCAATAGGCTTCTCTATCCCGGCCTCATTTGTCTGTAATAAAACAACAACCACCGTGTCAGATTAGGCAAAGGAGAAAATAAGGAAATCCTTTGAGTAATCGGGACTGATAAGCACAAAAGCTTCTGTCAAGGCCTTCTTTATCTGCTCAAATGAATTTCGAGATTCATAGGTCCACCTCACTTCATTTTCCTTTCTCAACATGGTTGTTATAAGATTTACAACCTCAACAAAGTTAGAAACAAACTTCCTTAGAAAATTAATCTTACCAAGGAAAGACTGGCCTTCTTTCCTGGATCTTGGGATTGCCAAGGCTTGGATTGCTTCAACTCTACTAGGATCAATTTTGACTCCTTTTGCTGATACTATGTGGCCCAGTAACCTTCCCTCCTTCATGGAGAACACAGATTTTTTGGGATTCAATGAGAGGCCAAAACTCCTGCATTTCAGAAAAATTTTCCTGAGATGACAACAATGTTCTTTATCAGATTTGGAAAAGTCTGTTATGTCATCCAGATAGATGACCACAAACTTATCCTTTTCCCCAATGAAAGCTATGTCCATGGAACGTTGAAACGTTGCCCCTGCATTCATCAACCCAAATGAAATTTTAGCATACATGAATGTGCCCCATGGAGTGGTAAATGTCATCTTCTCCCTATCCTCAGGCAGAACAGAGATTTGATTGTAGCCAGAGAATCCATCAATCATGGAAATCCTGGATCCTCCTGTTACCCTTTGCAATATATGTTCCATATTTGGTAAGGGGTAATTGTCCTTTCGTGAGCTCCTGTTCAGGTTTCTAAAATCTACACAGAGTCTAATTTCTCCACCCTTCTTCCTTACAGGGACCAAGTTGGCCACCCATTTTGAATATCTCAATGGCACGATGATCTGGGCATGTAGCATCTTCTTCACTTCTCTCTCCATGATAGGCAGCAACATAGGATTGATCTATCTTAGCTTCTGCCTAAATGGCTTTGCCTCCTTTTTCAATGAGATTTTATGCTCAATGACAGAAGTGTCATAAGTTTTGAGATCTTCATAGGTCCATGCAAAAACATCAGTAAACTCCCTCAATAGTTTAGTGTATTTATCCCTATGTTCCTTTGTCAGACTTCTTGACAATCTGACAAACTTGGGTTCATTCTCAGTGCCAATGTTGCACTGAGTTGTATCAGCCTCATCCTCTGAGATTTTCCCTTTCAATGCCACATCATTCCTATCAAAAAGTCTTTCTAAAGGAACCAATCCCCTTGGAATATGATTGTTGGGTAGCTGCACAATGTCACGCTCTGCAATCTTACTCAGAAAATTACCACCATCAGGCCTTTCTATAGAAGCAGAGTCTTGGTCAATATGCATCTCTGAAAATTCTTCAACAATCTCCAAGAATCTTCTAATCTCAAGTTCATCCTCGAACACCTTCCAATGTTTGACATTGTTAGGTATGGAGGGCCTGTATTTTACTTCTACATCATATTTGAATTTGGGTGGCAAGGGCACTTTGAAATTTCTTGCTGTTGTAGCCAAGGAATCTGCCACTGTGTTCTTCTCTCTTGGGACAAAAGAAATGTTAAATGCTAAGAAGAAACTATCGATTAGGTCCCATACCTCATTTCTGTAACTCCTGAGTTGAGGATGCTTGGCCTAATAAGCGTTTCTGATCTGCTGGACTATCAACTCTGCATCTCCAAACACTGCTACCTCTTGAATTCCCATTTCCTTTGCAGCTCTTAATCCTAGAACAAGAGCTTCATATTCTGCCACATTGTTGGTTGTTTCAAATTTGAGCTTGTATGATAGTGATATGGTTTCTTGAGTAGGTGACACAAAAAATATTCCAGCACCAACGCCTTCCCTGGAAGAGGCTCCATCAAAAAACATTTTCCAGGCGGAGGTGATGGGGGAAGAAAATTCATGAGAAGTGGTGGTCTATTTTCTAAGCTTTAGAAGAGGCTCGGGAGCATTAGTGAGTTGTAGTAAACTGGAACCTAAATGAGTGTCAAGGGAAAAGATAGGAAGGTTGGTAGGATTGGCTTCATCACTGATTATATAGGCCAGCTGGGCTTCTCTGTATAGTCTCCTATGTTCTCCTCCGAACACATGATTAGTAGCATAGGTTAGGTCCATCTGCAAAGTTCCCCCCAGTCTTTTTATCCAAGATCTTGATAACCACATGCCAAACTTGGGGGGGACATCAGCCATTACAATGTCCATAACCACACTTTTCATGGGCAATTGAAACAAGGTCACGACCAGGTATTTGATGACTCCTAGGCATTGGACTTTCCTAGAGTCAAAGGAATAGAGGTCATGATAGGCTCTGGTGACTTCTAGTCCTAATTCTTCCATGATAGTTTTGTGCATGAGTTTTTGGGAAGCCCCTGAATCCATCAAACAATTGTGCAGTACCTTGTCATGTATGTTCAAGGATGCATAGAAGGGAGGGGATGAATCATTCCTGTCTTCTACCATAGGAACTAGAATGACTATAGGATTTTCATCTTGCAAATTGATGGAGTATGTGGGAAGGCATGAGGCTTTAGACTGTAATAGTTCGAAGAGGCATTTTTTGAACACTTCATGTTTGATCAGTTCGGAGATGGGCACAGGGATTCTAATTTTCTGAATTTCATGCTCAAAGTTAAAAGAAGATGTAAGCTTTGGGATTTCTCTTACTTCAGAAACATGACTCTGGACCATTGGAGAGAGGGGTTGGGCCTTCTTACCTTCATTGATGTCTGCTACTTCATTAACAGGTTTCTCTGTTCTAGGGAGTTGTTCAGGAACATCAGGTGCTCCTAGATTTTTCTTGGATCTCAGGTTATACCTGCTTTGGCTGCTGCTAGCCTTGTCTCCCTTGCTAAGTTCATTTAGCTGACTGTCCATGAGAGATTCCTCATATGCTGATTGAGTGAGATGAGGAAAAGGAGGAATTTCACCAAAGCAGTGGATTTCAGGATCAAGCTCGTTTGTTTCCCCTTCTTCCTCATCATCCACAAAATTATTTTGAAGAGGGGCCTGAATTTTCTGGTCTTCTCTATCTCTTCCTCTCTGGTCTCTCTGCATAGTCAGGGGAGAAATATTGTTTGGCCTCCTAAAGATTCCTTTTTTTTCGACATTTTGAGGATTTCTATATGCCTGCTTTCCCTCCACCTTCATTTTCTCCATCTCTGTAGACAAAGACTTCACTATCTTGGTCAATTCATCCACTTAAGGGTGAGGCACAGAGGTTCCAGAAGTTGAGGCTTCAGATCTTCCCTTTCTCCTGTCTGCATCAGTCTTATTCCTCAATCTATCAACTGCCAATACATTAGATTCCACCTCTATGGACGCATCTTGCATTTGAGCTAGGGAAGTAGCTCTTCTTTCTCTCAATAGAAGAAAGAAGTCAGGATCGAATGCACTAGCATAAGAAATTTTGGCAGAGGCCTCTGTGGGCTTTATCTCAGCAGGGATCTTATTATACATGTTATTGAATATTTGGAGAAATCTGAGACATACTCTCCTCCCATTTTCTTCTAAGACGCAAGTTTTTTCATGTAATACATGAAATCCTTCTTATCTCCCCACTGCCTCAGGAAAGAACTATCTAGAGCTTCAATCCCAGCAATAGATCTGGGGGCCAATCTCCTAAACCACTTCCTCGCCTCACCGTCTAGGCTCTGGACGAAGAATCTCATCCAGACATCTTCATTTTCAATGTTTAGGTTTTCTGCATAACTGTAGAAAGCAGCTAGGTGCTCTTTCGCAGTTATGTCCTCTTCCCTAGTGAACTTGGGCATATATTTCAAGTAATCTCCAGTAGGGAGAGGATTCATAGGTTGAGGTAGGACTAAGAGAGCATATCTGGCAGCTACTATGGTGTCCATTCTATTTAGAGGGGGATTAGCACCAGCCATAGGAACAAAAGGTGTGGGGGAACCAGGAGGAGATGAGGTTTGAAGTAGAAAGACAAGAGTTGAGCTTACAGAATGGGAGGGGAACTGCAGGAAATTTGGAGAACAAGCTTGCGAGCTCAAAGGAACAACAATTTCCCTTCCCTTAATAATAGTAATAACAGGAGGAAGGGTAGTAAAACCTGGGGTAGGAGTATATTCAGAGGCGCTGGGTCTGAACCAGGGTACCACCTCGGGGGAGAGGGGAGTGACAAGAGTTTCTCCTACTAATTCAAGACCAGGAGGAGAAAATCCAGTAGGAACACTCCCGAGATTTAGACTACGAGAAACTCCAATAGACGGTAATAAAACAAGATGAAATGAAGGGGTTGGAGTTTCTACAAAATCTTGAAAATCACCAGAAATACCTGTTTTAGCAGTAGAAGTGCCACCTTCATAGGACTTTCCCTTTCTGATGATCTTCTCTGGGTTAGCTTCA
This sequence comes from Picea engelmannii, assembly GCA_009831015.1. NCBI lineage: Eukaryota > Viridiplantae > Streptophyta > Pinopsida > Pinales > Pinaceae > Picea > Picea engelmannii. The sequence goes on from ML780001.1 coordinate 792,001, forward strand.
GGTGGCGCTAACGACAGCTGAGGAGTAGACCTTGTGTGTCTGCCTCTAGAAGCCACAGCTGAAACAATGGAGTTGCTTATGGGTTGGAACCAGTGGGGTCGCCCAGCGACATCACATCAGTGGAGTCGCTAGGTGCACAGTAGAAATATTGATAGTTCTGATATCTGATGCACCTTCAGAATCAGTTAATCATTGTCGTTCAATCCCAGGGAAAATATTCAACTTTGTCCCCAGCAATGGCGCCAGAAATGTTAGTGTTAGAAGTCACTCTTGGATTGCGACAGGAGCAGAGCCCAATGCCCATCAGTTTATGTCACGAATAAATTTAATGGGTGATCGAATGGGTAGAGACCCAAGAAGGTATCACTTATAACTCAGGGACCAGGCCTAGTATGTAAAAAACAAAGGAGGTCTTGATCTAACTTTCGTCAGTGAGTTGATTGTAAAATGAGAAGGGGGAAGACTTGGTGAGATGAGTGAGCAATATTGCCTCGGGCATTAGGCCTTTCAACAGATTGAGGAAGAAAATCTCAAATACAAGATCCTCTTGGTTCTGAGTTTCGAGGAACTGAAGGGTGACTTGACTGGATCCTCCAATTCCAAATCATTCAACGTTGAGAAAATACAAGAACTAATTAGAGACAATGCAACTATTACAGTGATCCAACCTACATCATCCTATAATAGCACAACTCGACTGGATCCTCCAATTCTGAGCTGTTCTAACACAATGTAAACAAAGAGATGGAAAGAAGCTGACATTCATAAGGCAAGAAGTCTCAAGTGCCAATACATAACCAGTGCAACCAGTGCTTCGTTAAAACTTTACAATCAGGAGCCTAGCTCAACCATCGATAGATTACAAAAATGGTGAAAATGCCTACATATACTCAAACTAAAACAACAACAGCGAAAACGAGACACTGCATTAAAAACATTGCGTCTGCATGTCTTCTGGCAGTCTGTGCATGCAGACTCTGGATGATCGTGCACTTATGACAGACGCAATCAGACTCCTGATTGTCCTGTAGATGAATTGATATGCTTTTAATCCTTTGTCGGACTTTCCATTTATGGTGGAGACGATGTCTAACCACCTCCAACAATCTTCAATAAATGCTTTCTTGGGATCAGGAACAATCCGGGTCAACTCTTCCCTCTTGGATGTGGAGGTCTTCTCATGGTGCCACCTGGATCAGCTGAACGGTCTAATGGATAGTTTGTGGAGGATCTGGCATGCTTGACATGGAATGGGGAAAGGGAGTGATCACGGAAACAACAGGGGTGAGACACATGGTAAGGAGAAGGGGAAAAGGTGACGAGATATAATGGTAATGGGGGACACATTATTTATGGGAGGCTAACATGGAAGGGAGTGGGACAGATGTCGGAGGATGAGGAGAGGCCAAAGGTAACAGGCCCCATCACACGTTCAAGTGGAGAACAGATGGCAGGGGAGGAAACGGTAGAGAAGGCGACACGACAGGAAGGGGGCCCCACGTCAATACCAAACCATTCCAGACCCCCCCCCCCCTATTAAAGGAAGAATGGCGAGGGGGATTCAGAATTAAACCTCAGTCGTTGATCTAGGTGCCTCGATCTCGACCGTTTGAGAGATGCATGCCCAATTTCGGACCCCCCCCGGTTAAAGGCAAAATGGCGAGGGGGATCCAAAATAAAACCTTAGCCCCAGATCTGGGTGGGCAGATCTTGGCCATCTGAAACTGACTTCTCATTAAAATTATGCGCCCACCCTCCAAACTTTGGAAAAATGGGTTTTCCAAATCTCTTTCTTTGCCCAAGGGGATGCTTCTTTCAGGAGAGCACCCCCTACATAATTATGTGCTAACAGATAGTTTCGCGCAAATCCTTCGACGACTACCAACATGCGACACATCTTCTTCGAGTGAAGGAACCACCCCCTTCAAGGTATAAATAAACTTCAATATTCCTATATTTGAAGGTCAGATAGACGCAAATGTTGTAGACAAGTGGTTGAATCTACTAGAAGGGTATTTTTCTGTCCATAACTTTTCGAATAAAGAAAATATTACTTTTGCGCTCCTCAAAGCCATTCCCCATGTCAAATATTGGTGGGAAACTTTCTGTGAGCAAAAGGAAATAGATGAACCCTCATTATTTACAGTCACGACCACCTGGGATTCCTTAAGGGATTCTATTAAGGAAAAATACTACCCTGTCGGAAGTTATGACAACTTGTATACCAAATGGACCACACTGCGACATGAAAGAGACCAAGCAGTGCCAGATTTCATGAATATATTTCATACCTTGCTCACCAAACTGGGTATTAAATATTCATAGCGACATTTGGTGCTCAAGTGTCGCGGTGCTCTACATAGTTACATCCATACCGAAACAAAATTTTTATACATCTCATCCTTGGGCGCGACCTACCGATATGTTGTGAAAATCGAGCAGAAGCTCAAGAAAAAGATGCAGCAATTTGGGCCTGGGAACCCTTCACAACAAAATCCAGGAAAGGGTGGCCCCAACCCACAGAAAAAAGGATAGAGAAAAGATGGATAGTATTAGGACAACCAGTCCAAGCAACACGCAAAGAAGGAGACCGAAAAGACAAAGAAAGATACCGGGAAGTGGTGCAACTTCCATAAGATCCCTTGGCATAACACCGTTGACTACTGCTCAAAGTAGTCACTGATGGCCGAAGTGAAAGCCTATGAATCAAATGAGGGTTCAGACTCTGAGCTAGAACCAGAAAGGGGAAGACAGATCATTGAAGTGGAACCTAGTGCCACTGTTTCTACCACCAATCTCCAGCATGGTGAACCAAACGAGCCAGAAGAAGGAGAACACATCTTCCATTCACAGATGTGGGTAAAAGGCACCCCGCTACACTTCATCATGGATAGTGGTAGCCAGAAGAAACTCATATTAGCAGAGGTTTTCAAGTGGTTGGCCTTGCCGAAAACACCGCACCCACAACCCTACACCATAGGATGGCTCCACCAAGGAAGAGATCTCTGTGTTAGCCAACAGTGTTGATTGTCATATGGCATCAAGCCCTTCAAAGACGAGGTATTGTGTGATTTTCTTTAGGGACAACCTTATTTATGGAAACATCATGTTGTATATGAGTCTAGGCCTCGTAGTGTTATTATTACTTTGAACAAGAAATTGTACAAGATACCCGAGGCAGTCCCACCTAGTGATATTTTCTTGATCTTTGTTAAGTAATGCAGGAAGGTCATATCTCAGATGGGGAAGTTTGTCTTCTTTGTTATTTAATCTCAGAACAAGTGAAATATCACAACCACATCCAGGGTCTCTGCGGCCGACCTCTCCACACAACAGAAGAAAGTATATAAGGTCGTGGAAGAATACTCAGATATCTTCTCCTCACCTACTGGGGTAACTCTCCACTACCAGGTCAAGCAACCCATCGATCTGACCCCCGATGCACCACTGCCTAATGATCCAGTCTATCACTTCTCTCTATTAGAGAATGAGGAGATAAAGTGATATATCCAAGAACTTCTCCACAAGGGGCACATCTGTCCCAGCTCATTGCCTTGCAAGAGCCCAATTGTGTTGGTACAGAAGAAAGATGGAACCTGACGACTCTGCATTGATTACCGGGCTATAAATAAAATCACAATCAGAAACTGGTACCCAATTCCCTGAGTCTATGACCTCATTGATCAACTCATGGGGGCCAAATACTTCAGTAATATTGATCTGAAGTCTGGCTACCACCAAGTCCCGATAGAACAAACAAATGTATGGAAAACCACCTTCAAGTCAAAGGAAGGCATTTTTGAATGGTTGGTCATGCCCTTTGGTTTGAAAAATGATCCAACCACTTTCATGAGGATGATGGATGATATCCTATGACCATTCACCAATACTTTTTTGGTGGTGTATTTGGATGACATTCTCATTTACAACAAGATTTGGGCCGAACACTTGCAACATATTCAGTAGGTTCTGTACACCCTGAGACAGCACAAGCTATATGACAACTTGGAAAAATTCTCCTTCAGCATGGACAGGGTCCATTACTTGGGCTACATAATTGATCAACATGGTGTACATGTGGATCCAACCAAGATCCAAGTCACCTGTGACTGGCCAGCCCCAACCACACTCACTGAGCTTCAAAGCTTCTTAGGCCTTGCCAATTTCTACCATAGGTTCGTGTTGGGATTCTCCCATTTGCATGGGCCCTTAGCCAAATAACCAAGGGTGCTGGTAAGGAAAAATTTATGTGGGGCCAGTCCCAACAACAAGAGTTCAATGATTTGAAGTAGTGCTTGTGCTTAGCTCCAGTACTTTCACTACCAGACCTGCAACAACCCTTTGAGATCGAGACAGATGCTTTAGACTATGCGGTGGGCACCGTTCTCACTCAGCACGACCACCTTGTGGCCTATCATAGTGAGACACTATCATATGTTATCCGTAAGTACCCTACTTATGACAAAGAAATGTACTCCATTTTGAAAGCTTGCCGCCAGTGGAGACTGTTATCACTGAAATTTCGTCCGCACATGGTTACAAGAACTCAGCATCGTCAAATAGTAATGAAGTCATTCATGGCCCAGAATTAATCTCACAGCTTTAAAAAAAGGAAAAAAACTATACAAAGTAGTGAAAAATTGAAGAGCACTTTGCAGACATGGAGTGCGCGCGCACATGCACGGAACAAGAACGTAGAAAGCGCGCATATGCGCACGATGCACGACTGTTAGCGCAAAAAGTTGCGCACCTGCTAAACGACGCATTTATGAATGTGGTCGGCCTCCCAACCACTTATGGTTCAGCTCCCAAGCTGATTTGACCTCCAAATTCGGGATGGATCCGAATGCTGGGCTGGTCAAAGACCTAATAATGCCCTAAATGGCCTCTTTTCACACTACAAAGCAGTTACACAATAACCCAATGCAATGCTATAAAAAGCCATGAATGCACCTCATTTTCTCAAGGAATTCAAAGTAATGTTATGCTGCCTATATTGTTTTAAGGACTCCATCCTTGACAAGAGCACATTGGCACCATTTCATTGAACAATCCATCTCACCATTGAGTGGATTTGCAAAGAGTTCTTTCATCACCATTTTCATTTTCTTTGTTGTAAGAAGAGCTACTAGTGAGGGTCCAAGAGCCTTCCCTTGGAGGAAGAAGGGACTCATAGTCGCCTTTCTTCTTGGTGCTTTGTTTTCATCAATAGATCAAGCCTCAAACATTGGTGACATGGGTATTTTTGTTCTTGTTATCTCTATGTCCCTATGCTTATGATTTTAGTTTTTATTAGTTTAATTCTTAATTATAGTTTTATTTTTCTTTCTCTAACTCTTTTCTCTACAACTGTCCTTCTCAGCAGACCCAACTGAGCTTGCAAGCACCTCTTATTTTCTCACCAAGGTGATGAAAGAGGCGCAACATATTGGCGACTCCACTGGGGAAAGGTATCAAATTCCTACCTCATTTGGGTTTATTTTGCTCTTCTTTTTAGTTTGCTTAACTTCCAGGTGCACTAACCGGCCTAAGCCGACCTGCCAATCATCCAATTCAAAGCAGAATTGAGAGAAATCCATTTGGATTTTCATTCTCGGCCATGTACCACACATGCACGGGTTTTTCATCCCACAGACGTGCATCGTGCACCCATGCACTTTACTCACGGTTATGTTCTGCGCACGTGCACTTTTTAACTTATCTCTGCTCGCACGCATGCACTCTGTGCACCTCTGTCTCCATTGAGACCCGTGCATTTGTTCAAAAATTCACATTGTAGAGTTGTTGAGATGTGGGGAAGGCCATTTGCCTTCTTAAAAATGATGTCAAGCATGTTCTAAAAACTGCCCCACACTTAGTCCCCTCATCATATAAAGGGGTTAGTCAAACACACATAGGCACTTCAGAGGATAAAAATCAATTTCCCTTCGTTCCTTTTTGCCACATGGATGGCTTGTTTTGACTTATAATATAAGTTGGGAATCATTTTTAATCACATTTAACTCACATTGGGACTAGAAGTTGAGTAACAATCACTTAGTATGCTCTTCTCTCGCGCCTCCAAGCGACCTTGAGAATCAGAAAAATATTGTGAAAACAATTTCATCTCCCTTAACAAAGTTTAAAACCTTTAGGAGAGGACAACGACCCTTCTTGGGACCCCTCTTAGTTTTCTTTTTCAAACACATCTTAATATTGTAACAGGCCCATACATGCCCACATGTTCAATCTAGGATAATTTCAAGCTTTTCTTAGATTACATCACAATAGGGAGTTAAAGGATAGTAACGGACCCACATATCCACATGCTAGCTTCCTAGGGCTTTTGAATTATGCAAGGTTGTACCAAAGGCACTTAGTTAATTAGGTAATCAAACTCTTGTAAGGACCAAGCGAAGTCCACATGCAACAAGGTGACATCTAAATTCACTAAAAATTGGCACACTTTCACTCACACACAAAAGTCACTTATCACTCACATAGCTTCTTCTTGAAACGTGGAGGTCAAAGTAAGTTTCCTCCAAAAAGGATTCCGAAAGCACCCCATCTTTTCTTGATTGGACTATCCACTCCCATTTTTAATCAACGAGGTTGGTTTGCACCCCCAACCTCCCAAAACAACTACATCTAAAATATTTCTAAAAAATCACTAATTTTTCCTCCACAGGAGGTACCAAAAGAAATTTTTTAGTCTAGGTAGGATTGCGGGGATAGGCATCCAAATAACTCCCCGTTATCTGGTTCTCACATTGTCAAAACATAGAGGTTGTCAAATAGGGAACTAAAAATCCTCCAAGTCAAGTGTTCCAATCACCATAAGGCAGGGAGATACCTATGAAGGGTCGAAGGCTGAGGTCTGGTTGTTCTATGCGTCCCCCCTTGAGGCACCCACCTCTTGGACAGGATCTAGCCCGTGACCCATTTCTTAGGCCAAAAATCTAAATGCCACACTTTGACCGAGGTACCTAGTGACCAAATTTAGGACATCTACCCAGGTGGAAATTGTGGGCTGCAATTGCACCTTGATTGGATTTTGTGTGGCTATTGGCAAATATCGCCAGCTCTTTCGGGATATGCCCCCTTTACCCCTCATTATAACCAATTATTTCATCCTTCACTAGTTTCTCTTTTGGTGACTTCAGACCCCACTGTTGAGTACTATTTTAAGGTCCAGTTCTATTTGAGAGGAAGGACATTACGTCTTCTAGGACACGAACATTTGCTTTCTTTTTTATTCCCCCACGCAGACAAAACCCACTTACCCACATATATGCTTCTTTCTCATTTTATGTATGATGCACATCTGAGTATAGTTTGATTTGGATATATATATTGTGTAAACATTCAACGCAAATACTCTTGTTTCTATATTACTCTCACCACTTCTTGCACACATTCACACAGCTAGTCTGACATCATAGGGGAACCACAGAACCCCCGTCGTTCACGACGCATGCTCAACCTCCCTCCTATCTTAGGGGGAGTATCTGGTCATGCTCGCTCATCGGCACCTCCTTCACACACTCCTGTGAGTGCTACTATCTTAGGATCAACTTTTCTTGGTTCTACATTACTTGGGTCAACTTCCCAAGGTCATCCGTTCACTCGCTCTCCTTTACACGAAAGCGGGGGACCCACTTCCTCTCAAGGAGGGAGCACCAACCCACCTAGCCCCCATCAAGGGTCAGGTTCACAACACACTATGGTTGGAGCTAATCCTCCCCCCCCACTGCAGATGCCATATTTGGCCTCTCTCAACATACCGGATCTCACCAAAATCACCAATGATCCTATATTGCATGACCCCACATGCCCTGCAATGCCAACAAAACTCCCTTCAGACATACCAAAGTTTGAAGGAAAGGCAGGCGATTGTTGGTCTCCGATTTTGATCATGTTTTTGCCTATATTATACTCCAAAGACTTCCATTTATATACCCAGTACCACCCTTTTGGCCTTGTTTTGACATAATTGACATCTCCCTACCATTCAATCGGGATACTTAAGGTATCTTTACATTTCAAGCTATTTTTATGCACTTTGATGCTCTAGATTGATATTGGAACTAATGTTGCTTGGGTTAGGTACCACTTCTATTTTTGGAACAGGATGTCGGTACCAGGTACCAACTCGTACCCGTGGAGATACCAATAGAGCCGCTCAAGATCTGTGCATTATGGTCCGAATGGGAGACAGAGAGATTCGCATGACAGCTGGAGTCATCACCCACAGGGTGCTTGAAGGCATAATGATAAAACTAGGTCGTTAATTCTTCATCGTTCACACTTCGTGACACTACGTGTCACGAAGATGTGAAGTACGTTTTAAAACTTCATTCCAAGCTATTTTCGGATTGGGGGATCCGTTTTTTTTATGTATCTTTGTTTTAGACTATTATAAACAGAAGGATTTATATAAACCCCGGATCACTCTTGAGAACGGGTTGGATTATGTTATGTCGTGAACAAATATTTCTGAATACAAACTACTGTGCGTTATGTTATTGCCCTGTTATACGATTTGAAGTATTCTCTTATGAGTTAATGGAGCGAAAATATTATACAATGTTTGCATAGAATGCTGTAGTTAGTTCTGGTCATTACTTACAGCGTTTGTGCCGTTTGGTTGGGCCCGCCAAACAGGTGCAAGTCACTGCGTTACCTTGTCATAGATTTAGTTATTTCAGTGTGTTAGTGTTTGCTTACATGATAGTTACAGTTTCAGAATTAACTCGTTCAGAATCGTGTTTATTTGTTCTTCAACCGAATCATTCCAGCATACTGATATCTTTTGAGTTGATGAGTATTGAATGCACGTTTGATTCCTGTAGGGTTTAGAGCACGAACTTGGTTGATTGGTTTCTAGTTTTCAATTCGAACATAACTTAGATTTTGAGTGAACTTTGCTTTGATAGATCGTTAGTTACCCTGCTTAATTGGAATAGTTAGATTACAGTTAAATCAAAGGAAGCTTCCGGTACCAGTAGGTCAGGTAGTACTCTGTTTTCCTATAGACAGATTTGGATTGATTCTGATGACCAGATTAAATGCATTTCCAAAAATACTCTTTTTTTCATGGCTTGAATCGAAATGGTGATGATAGATGATTAAAAGTAGTGGTGGAATAATCTTGTGAAATCACCCTTCTGCATGGAAATAGAAGTACCAGCATTTAAAGCATAGGACTATTTTCTGTTAATGACTTAAATAGGAAATGCTGAGTTTCAGGATAATCATCAGGATTCAAGTTCTCAGAGTGAGTTTGTGTTTTCTTCTAAGGATAGCATTCAGATAACGATTAGAGCCTTACCCGCACATACAGTGTAGCAGCTCAAAGTTTACCAACCCTGGTTTGACAATTTAGTGTTTCAGGTCATTCAAAGCTTCAATTTAGCAGCCTGACATTTTTGGCGCCACTGCCGGGGAGCTGTTTAAAAGGTAAGAAGATAGTTGTTTTGATTAGTTTTAGAATGCACTTATTTTGGTGTGGCATGTTAGCAGGTTGATAGTAAGAGGAGCTATGGAAACAAAAGGGGTGAAAACCGACATATCAGTTATCACAGGTACTCTGAAACTCAATCTTAGTTGCTTTTCTTTCATTTAGCATGACTTCATGAGAAATAGAGATCCTAGAGGTAGATTTAGGAAAAATATAAAACCACAAAAAGAAGAAGAAACCTCCACTCAAAAAGCGATAGAAACTGAGACTGAAATTCTGGCTGAGGAAACCGTAGAACAAAACCTAGAACCAGGAAACACCATACATCAGCAAACTCAGAATCCTGGTGATCCAGCCCTGGATGACACAGTTGATCAAGAGAAAATACAAGCTCTTCTTAGGAACCCTAACTCTATAGTTTCACAGATAACAACTACAACTGTGGGATCAAAGGCCATAGGATCCTCAAAAGGACCAATAGGATATAACACCGCTGATAGAAAGAATCCAGAAAGGTGGGATTTCACACCCTCACCAAAGAAAGATCGGATTGTATATACAATTCTTGGTAATCCTTTTACCATGGGATATAGAGGGAGAAACTTACATGAGGAACTTCATATTGAAAATGAAGGTGAAGAACAAGCAGAGAATGAGTTACCACAAGAAACCACCTTTGGATTTCCTATTTTGGACTTAGTCCAGAATGTCACCATGAAAAATATCCCACTTTCAGCACTACCAACCTTCCATGGGAAAAATAGTGAGGACCCAGATGTCTTTCTTTTTGAGTTTGACATCCTGTGCAGGAGTTATAACTATCTCCAGGATGCACATAAACTGAAATTATTCCCTGCCACCCTGAAAGATTCCGCACTACGTTGGTTCATGAGTTTAGGAGAATACAACATTAGATCTTGGGAAGATATGAAGGCAAAATTTTTAAAGAAGTACCAGGACTATTGCAGAACCAAGGATTCTCAGAATGACATCTTCAAAATGCAATAGCAAGATGAAGAAAGCCTTGAGGATTTTCTAGAAAGATTTACCT
>ML780001.1:807617-836742 GCA_009831015.1 Picea engelmannii
CTTTCTCTTGGATGTGTTGATGTTTTGTTTTCAGTTTTACAGGCTTCTCAGAACAAGTGCAGAACTGAACTCACAACAGGTAAGAAGGTAAGACTGTTTTATTTCATGAGATTTTCTTATCAATATGACTAACTTGTTTTGAAGCAAATAAATTCGAGCTTGTTTGCTCCCTTCATTTGCTCATCAAAATATGAAAGGGGCATTTATCAGGAAGGATTATTCTTTACCAGACCTGGTGAATTATTATGGAAAAGAAACCCCCTTAGAGTCTTCTTTTGGAATTTCCTTAGACTCTCCAAATATGAGGAAGCAATGAGCATGAACTAGCTTGGGCTCATAAAACCCACAAGCAGGTGATTACCACACAAAAAAAAAAATTATGTCTGCAAAATTCTTATTTGCACTCGTGTTGAATGATGTGGATTACGTCAAAGATCCACCTTTCTACAAATCTCACTCCATCGACATCAGCACCTTATCTGGAACAGAGGTTAGAGACTATTTAGCACCCTGGACTCTGCATGCCTTAATGGCAGATGTCTTTTCTAACAGCCATGGGAATACACCAATGTCTTTTGGTTGATAGATCCTACAGGTGACTCGACGCCAACACCTCTATTCGTACCTGCTAGGATGTGTTGTAGGTACCTTGAGGCCCATTGACATCACAGGTGGGTCTCGGTTAACAACATTCATTAATGGCTGGTAATCCGATGATTTCTGTTTGTGTTCGACTCCAGAACATCTAATTCACACAAATCAGACTTGTACCATGGGTGAAGCTTTGAAGCTGTTGAAGACATGATTTCAGTTGATCTTGTTTAGGCCAGAACAAAAGCCAAGTTCAGGGGTCGCCCTCAGATAATCTGTTGTTATAGATAGAAAGTTCTTCTCAGAACGATATTATTTGTTCAAATTCTTCTGCAGGCTCCTGAATGTTCCAGTAGTACCAGTCAGTACTAGCGTAGAGTTCATCAGTTACAGGTTCATCAGAAAGACCAGAGTAGCTACAATTTTCGTTCCCTTCAAATCCAGACTTAACTTCAAAAGACAATTCCACAGCAAGACTTTCATACCGATGGAGAGAGGTAATGTAAATCAGGTGTGTTTAGTTCGTATTGATTTATTGTATTAATTTGCATACTAATGTTTGAACTAAGGGTACCTTGATTACTCCATAACGCTTCATCATTTCCATGACCTGTACCTAACGAACTAACCTACCATGACATTTCATGTCATAAAAATACACCATTACCGGAACTAAGTTCGATTTGACTTCGATATGATAACTCGACACCCCCGTACGACTTCCATCATGTTCCGACACCCTATCTATCTCCATTACAATTCAAATATTTTCATATTATTCTCTTCCCGACTCCATTCTCCATCGCATTCTCTCCCTTCATCGCCCTCATCCAACCTTATCTTCCACCGATAGACTCCCCCTGTGATACCAAGTAGAGCCATGGTAGCGAATCGCCACGAACCAGAAACATACGCTGACTTGGAAGCCCTCCCGGAGTATGGGGCAACCAGAGATATTCTTAAGCAAGCAGGGTGGGAGCCGTTTCTGAAGAAGTTTGATGGATATAACGATGCAATCACGTTCCAGTTTGCTTTGAATTTTGAGGGTGGGTCCGCCAAGGTGGGCGAGCTCGAATTCGAGGTCATGGAGGAGTTCATTGCAGAGGCAATTCAATTTCCCACCACAGGCCAAAGATGGACAAAGGGACATCCGGTTGATAAAACGCTCTGTACACAGTTGTTGAAACCTCAGTACCGGGGAACACCATAGTCCGAGGGAACATCGCGGTCTTGGCTGGAACCACAGTGGGCTCAATTATTGGTCATCCTCCAGCGTTACCTTACGTGTGAGGGTCGATATACCATTATATTCCCCTGCCATGCTCGACTTCTGTTGCACTTCACAGGTACTCTGTTAAACATACCTTTCTTTTTGTTAAAGAGTTTAAAAAGGATGGCCGAGCAGGTCCAAAAGGCTAATGAGTTTTGGGGAAGTTTATTTCACTTTGGTTTAGTTAAAATATTGATTAAAACTGCACTGTCGAAGAAGCAAGAGACTTGGGATCTATTCACCATAAAAACCCTCACCTGTGCCCAGTCTAAAGGTAAGAATGTGAAGCCTGTTCCCCCACACAAAAAGTTGAACCCCAGGAAATAGAGGGTCAAAACCCTGACTAAATATTGTACTGGGAACCCTGATCTCGAACCTCCAAGTGGTGATGAAGTAGAAACCAATACTGGGCCTGGGAAGGGCACCACACCTATAGAAGAAAACATTGAAATCCCGAGTTCTCCCTTAGCTACCGAGAACATAATTGATGTGGAGGAACTAGCCGAGTCGACTGATAAGCCTAGGAGGAACCCGAAAAGGAAATGTAAAAGTGTATTGTCGGGAATGGACAACTCGGTACCCAGTTACCCCCCACAAGAGAGATTGGAAAGTATAGATGGTCACGAGGAGGCCCCGGAGCCATCTGAGATGACCTGGAATTTGTCCCAACTAATCCGGAAAAACCGTAAAACAAATCGGCAGGCTACTGTGCAGAATGAGTCAATTCAAGTACCAACCGGTACCCCTGTTCAGATGCAAAGAGAGTCCACTCCTGGACCTAGTCCATTCGACACCTATGAACGAAGCCCAAAGGAATTCACCCCTGAATTCAGTCCAAATCATAATTTTGACCCAGTTGACACTTATGAATGCATCCCAGAGGAGTTCACTCCTGAGCTCACTCCTGATCATAATTCCGATAGAGTTCACACCCCTGTTCAAAGCCTAGATGAGTTTACTCATGCGTCTAGCCCTCAAGCACAGCCAGAACAAGAGAAAATAGTTGAAACCCACTGCGATATTTCCTCCAGTCGATCCTTAAAACCAATGGTGGAAAAACTAGAGAGAAAGAATAACAGATTGAAGGATAAGTTGCATGAGTACATTGTACTGGATAGACATATTAAAACTAAGAATGAACTCATGAAACTCAGGGTGACTCACCTCTTGTCAAAAATTGAAAGGTTAAAGCAAAGGAATAAGGATATTTTCAAAAGGAACAGGCAACTTCAGAGGATTGCCAGAAAGCATGTTATAATCAACAGAGTCCTCAAGAAAGAAGCTAGGAATCTAAAGAAACAGGAGAGGCTATAGATGCTGGTTGCAGCTGCTGCAACCCTTTGATTGCTACCAGTCTTTGGCTTTTTGTTGCCTAAGGACAGGCAAGGACTTCAGTTCGGGGGCTTGTTGGTCTCCGGTTTTGATCATGTTTTTGCCTATATTATACTCCAAAGACTTCCATTTATATACCCAGTACCACCCTTTTGGCCTTGTTTTGACATAATTGACATCTCCCTACCATTCAATCGGGCTACTTAAGGTATCTATACATTTCAAGCTATTTTTATGCACTTTGATGCTTTAGATTGATATTGGAACTGATGTCGCTTGGGTTAGGTACCACTTCTATTTTTGGAACAGGATGTCAGTACCAGGTACCAACTCGTACCCGTGGAGATACCAATAGAGCCGCTCAAGATCTGTGCGTTATGGTCCGAATGGGAGACAGAGAGATTCGCATGACAGCTGGAGTCATCGCCCATAGGGTGCTTGAAGGCATAATGATAAAACTGGGTCGTTAATTCTTCATCGTTCACACTTCATGACACTACGTGTCACGAAGATGTGAAGTACGTTTTAAAACTTGATTCCAAGCTATTTTTGGATCGGGGGATCCGTTTGTTTTATGTATCTTTGTTTTAGACTGTTATAAATAGAAGGATTTATATAAACCTGGGATCACTCCTGAGAACGGGTTGGATTATGTTATGTCGTGAACACATATTTCTGAATACAAACTGCTGTGCGTTATGTTATTTCCCTGTTATACGATTTGAAGTATTCTCTTCTGAGTTAATGGAGCGAAAAGATTATACAATGTTTGCATAGAATGTTGTAGTTAGTTCTGGTCATTACTTACAGCGTTTGTGCCGTTTGGTTGGGCCCACCAAACAGGTGCAAGTCACTGCGTTACCTTGTCATAGATTTAGTTATTTCAGTGTGTTAGTGTTTGCTTACATGATAGTTACAGTTTCAGAATTAACTCATTCAGAATCATGTTTATTTGTTCTTCAACCGAATCATTCCATCATACTGATATCTTTTGAGTTGATGAGTATTGAATGCACGTTTGATTCCTGTAGGGTTTAGAGCACGAACTTGGTTGATTGGTTTCTATTTTTCAATTCGAACATAACTTAGAGTTTGAGTGAACTTTGCTTTGATAGATCATTAGTTACCCTGCTTAATTGGAATAGTTAGATTACAGTTAAATCAAAGGAAGCTTCCAGTACCAGTAGGTTGGGTAGTACTCTGTTTTCCTGTAGACAAATTTGGATTGATTCTGATGACCAGATTAAATGCATTTCCGAAAATACTCTTTTTTTCATGGCTTGAATCGAAATGGTGATGATAGATGATTAAAAGTAGTGGTGGAATAATCTTGTGAAATCACCCTTCTGCATGGAAATAGAAGTACCAGCATTTAAAGCATAGGACTGTTTTCTGTTAATGACTTAAATAGGAAATGTTGAGTTTCAGGATAATCATTAGGATTCAAGTTCTCAGAGTGAGTTTGTGTTTTCTTCTAAGGATAGAATTCAGATAACGATTAGAGCCTTACCCGCACATACAGTGTAGCAGCTCAAATTTTACCAACCCTGGTTTGACAATTTAGTGTTTCAGGTCATTCAAAGCTTCAATTTAGCAGCCTGACAGTGATGACCCTGCCAACCATGTCATGACCTTTCACCTATGGTGCTCCTCCAACAACATTATGGATGATTCCATTAGACTGTGATTATTTCAACGCACACTCACTGGCCCATCGGCTAAATGGTATGTCGAAGAAAAATCAGGGTCCCACGCGACCTTTGAGTCATTGGCCAAAGCATTCTTGACCTTCTTCCAATTACCCATCCACCATGACAATGGTCTAGAACTACTATCTAACTTCAAACAAACCTCAGCCACACACATCGCTGACCACATTCACGAGTGGCGTAGGCGACGTAGTTTGTGTAAAGCAGAAACCACCAAGCAATAATGTCTTGACTGGTTTCTTAGATCACTTGTCTCTCTCCTTGGAAAGGATGTAGCTTCCACCTTCCCTCAATCCGAAGAAGAAGCCATTAGTAAGGCCCAACAGTATGACCTCATTTATACACAGTCAGGGTACTTATACATGGTATTTCCTGATCTTCCAAAACCTGTGCCATTTGGCCAAGACAAACCTGGGATGTCTCACTCAGCAGATGAACTAATCGGTGCCACCACACACCATGGTCCACAACCCCAACCACCACCGATGTATGGAACACCTCAATACCCGTCATCATACGGGGGCACTTCTTATTACCCCCCACCCCTTTATCAACAACCATACCCTGTTGCTATACCTCCACCCATCAGTGGACCACCGCTGGCACCTCCCATACATCCACCTATTCCCACAAACAATGGTACTCCCTCAACATCAGCTTATAGTACTAGCGAAAGCACTACGCCTTCCTATGTACCTTATGGATCGGTACCACCACAGAATCCATACTTCCCATTTCCTGGTCCTCCACAACCCATGGCTCTCCCACATCCTCATGCAGGGCTAAATTTTGTTCAACCCTCTGCTGCTCAACAATACCAAAGTTTTGAACAGTTGAATATAGCCAACCCAACTCATCCATCGAACAATGCCAAGAAGAAAGGACGGAATATGAATAACAACAACCAAGGTCAAGGCTGGAATCAACCCCCACAACACCAACCCACTGGGGGCAACCGGAACCAAGGGAACCAAAACCCCCATGGGGGAAATAATAACAAACGCCAAGGGTGAAATAATGTTAAAACCATATTCCCTTGTGCCCTTTGTGGTGAGTTCAGCCATTACACTCATCATTGCCCCCAGATCGCTGATTTCAAATGGTTGAAAGATTCTGGTAGTCTTCCCCATTCTCCTGCACAAACTGCCCCTCAGCAGGCACCACAACAATACGTGCAACAACCCCCTCCCACCATGCTGCAAAATCCTATTCCACATCAAGGTGTGATAAACACCCAACAGGACACACAACATCCCCCACCTCAGGGGGGACAATACCTTAACCCAAACAACCCATTAGAGTGTACAATTCTCCTCACCAGTGAGGAAGAAATCCTTCTGCAAACCCGTAATCGTCAGTATCATGCCCCCGCTGAGTCTACTCCCATCTCTCCAGAGACAAACCCTACACCGAAAGGACCCCCATTGGTGATCCCTCACCCTTCCGCCGAACCACCACTACGCATCCCTCGCATCCCCTTGCACAGGAATGTCCACAACCCACAGGCTAGGGAAGCTCATAACTATATCTTGGTAGATGACTTAGCTCAATCCCCAGCTGCCATGTCAGTCTTAGAAGTGCTCCAGACTTTTCCTACGCAGTGGAAATCACTACTTTCCGCCTTGGGGGCAGTCGACCCAGCAGATACCCGACTCATCACCTTTGATCTTGATAGCGGAGAACCTCGTCTTCCCGCCTTGATCGCTTTTCAAATACCAGTGAAAATATGGAACATCACAGTTCATCGGTGTATCATCGATGAAGGTGCATCTACGTGCATCATGTCCAAAAAAGTATGGAAGAAACTTGGTTCCCCGGAACTCATACCCTCTGCCATCACATTACGAGCTTATGATGGATGACCATCCTCTCCTGAAGGGCTCTTCCAAAATGTCCCTGTTGAACTCGAGGGCAAGACTATTCTCATCGATATCGAGGTTATAGACGCCCAGCTCGATTATAATATCTTGTTCGGTCGTAGCTACATGTACGCTATGAAGGAAGTAGCATCTTCCATCTTTCGAACCATGATGTTCCCCCACAATGGGAAGATCGTGACCATCGACTAAGTCTCACATTATGAGCCTAACCCATCTGCCAACCTCGATACCATTCTTCCTCTCATCCACACTAACCAAGATGCATACCCACTCGTCGAGATGGGTCCTGGGATTTTCAAAGATCCATCCTTGTTAGGGACGTACCATGGAGCACCACCACTCCTTCATCCTACTAATCAAGTGTGCATCATATCATCTAACAGAACTCACACAGAGGATGCTCTTCCTCCTCAGGAGGCTTCAGTCATTTCTGACGTCCCAATAGTCACAGAACCACTCCCGCCGGAGCCTCCTGCGCACTCGTCAACCTCAACAGTCCACGAATCCACATCCCCTCAAGGGCATAATCCCATCTGGGAGACAGTCCCCCAACCCCTCACCCAAATTCCCTTCTTTTACCCTCCACTAGGTATCGAATATTTTCAGGTAGCCGCAATGTTCACACTCCCTAATATGGTGTTAGCAATCCCAGTTTGGTATTTACACCCACCAGAGATGGTCCCTTGGCCATCCCTTCCCCCACAGGAAGGCCTCCCCATGATGATTCCCGTCCTTACCCCCACCACCCCTCCACTCACTAACCTCCCGGATACAGTTGGGGGCAGGAGAAAGAAGAAAGAGCCCACCACTCCACTTCCTCCATGCATCCCACCACCTTGCGCACTATGTGAGAAAGAGGGCCACCAAACCAAGAATTGTCTATCACTACTTGAATTACAAAATTTGATCCCCCTCAATCAAACTCCCACAACACCCGCCACTACTGCTAGTCCCACCACTACCACCCACCCTTTCAGTAGTAAAGGGTTGAGGACCAAATACGCTTGTGATATATGTTCAAAGTATGGCCATTACACCCATCATTGCCCAGCACTGCCACGCTTTTGGAAGACATTAGTGGTTTTACGCCAGAACTTCTATAACAACCCTAGTCCTTCTATGTCCTCGTCAACAAATATCACTGACATTCGCTATGTCACCACTTCAGTCAATGAACGTATGAGACACCCTTTCTCTCTCTGTGATTCATTAGCTCATTTTACATACCAGTGTCCTATGATCCTCGAATACAGGCAACGTCAATTGGCCCTACTTCACAGACCCGTAGAGACGATAATTGACATTACCTCGTCACTAGAGGATCTTCATGTCATTTCTCCCGAGCCTGAGGCACTCCCAACGCCTCCATGGTTCTTCAATGACGTCTCTGAGGATTTACCCCACAACCCCCCCAACTCTCCTGCTCATTCCCCTATGGACACTCTCCACCCAACCACCACGGTTACCCCTCATTACTTAAATATATGGTTTATGTCGAGTGAACCCGCACCATCTCCTAATCGTGTTCCCCCTGCTTCTTCACCAGGGGGCAACTACCCAACCACTGTCACCAAGATCACTCCTCATGACCCCTTGTATTCCCAACATTTCCACTGCGATGAGGAAATACTGGAAGAGATAAACCACCTGGACTCTCCCTGGGATGCGCTACATCACCACGCACTCTTCTCTCCACAGGAAGCCTCCATGCCTCCTAACCAAAACCCCATTTACGCGGTCGAAACCAAGGATTTTATCCCATAAGGGCCTATCGATTGGTTCATTAATCCCATTCCTACTCCTGATGTGTTTGAAGAAGGCAACATGGACAACATTTCCCCCACCATCAAAATCGACATTTCCATTAAACATGGCATCGTTGAGGAAATCACCATTGGAGCTGCTTGCACTCCTCAGGAAATTGCCGCATATACAACCCTCTTCCAGGAATATAGGGATATTTTCGCCTGGTCATACAAGGAAATGCCTGGCCTCGACCCCTCTATTGTCGAACATCGCATCAACACCTGGCCCGACATCACACCAATTCGCCAAAAAAAGCGACCACTACACCCATCCAAAGCCGCGGCTATCAAAGCTGAAATTGACAAATTACGCACGGCCGGGTTTATTTACCCCATCGCTTACACTTCATGGGTTTCCAACCCTGTACCCATCGAAAAAAAATAGGGAACTATCCGCGTTTGCATAGACTTTCGCGATCTCAATAACGCATGTCCCAAAGACAAATTTCCAATGCCTTTCATCGATCAAATTATCGACGACTACGCCGGCCACGAGGCTCTCTCCTTTATGGATGGATTTTCTGGCTATAACCAAATGAAAATCCACCCAGCCGACCAGTATAAAACTGCATTCATTACCCCATGGGGTAATTTTTCATATCGTTTCATGCCTTTCGGCTTAAAAAATCCCAGAACAACCTTCCAACGGGCGATGACATACATCTTTCACAATCTGGCTAATATCATCCTCGCCTACCTGGACGACCTCACAGCTCGATCCAAGAGACGCACCCAGCATCTGGATGATTTACAAATCATCTTTCAACGGTGTTGTTAGTACAACATCCGCTTGAATCCTCTCAAGTGTGTGTTCTATGTCACCGCAGGGAACCTCCTCAGTTTTATTGTTTCCCAAATCGGTATTACCGTAGACCCCCTCAAAGTCCAAGCTATCACCAAAATTCCACCTCCCTTAAATTTACGGAAACTTCAGAGTCTACAGGGCAAAGCTAAATTTCTTAGATGCTTTGTCCCGGATTACGCCATATGCGCACACGGTTTCCTTCGCTTACTATGTCACGACATCCCATTTCACTGGGACGAACACGCCCAACAATCATTTGACGATCTTAAAGCATCGCTTTCAAATGCACCTTTAATTAGTGCACCTAACTATAATCGCGACTACATCCTCTACTTATCAACATCAGCTGTATCAGTAGCCGGCGTCCTCGTCCAGCTCGGAGATGACAATCATGAACATGTCATTTATTACGTTAGTAAGAACCTCTCAGGGCCACCCTTGAAGTATAAACACGAAGAGAAACTTGCTCTTGCAGTTGTCCTCGTAGTCCAGAAATTGCGCCATTACATTCTGCTTCGCAAGACAAAGGTCATCGCGGATTCCAACCCTATGCAGTACTTGCTTAGCCGTCGGCAAGTTAACGGAAAATTCACTCGATGGATTGTTATCCTTCAAGAGTACGACCTCGAGTTCTGAACACCTAAGAGTAAGAAGGCTCTCGTTCTCGCTGAACTTTTCATGGCCCTTCCCTCTGACACCACCAACGCCCCCATCAACACCAACTTTCCAGACGAACATCTCTTTTACATTACTTCGGATGATCCTTGGTACGGAGACCTCCTTGTCTACCTCCAAACTCAAAATTTCGATAACCACCTTTCACGAGATGATCGTCGATGTATTCGCCATCAGGCCCCCCACTACCTTCTCATTGGAGACATCCTATACCGGCGGGGCGTCGACACCATTCTTCATCGGTGCCTGACTATTGACGAGGCCGATAGAGTCTTAAACGACTACCACATCGGTGCATGTGGGGGCCATCTTTTGGGTATATCCACTGCTTAAAAGATTATCCGAGCCGGTTACTTTTGGCCTACCTTGTTTCATGATTGCATTCATGCCGTGAAATGATGTGAGCAATGTCATATCTACGCCAACAAAGCTCAGGCTCCCCCCTCTCTTCTCCACCCTGTCATTATAGCCGGCCCTTTTTGCAAATGGGGTATCGACTTTATGACTTTTAATCCACCCTCCAACAATGGTCACAAATACATCGTTGTCGCCGTTGACTACTTCACCAAATGGGCCGAAGATATGCCCACTTTCAACAATACCGCTGACACTGCAGCACATGTTTTCTTTAACCACGTCATATCCCTCTTTGGAGTACCCCTCCAACTCATTTCCAACCATGGGAAACACTTCGAGAATGATATCTTCGTCGAACTCTCATCTCGGTTAGGCTTCTCTCACGAGTTTGCCTCACCATATTACCCTCAGTGAAATGGACAGGTCGAGGCAGTTAACAAAGTCCTCAAGACCATGTTACAGTGCACGGTCAATAAACATAAAACCAATTGGCATCATATGTTATTTTCTGCGCTATGGGCTTATCAAACGGCTGTGAAGACCGCTACCAGTTTCACACCATTCCATTAAGTCCATGGTTTCAAGGCAACTCTTCCCATCGAGTGAAAAATTCCCACCTTACGCACCACAATTGAGCTATTACTTGACACTTCTCCAATGGAGCAGCGCTTGCTGAACTTGGAGTCTCTGGATGAAGATCGTTGATCTTCCTTACAAAACAATGAGGCAGCTAAAAAATGATCCAAGGCTACCTTTGATCGCCATGTCAACCTTCGATCATTCCGCGAAGGCGACCTCATCCTGACTTATGATATCGCTCATGATACCTTTGGCCACGGCAAATTCGAATCACTCTGGCATGGCCCTTATATTATCTGACATTTCCTCACCAAAGGCACATACATCTTGGCCTCCCTTGAAGGCCTCTCTCTCAAGGAACCCGTTAATGGGTTGTATCTCAAGAAATGTTATTCTTAAAAGTAGTCATTCTACTTTAGGTTATTTCTTTTTCTAGCGTTTTTAATCTTTTTTTTCCCTCCCCTCTCATCTAAACTATCCTTTGTGCTATTGACATATGCTTCCTCCACCAGCCTACCACATCGGTTACGCCGACAGCACCAGTCGTTGGACACATAATCTCGCTTCAACTGCTTGGGCTCTCTACACCCCCTCACATGAAATGCTCCATTCAAGCGGCATATGTTTGGGGTCAACAACCAACAACCAAGCCGAATACACTGATGTCATTGGCCTCCTGGCCGACGCCCAGCATCATCATATTCATCACCTTAGCGTCTTCCTCAACTCTTAACTAGTCGTTCTCCAGCTCAACAATGTGTACCGCGTACGCGATCCGTGCCTCTTTCACAAATACCTGCAAGTTAGGCTGTTATCTCGACATTTTGATTCCATTACATTTACACATATTCCAAGACAATTGAATCAAATCACAGATACCCTAGCTAATATTGTGTTAGGTTGGCATATATCACATCAAGCTACACATACATAAACATATCACAAAACCTGTCATAGCATATATATAGAATGGACGTACCCCAAACATCAACAAAAAACATGTAGACAACATCAAGATCTCAAATATGTATACTCATGTATATATAAAGGGCCATCAGGCCATCCAAATGTTTACATACAAAAATACATGTATTCGCAGGCCAATGCAGCACCTCAGTACAAAAAATGGACTCACCAGCCTATATACAACAACAACAAAAAAATATATACATCATGCACCACTCATGGTGCCTCTATCGCGCCACCACCTGCTCCTCCCTCAGGTAGTGGCGGCCCACCACCACCTGCCTCAGGTGGTGGCGGTCCACCCCCTACAGGACCCTCCTGCCTCGGCGGCAGGCATCCACTCGTCATGGTAGCAAGCACTGCTGCTCGTCGCACTATGGCCCACCATGGTGGCGGTACTCCCACACACTGCTCCAGGAAAATATCGTCCTGGATGCACATCCACATGCCCTTAGGCACATCCTGTAAAACCGTCTCTAGATGATGACATATATCATCAAAATCCACTCCGGTCATCGCCGGAGGAGCGTGTGATGGCCCCGCACTAGGGTCATCGAACCGACGCCTCCTCTTTGCCCTCTCTGGCTTAGCTGGTTACCCCGCGGCATCCTCCTGCTGACGTCTCTCTCCCCGCGACAGTCTCTCCAGCTCCCGACGAGCCGACGCTCTCTGCAACTCTACCTCGCGCCCGTGAGGTGCCACATCTGCACATACAAACAAACAAAATATACTATCAACATATATATCGTCAACATATGGATGGCTATCTCAAAAAATACGCAAATCAACATACCTTGATGATCAAAAACCTCCCCAGGAGGTAATCCGGATCATCCCGGAAGTCCACCCCGGCATAGGGGTACTGCAAAATCACCTGCGGTATCTGTCGCCATACCTGCGCTGCCTCGACTGAAAAGAAGTGACCCACTTCGCCACCACCATGGCGAAGCAATACAGTCGACCACCACCTCAACCGCGGCTCTCATGCCCCAGGCACACTCAAAAGGATCCTCGAGCGCAACATCGACACCCTCTCTAAAAACCAGGCCACTAGGATGGACCCAAATGCAAACTCCCCTGCACCAGTGGACCGACAGTGGTCCAACTGCGCCACCATCTACGCATGCAGCGTTATCCCCCAAGAAAAACACTCACTGGCCAACACTCTCTCCATCACCAGCAGCTGGCCACCACTAATCCGTTGGGTCGTCAGTGACCCATATACCCGCACAATCATCGTTGCTATACAATGATGCACCAGGGAATCTATAGTCGATATACTCACCACCGTCCTGGACATAAAGTTTTGACCTGAACAATATCTCCAGCCAATATCGGCGAAAAAATTAGTCCTAGGTAGCACCGGCTCCGCCGGTAGGGGCATTCCCTGAAAGGGGAGCCCAGTCAAGAAATATACATCCTCCACCATAGTGAAGGGGATCTTCTCTCCTTGCATGAGGAAGCAGTGCAGCTCTGGACTCCACATCTGGATCAGGAACTGTAATAGATACTCTTGTGCCTGTATCAACGGGTACTCAAAGAACTTTAGCAACCCACAGGTTGCCAAAGTCACATGCACACCAGGCTCCTCAATGGCCACGGCATCTCGCAACTGGGCCCAGTCTCGCTCTTGCCACCGCATTGGCATCGTCACTGTCGTCCACCTGTAGACAACATAGAGTTCTATGTCAGCTCAAGCAACCATCCCAACATCAAAAGAATCATTTTTTTAACACCCCAACCTTGCCTCCTAGGCGCGTTTTTGCTACCCACAGGCGCGCACACATGCGCGCCTGTTCACTACACAGATGCGCACGCATGCGCGCCTGTTCACTACACAGGTGCGCATGCATGCACGCCTGTTCACTACACAGGTGCACATCAGTGCACACCTATTTTTGTCACAGGCGCGCCCCTATGCGCGCCTGTTCACCATACAGGCGCACCGAGGTGCGTTCCTGTTCAACCCACAGGCGCGCATGGGTGCGTGCCTGTTCAACTCACAGGCGCGCCCTTCGAGCGCACCTTAAATCCTCTCTACCACACTCCCATGCATGCATATCTGGTGGCCAAGCGTGCATGTATGCGCACCTATCACTGAAACACCCATGCATGTGGGCCCCACACCCCCTAAATACCCCTGTACGGCCCTCCGTACAACCCCTGCCCAAAAATTGAAATCCTATTTCTATGCAGGAGGATTAGACCACTAACCTGAAGCTCGCTAAACACCAATCGGATGCCTCGCCCTCTCCAAATCATCAAATCTCCTCTAAAAACTGCTCGTCCAGTCACTATTGCAGCAGGTACAAATGAGGTGGCAATGTGGGTCCTACAGCTATATATAGGCCTTTTGCCAAACTTCCACTCACCATTCTGGGAGCTCATGGTGTCCATTTTTCAATTCGTCTTCATCCACGGGATCAACATCCCGTCATCTACATCACAACAACTCCTGGGCCTCTTTTCATCCTAATTCCCTGGGGCACCTTTTTTATCCATGGTCAGGTATGCATGCACATATTTCACGCTTATCAGATACATGCTCATATCTTTGATTCTTTTCAGATATTGTTCACTTTGGGTATTTGGTTTTCATTTGTGCAGGTACTTGATCAGCATCCATCGACACAACCCCTTCAGGTATATACTCATCACTGGCATGTAGTCCCTCTCGCTGTATCGCATTTACATTTCCAGTCACACCCTCTGATGTTGGCCTCTAGGATCCCCATTCCCGGCTCTGCAGTACCCACGCCTCTAGTTGCATCTTCGGTACTGTTACCCGGTAGCATTCTTCCCCACATGAGTTGTCCCATTCATAGCACCTTTTTCCACTTTTTGACACTCATGCTATTTTTCATTACCCTTTATGGATGGGAGTCCCAATAGTCTTTCATCATGTCGCGCATCAGCCAACATACTCCTCCTCATTTTGCTAGCCTTCCCACACGGACTCCTAGATTATCTCTTCACGGTTCTACTTTTTAAAATGCACCTTCGCAGTATCATGACCCCTCCATTTCATCCACAATCAGTTTACCCATCTGCGAACCTACCTTCTCTTCACCTACTTCATACAAAAACTCACCAATGGGGTCCCCACCCTTCATCAGTTTTCCAAGCAAGTTATGCCCTATGTGGGCCACCCATATCACACTGGGGCACCCGTTTCTGTATTTGTACACTTTTTCCTCAAAATTATTCGTTATTTATTGTACAAACTCCTTTTCATTACATTATCTTTTTGTCGTCACCTTGGGCGACTTACTTCCTTCCTTTTGGCCAAACGCAACCCATGTCACCCTTGGTTGGAGCAATACTTATCATCTACTCTTATCGACATCATCCATATCTTCAAAGTACCCCACAGGTCACTTACCTCTACCCTCTGAATTTGTTCACCTTGTCCCGCCTCTGGCACAACTTATCACCGGTCTTGTCGTCCCCCTGACACTTGACCTTGTTACACGGTTGCGGCCACTCTTTGTCTCATACATCCTCCAACCAAGGGAAATCTGGAGTCTTCCCACTTCTTGACTTCGTCCATGTACGTCTACCACTCCCTCACCTTAGTATATTTCACGAATCCCTTTTCTTCTGGGAGTCGCGTTCCCCTTTTGTCGACATCAACACCATTTTCCAGAAGGGTGAAAGTATCTTCATTCTCATTCTCCACTCAATGAGCGATCTCGGACGACACAGGGTGACACACCATTGCCCCTTGTTGTTGTTGACCCTCATAACATTCGACACCAACACTTTCTCATGTTATAGTGGGTCTTACTTTGCGACTATTGTAGTTAATTCTTTCATTTGCCGAAGACCTATGAACTTGGTAGGGCTATCAATGCCCACATCATCATTGATACTTATCACCGTGATCATTGCCTATTATTCAGAGTATGTTCATTTGCAGAATTGTCTTCTACCTCTATCATCACCACCTTCGAGGGCACTGCAGTTGTCTACACCAACACTTCAGTCATCTTTTTTCAGCATTACATGACACGAGCATGGGGCATGCCTGCCTCGTTTGTACACAGTTTTCTATTTTTCACACCTCATAGAAGGTTGGGTCCTACCAGTTCCTTTTTTCTCCAACGGATCGCTCTGAACGATCCCACCATTGCTCTATCTTACAACAACATTCTCAGTAGAAGAAACATTAATGGATTTCGGCTATACATATGCTCCTAACCTTATCCATCAAGGGGCATCTGTTATCACTGAAATTTCATCCGCACATGGTTACAAGAACTCAGCATCGTCAAATAGTAATGAAGTCATTCATGGCCCTGAATTAATCTCACAGCATTCAAAAAAGGGCAAAAACTATACAAAGTAGTGAAAAATTGAAGAGCGCTTTGTAGACATGGAGCGTGCGCGCACATGCACAGAACAGGAATGTAGAAAGCGTGCATATGCGCATGATGCGTGATTGTTAGCGCAAAAAGCCGCGCACCTGCTAAACGGTGCATTTATGAATGTGGTCGGCCTCCCAACCACTTATGGTTCAGCTCCCAAGATGATTTGACCTCCAAATCCGGGCTGGATCTGAATGGTGGGCTGGTCAAAGACCTAATAATGCCCTAAATGGCCTCTTTTCACACTACAAAGCAGTTACACAATAACCCAATGCAATGATATAAAAAGCCATGAATGCACCTCATTTTTTCAAGGAATTCAAAGTAATGTTATGCATCCTATATTGTTTTAAGGACTCCATCCTTGACAAGAGCACATTGGCACCATAACATTGAGCAATCCATCTCACCATTGAGTGGATTTGCAAAGAGTTCTTTCATCACCATTTTCATTTTCTTTGTTGTAAGAAGAGCTACTAGTGAGGGTCCAAGAGCCTTCCCTTAGAGGACGAAGGGACTCATAGTCCCCTTTCTTCTTGGTGCTTTGTTTTCATCAATATATCAAGCCTCAAACATTGGTGACATGGGTCTTTTTGTTCTTGTTATCTCTATGTCCCTATGCTTATGATTTTAGTTTTTATTAGTTTAATTCTTAATTATAGTTTTATTTTTCTTTCTCTAACTCTTTTCTCTACAGCTGTCCTGCTCAGCAGACCCAACTGAGCTTCCAAGCACCTCTTATTTTCTCACCAAGGTGACGAAAGAGGCGCAACAGAGACATTACATTCTTGGGAAGGAGACAGTCATCCACACTGATCATAATCCACTGCAGTTCATGCAGACACAAGGAAAACTGCAGAATAATCACCATCAAAAGTGGTTCACATACTTGCAACAATTCCACCTCAAAATCAAGTATAAAACATGAAGCACCAATCACATCACTGATTGCCTCAACAGACCACCATTCACGACACTTACCACAGTGCTAGACTCCTACAGCCATGAGACCTCTGGATGGCCCCAACTCTATGAGACAGACCCAAACTTTGCCACCACCTACCAAATGTTGGGTGCAAACGCAGTTGTCGATAATTTCCATCTTCAGGATGGGTTGTTGTGTCATCTGGGCCATATCTTTGTTCCATCAAGAGAGCGAGAGAAGTTGATCTGGAAATCCCACTACAGTCGGGTGGCACGACACTTCGGCGTTGAAAAGATATTGGCGATGCTACAAAAACATTTCTACTGGCCGAAACTTTGACATGAGGTCAGAAAGTATATCAAGTCCTGCACTGCCTGCACTATTTCCAAACCGACCACTAAGAAACATGGCTTGTACACCCCTCTTCCTACTCCTGACAGGCCATTGGAATGCATCTCAATGGACTACATGTCAGGCCTTGATCCAGATTATTTTCGCACAAAATGAGAGCGGAGATATAATAAAGAAATGTACAGAGATATTGCAGATATTCAATAATATAATAGAAATGTATCAGAGACGCAACCATAAACACAGATATACAGTAATACACGATTTCTATTAATTAGAGAAATGTACAGAGACTGTAAAAATACAGAGTGAAAGACTCGCTAGAATGGTGGCAGCTTATCTCTGAGAAGAGATGGGACGGCTACTTGCATTCGCAAGAAGATGATTACAATGAGGCTCTGAAGGCCCTTTTACAATAAATGGGAATGCCAAAAGTCCTAGACATCCAAAAACCTAACCCTAGGAGATGAAGCGCCAAAATTCATGTGGGCCCCGTTTGGGTAAGTGAGTACATCAACTTCCCGGGGTCGTAACTTTTGCATACGATCTCCGTTTTAGGCGTGTGATAGCTCGTTGGAAAGGTATTGTCGAGGAGATTCATTTTGGGGGATCAATTATTCCTTTATCTATCATTGAGAACCTATAGCACAAAAAACCTTCATTTGGACCCTCAAAATGGCCCCGAAAGTTAAAACCTGTTAAAAATAGTAAATTGCCAAAATGGCTAGAAAACTGTTTTGAGCCATTTGGAAAAGGTGGGTGGCCACCGATATCCACCTGGATCAATCCTCCCTCCTTAATAAGCAATGGTCTCCATTGCGTTGAGTTCCCAGGGGAGAGGGAAAATCATTTGTTGAATCTGCATCTTGGTGAGCTGCTTGTCTTGCTGGAGAAATCACGCTGCTTAGTTTGTGGAAATCTGTCACGAACTTGTGGCTGGAAGGTTTGGACCTTTTTAAATAGTTTGGATATTTTAGATGACTGTGTGCAGAAGGAATCTTCATTCTTTGCTGCAACCTTGTCTACCTGCTTCTATTGGATAGAAGGTGCTTTGGCCGAAGCTGTGGTGGCTACAGTATCCTTCTGTTTACCCTTTGAATAGATTGTGGAGAAGATGAATTTTTTAGTATGAGATACTACCTTGCGGCACTGTTTAGGTGGGGCAATAGTTGGAACTACCTATGGTATCCTGTAGAGATGACCCCCCAGAGTAATAATGACACTACGGGGTAGAGACTCATAGATAGCATGGCGTTTCCACATATATGGCTGGCCCAAGAGAACATCACAGACATCCAGTGGGGCAACATCGCATAATACCTCATCCTTGAAGGGTTGGATGTCGTATGACAATCGACACTGCTAGATGACACGAAGATCTCATCCTTGGCGAAGCCACCCAATGTTGTATGGTTGTGGGTGTGGTGTTGTCGACAATCCCAACTGTTTGACGATCTCTGCTGAGATGAGTTTCTTCTGGCTTCCACTATCAATAATAAAATGCACCGCGGTCCCCTTCACCCACATCTATGAATGAAAAAGGCACTCCCCCTCTTCTGGATCTGTTGGTTCTTCTGGTTGAATTGCTACGGTTGTGACAATAGCAGTGGGGTCTTCGTCGATGATCTGTCTTTTACCAGTATTTTCAAAATCAGATTTTGAATCAGGGTTCGACTCCTTGTCTTTGATCTCGGCCACCAATGACTGTTTTGAGCGACATTCGTCGGTGTTGTGCCAGGGGATTTTGTGGAAATCGCACCATTTTCTGGTGTCCTTCTTTGTCTTCCCGTGACCCTTCTTTTCCTGTGGCTTGGACTGGTTTTCGGGAGACTGTTTGTTAGGTTTGTCTTTGTCATACTTTGGTTGTTGTGGATTTGCAGACCCGAACTCCCGTTTTTTCTGGTGCTTAAATTTCTGCTCGATTTTAACAGCATATCGATAGGCAGCACCGAGTGATGAGATGTCTAGAAAATCCATTTCAGTTTGGATGTACTTGTGTAGAGCCCCACGGTATTTCAGAACCAAATGTCGTTCAGAGTCTTTGATACCCAGCTTGGTGTGCAAGGTATGGAAGCTATTTGTGAACTCCAGAACTGATTGGCCCTTCTCTTGCCGTAGTGTGGTCCATCTCATGTACTGGTCCTTATAGTTGCCAACAGGGTAGTACTTTTCCTTTACCGCATCCACAAAAAATTCCCAAGTGGGCTCAGCCCCATATATTCCAGAATCCTCTGTGGAACTCTGCTCCCAGTAAGTTTCCCACCAATATTTGACATGGGGGAGAGCCTTAAGGAGTGCAAAGGTGATCTTTTCCTTGTTTGAAAAATTATGAACAAAGAAATAACCTTCTAGCAGATTTAACCATTTATCTAGAGCATCTGCATCTATTTGACCTTCAAATACGGGAATATCAAAATTAACCTGTACCTTGAAAGGCAAGGTGCCTCCAAAGTGGTCGCTTGATGAATATGCGCCTAATGCTATCGACAGGTGTTGAAGGATGTGGGAAAAATTCTCCATCATTTCGTCCCTCTGTCGCGTGAGAGATTGCTCAAGCAACAGACTGATAGGATCGTCTGCTCCATCATTTTTCTTTTCTTCTTCCATTGAGGGTTTATTGGGTGTGCGAGAGCGATTCTCCTCGAGAGAGACAAGCTTGAGACCCAAATTTCTATACTCGGACCTCATCAGGGACATGCACTGAAAAATGATCAAGAGCAGCCTGCTCTGATACCACTAATCCAGATTATTTTCGGCACGAAATGAGAGCGGAGATATAATAAAGAAATGTACAGAGATATTCCAGATATTCAATAATATAACATAAATGTATCAGAGATGCAACCATAAACACAGATATACAGTAATACACAATTTCTATTAATTAGAGAAATGTACAGAGACTGTAAAAATACAGAGTGAAAGACTCGCTAGAATGGTGGCAGCTTATCTCTGAGAAGAGATGCGACGACTACTCGCATTCGCAAGAAGATGATTACAATGAGGCTCTGAGGGCCCTTTTACAATAAATGGGAATGTCAAAAGTCCTAGACATCCAAAAACCTAACCCTAGGAGATGAAGCGCCAAAAGTCATGTGGGCCCCGTTTGGGTAAGTGAATACATCAACTTCCCAGGGTCGTAACTTTTGCATACAATCTTCGTTTTAGGCGTGTGATAGCTCGTTGGAAAGGTATTGTCGACGAGATTCATTTTGGGGGCTTTGAATTCGGCTATAATTGAGAACCTCTATCTCAAAAAACCTTCATTTGGACCCTCAAAATGGCCCCGGAAGTTAAAACTTGCTAAAAATAGTAAATTGCCAAAATGGCCAGAAAACTGTTTTGAGCCATTTGGAAAAGGTGGGTGGCGACCGATATCCACCTGGATCAGGCCTCCTATCCACCAAGCGAGGAAATGACAGTTTTTTTGTGGTTTTTGATCGCTTTTCTAAGATGGTGATTCGGGTTGCCTGCAAGAAGAACATCACAACAGAGGCCACTGCCAAGCTCTTCTTTGAATGAGTCTGGGTACATTTTGGAATCCTACAAACCATTGTCTTAGATCGGGACAGTCGATTCCTCAACATATTTTGGTCGAGCCTCTGGTCACTAATGGACACTAAGCTCACCAAATACACGACCTTCCACCCCCAAACAGATGGCCAAATCGAGGTCGTCAATCGAATGATTGTGCATATACTTCACATGTATAATTCAAAGAAACCTTGCACATGGGATGAGAGCCTTCCCTATGTCCAACATAGCTACAACCAAGTCCTGCATAGCTCAACTGGACAAAACCCCTTTCAAGTGGGGTTGGGATTCCAACCATTGAGTCCCATAGATGTTGCACTTCCCCTTGCGGTCACCTCGACTGACTCATCTCCTGCTCCAACTAAAGCTAACAAAGCCATTCGATTCACTAAGCGGATCCATCAGATCCACCAATAGGCTCAGGATATCCTACAAAATTCTAATGACAAGTACAAGCAGCGCCATGATCAACATTGGGTGCCACATAAGTTTCAGGTGGGTGACAAAGTTTGGTTGCATTTGTAGAAAGAACACCTTACAGGACCCCATTAGAAGCTTCGAACACTCCATTATGGGTTGTACACCATCACCAAGGCCATGGGAGATAATTCATTTGAGCTCAACATTCCTCCTTTCCTTGGCCTGCACCCAGTGTTCAATGTGGATCTCCTTCGCCCTTATTTCCCACCATTATTGGACACCTCAGACGTAGCAGAGAAGATGAAACCAACAGAGCTCAACCCCAACTGCATACAAAAAGAATCTAGTGATAATATTGTGGACACACAGATAAATATAACTCGACAACAAAGGATCCATCTTTATTGAGTCGTCAAAGCAAGGCAGCTCTTGCACCAAGGCAAGTGGCTCACCCGCGGCCAAATTCAACAGAAATTTACTCATCTGATGGGGGAACTCAATGAAATGGAGAAAATTTCTTCCTAAGGATGGAGGATTTATCTATATGGATATTGGTGGCCACCCACCTTTTCCAACTAGCTCAAAACAGTTTTCTAGCAATTTTGGCAATTTACTATTTTTAGCAGTTTTAACTTCTGGGGCCATTTTGAGGGCCTAAATGAAGGTTTTTTTTGGGATTATCCCAACTCAATGATGTTCAAACGAATAATTGAGGACCCAAAATGAATCTCCTCAACGATACCTTTCCAACGGGCTATCATACGCCTAAAACAGAGATCGTATGCAAAAGTTACGACCCCGGGAAGTTAATGTACTAACTTACCCAAATGGGGCCCACATGACTTTTGGTGCTTCATCTCCTAGGGTTAGGTTTTTGGATGTCTAGGGTTTTTGGCATTCCTGTTTATTGTAAAAAATCCTTCAGAGCCTCATTGTAATGATCTTCTTTCGAATGAGCACAGGCATCACATCTCTTCTCAGAGATAAGCCACCACCATTCCATCAAGCTTGTTTCCGCTGCATTTTACAGTTTCAGCTTATTTCCTGATTGAATAGAAAACTAGTTTTACTGTATCTCTATTATTTTTTGTTAAGTACCTTTTAATAATATCTAGTCATTTCATTCTGCTCATAAAATCCATATCACATACTTAGATCTCCTCACAGTTCCTGAGACTCCGCAATATGTGAGGGATCAAAGAGAAGCAACTGCTCGAAGTGCAGTTGAGAGAATAAAATCCCTTGCTATGGAATGTAAGAAACTCATTTATTGCAGTGCCCAGACCTACAAGAAACTCACTGAGAATCCAAAACTGAAGGCACTGGAGTCGCAGCTCCAAGAGGTGAAGTATCAAGCCAAAATGATATAGGCACAGTTGAGGCCCCTGTCAGCTGTGGAAAGAATGAAGTGATCCCAAGAGAAACACACCGCCCAAAAATATATCCACACTATCTAGAGAAGAGTTATGGAAGTAACTCAGAGGCTCCAACCTGTACAAGATAAGGCTTACCAATTGTTCACAGAGGTCGAAGGTCAAGGAAAAAAAATAGAGTAGGTTGTCACTGCAGCTGAACAACGCCTGGAGGGACCTGTCAACGACGTAGTCATTCAAGAGTTCGTTGAACAAGAGGCCATGGCACAACAATAAGTCAAAGCAGCTTGAGCCAAGCTTCAGTATTTTGAAGCAGAACTACCTAGATCAGAGTGACTCGGGACGAGTCATAGGTGAGTGCTGGGGGTCTGTTGGCCCTTGACCAAGTTTTGGAGATCCTTGGTCAATTTTGACCTATTTTGGGACTTTGATGAGATGTTGAAGGCGAAGCGCAAGATGAAATAGAGATCGCGGGATCGTGTCCCATTTTTGGGTCCTTTTTGGGATTTGGGATTATGTAACGGGTATGGAGATGTCATCCCATGGGTTTATCCATGTTTAGACCTTGTTTGTATGTATAAATAGATGCTAAAGCAATGTAGTGAGTACGAATGGCTAAGTTATAGATCTATGTGATTGAAGGATTGCAAGTTCTCTCTGCATATTGTGTGAGACTTGCAGAGCTACGTGCAAGTAATTGTAAGAAGGCTTGGTGCGGTACCCTAGCTCGAATAAGGAGGATCTGGTGGAGTGTGCACAGATCTCCTGTCTTCTACAGAGTAGGATTTCAATGCTATGTGCCTGTAAGAAGCTTGAATGAAGATAATAAAGAAGAAGAGTTGGTGGATGTAGCCCCAGGGTGGGGGTGAACCATGTATATGTTATGTTTCTCTGCTTTGTGCAATGTTTGTGTTTATGTCTTTATTTTCTAAGTGATTTGATATAGATAGACAGATCTGTTTATGCTTTGTGCTAATGATGTATGTGGATGTTAGATTCGACCTATGTGAATGTTCTTAGTTCTTAAATCTGCTAGATCTAATCTACCTCTCTATGATAAGTGCTTAGATACATCAGATCTGAATGAATGATGTAATGCTCTGTTTTATCTGCAGAGTAGATAGTGGTTAAATATTGATGAACCATCTGTGCTAAGTGCTTTGTTAAGTATTACAATCCTAGATCTGTGTCCCAGCTAAGGTTGCAGACACCTGAGTCCTGCAACCACCCCTGCCTCTACCTTGGGTGAGACTTCATTTGCTTCGCAGGTGTTTCTGAAAGGGCCGATAGTTAGGGTTTTGTTGGTGCGTTATTGTAGTGTTGAACCCTGGGTTTTCCCCTGTGCCAACAAGCACCCATTCTCTTGTACAGACACTAGGAAAATCCTCAACCAACTGAGGTGTATTTTGTTGAGCATTGTATACCAGGATCGTGGTTGGTAGGTGGTTGAATCATGATAAAAGATGTAAGGGACTTGGTACTTCGATCGATTCTATTCGCCATCACCAAATTGGAGGGTAGTAATAGTGCTCACTTGGCCTTGAAATCACATATTTCTTAGAGCGGGTTCCTCAGATGTATCCACAGGTTGTATTGATAGTGCATCCCATGACTGACCCTCATATGGAGAGGTGGACCAGCCTATCCCTTAGGTTGGTGTTATCACTGAAATTTTGTCTTCAAATGGTTACAAGAATCCAGCATCGTCAAACAGTTATGAGGTCACCCATGGACCAAAATTACCACAAAATCATTTCCAAAAGATCCAAAACTATACAACCAATGATAAAATTAAGGTGCGCTATGATTACACAGGGTGCGCACACACATGCACAATCCAGAAACACGGGAAAAGTGCACATGCGCACAATGCGCGACTGTGGTCTCTAAAAGCCGCGCACATCTGAGAACAACAAATTTATGAGATTGGTCAACCTCCCACCCACTTCTGGTTCAACTTCCAAGTTGATTTGACACCCAAATCTCAGTTGAATCTAACTGGGTGGCTGGTCAAAGACCTAAAAATGCTCTAAATAACATCTTTTCACACTATAAGCTGGTTGCACAATACCTCAAAGAGGTGCTATCAAACAAGGCCATGGGTGCACTTCATTTTCAAGGAATTCATTAGCAAAGTTATGCTGCTACTATTCTCTTGAGGAATCCTCTATTCTCATCAAGAGTATACTAGCACCATTGCATTGGGAAATCCATCTCACCTCTTGAGTGGATTAGCTTTGAATTCTTTCACCATTTCATTCAAAGTTGTAAGAAGATCTTAGTTGTGGGGGTTCAAGAGCCCTCCCTTGGAGGAAGAAGGCACCCAAAGTCCTCTTTCTTCTTGGTGACAAAAGAGGCACAACAGATTGACGAATTCATTGGGGAAAGGTATCAATTTCCTATCCCATTTGGGTTTTTCTATCTCTTCTTTTGGTTTATTTAACCTACAGGTACCTTAATCGGCCAAAGCCGACCTGCAAAACATCCAATTCAAGGTTGAATTGAGAGAATTCCATCCAGAATTTTCTTCATGACCATGTGTCAGTTGTGCGTGGGTTTATTGGCCCACAGTCATGCATTATGCGCACGTGCACTAAAACACAGTGTTGTTCTGTGCACTTACACCCAAAAGCCTATTTCGGTCTGCACATAGGTGCTCAATGAGCCTCTATCTACTCTGAGACCCATGCACCTGTGAAAAAAAATACACATTGTAAGGTTTTTTGTGATTTGGGGAAGGCCCCTAGCCTTCTTAAAAGTGATTTCATGCATATTGTGATCTGCACCACATTTAGTTCCCTCTTCATATAAAGGGATTAGTCAAAACACATAGGCACTTAGGGGGTTTAAAATCATTATTTCCTCTTTTGCTTTCATTTTCCCACATGGATGGCTTGCTTTGACTAAAAGTATAAGTTAGATTCATTTGTAATCACATAAAACTTGCATTGGGACTAGAAGTTGGATAACAATCACTTAGTATGCTCTTGTCTCGTGCTTCCAAGTGACCTTGAGAATCATAAAAAGATTGTAGGACAATTTCATCTCCCTTAAAAAGACTAAAACCTTTAGGAGAGGACAAAAACCCCTCTTGGGACTCCTCTTAGTTTATTTTTCAAACACATCTCAAGATTGTAACGGGCCCATACATGCCCACATGCTACAAATATAGGATAGTGTTGAAATTTAATTTCTTAGATTAAGTCACTAGGGAAATTTAAAGTTTTTGTAATGGGCCCATACATGCCAACATGATCACAATCTAGGATAGTTTCAAATCTTTCTTAGATTAAATCACAATCGACAATTAAAGGAATAGTAAAGGACCCACATGTCCACATGCTAGCTTCCTAGGGACTTTTGAATTACGCAAGCTTGTACCAAAGGCATTTAGTTAATTAGGTAATCAACACTTGTAAGGACCAAGTGAAGTCCACATGTAGCAAGGTGACACCTAATTCATTAAAACATTGGCACACTTTCACTCATTCACACACAAAAGTCACTTATCACTCACATAGTTTACCTCTAGAAATGTGGAGGTCAAAGTAAGTTTCCTCCAAAGGGATTCCGAAACACTCCCCCCCTTTTCTTGACGAAACTATCTACTCCCATTTAATTTCAATGAGGTTGGTTCACACCCCCAATCTCTCAAACAACCACATCTAAATTTTTTCTAAAAACTCACTAAGTTTTCCTCCACAGGAGTTGCCAAAAGAAATGTTTTAGTCTAGGTAGGATTTCTGGGATAGGCATCCAAATAACTCCTCGTTATTTGGTTCTCACATTGTCAAAACAATAGAAGTTGTCAAATAGGGAACTTTAAATCCTCCAAGGCAAGTGTTCCTAACACCATAAGGCAGGGAGATACCCGTGAAGGGTTGAAGGCCGAGGTCCGGTTGTTCTGTGCGTCCCCCCTTGAGGCACCCACCTCTTGGATGAGATCTAGCCCGTGACCCATTTCTTAGGCCAAAAATCTAAATGTCGCACTTTGACTGAGGTACCTAGTGACCAAATTTTAGGACATCTACCCAGGTGGCAATTGTGGGCTGCAATTGCACCTTGATCGGATTTTGTGTGGCTATTGGGAAATATCGCCAGTTCTTTCGGGATATGCCCCCTTTACCCCTCATTATAATTGATTATTTCATCCTTCACTAATTTCTCTTCCAGTGACTTTAGACCCCACCGTTGAGTACTATTGGAAGGTCCAGTGCTATTTGAGAGGAAGGAAATTACGTCTTTTAGGACACAAGCATTTGTTTTCTTTGATTCCCCATGCGAAAAAAACCCACTTATCCACATATATGCTTCTTTTTCAAAACACTTTATGTATGATGCACTTTTGATTACATTTTTTATT
Source organism: Picea engelmannii (assembly GCA_009831015.1). NCBI lineage: Eukaryota > Viridiplantae > Streptophyta > Pinopsida > Pinales > Pinaceae > Picea > Picea engelmannii. Next base: position 834,920 of record ML780001.1, read on the forward strand.
TAGATATATATCGTGTAACGTTAAAAATTTGTAGCAAAGGCTCTTGTTTATTTATTAATCTCACCAAAATTTGCATCCACTCAGCTAGTTGGACATCATAGGGGACCCATAGAACCCCCATCATTCCAGACGCTTGCTAAACCTCCCTCCTATTCTAGGGGGAGTTCCTACTCTTGCCAACTCATCGGCACCACCTTCGCACACTCCAGTGAGTGCCACTGTCTTAGGCTCAGCTTTGCTTGGTTCCACATTACTTGGGTCCACTTCCCATGGTCCTCCATCCACTCGCTCTCCTTTACACAGAAGCAGGGGGGAAACTTCCTCTCAAGAGGGAAGTACCAACCCACCTAACCCCCCTCAAGGGTCAGGTTCACAGAACACTCACACCATGGCTGGAACTAATCCTCTGCCCCCACTACATATGCCATATTTGGCCTCTCTTAACATACCAGATCTAAGAAAACTCACAAATGATCCTATATTACATGACCCCACATGGCCTACAATGCCTACCAAACTACCTTCAGACATCCCCAAGTTTGAAGGAAAGGTAGGAGATGACCCTACCAACCATGTCATGAAGTTCCAATTCTGGTGCTCTTCCAAAATCATTATGGATGATTCCATCCGACTATGATTATTTCAATGCACACTCACTGGCCCATCAGCCAAATGGTATGTAGACGAAAAATCGGGGTCCCATGCGACTTTCAAGTCCTTGGCCAAAGCATTTTTTACCTTCTTCCAATTACCAATCCGCCATGACAATGGTCTTGAACTAATCTCTAATTTCAAACAAACCTCAGCCACAAATATCGCTGGTCACATTCATGAGTGACATAGACGATGTAGTTTGTGCAAAGCCGAAACCACCAAACAACAGTGTCTTGACTAGTTTCTTAGATCACTTGTCTCTCTCCTCGGTAAATATGTAGCTTCCACCTTCCCTCAATCAGAAGAAGAAGCCTTTAGTAAGGCTCAGCAATACAACCTCATCTATTCAAAATCAAGGTACTTATACACAGTACTTCTTTATCTCCCAAAACCCATGCCATTCTGTCAAGACAAACTCAGGATGTCTCACTCAACAGACGAATTGATTAGTAATACCACGCACCACAGTCCACAAACCCAACAAACACCAATGTATGGAACACCTCAATATCTGTCGGCATATGGGGGAACCTCTTATTACCCCCCACCCCCTTATCAACAACCATACCCTGGTGCTATTCTTCCACCCATCACTGGGCCACCGTCGGCACCCCCAATACACCCACCTATCCAAACAAGTTTTGGTACTCCCTCTACCTCAGCTTATACTCTAAGTACTAGAGAAAGCGCCACGCCTTCCTATGTACCATACAGATCACAACTCCCATAGAATCCATACTTTCCATTCCCTGGTCCTCCACAGCCCATGGCTCCCCCACACCCTCACGCTGGGGTGAATTTTGTTCAAACCTCTCCCCTTCAGCAATATCAAAATTTCGAACAGCTGAATACGGAAAATTCGACCCATCAGTTGAATAATGCCAAAAAGAAAGGAAAAAATAGGAACAATAACAACCTAGGTCAACGCGGGAATCACCCCCAACAGAACCAACCTACTGGGGGCAACCAGAATCAAGGGAATCAGAACCCCCAGGGGGGCAATAACAACAGGCGTCAAGGGAGAAATAACAATACTATTAGAACCACCTTCCCTTGTGCCCTTTGCGGTGAGGTCGGTCATTATACTCATCATTTCCCCCAAATTGATGATTTTAAATGGCTGAAAGACTCAAGCAGACTACCACATCCTCTAGCACCGCCTTCCCCTC
>ML780001.1:836785-868429 GCA_009831015.1 Picea engelmannii
CCTACCCCACCACAATTGGGAAAATATCTCAATCCAGTCAATCCTGGAGATCGTACTATCCTCCTCATTAGTGAGAAAGAAATCCTTCTGCAAACATGTAGTCGTCAATACCGTGCACCTGCTGAGTCTCCTCCCATTCCCCCAGAAACATTCCCAGCACCAACGGGACCCCCGTTGGTGATTCCTCACCCTAACGCAGAACCACCTCTTTGCATCCCTCGCATCCCATTGTGCAGGAATGTCCACAACCCCTAGGCTAGGGCGGCTCATAATTACAGTTTGGTCGATGACTTAGCACAATCCTCAGCTGCCATGTCAGTCTTAGAATTCATTGAAACTTGTCCCACTCAGCGAAAATCATTACTTTTCACCTTGGGGGTAGTCGACCCCGTGGATACTCAACTCATCACATTTGTTCTCGACAACGGAGAACCTCGCCTTCCCGCTCTAATCGCTTTTCAAATCCCAGTAAAAATTTGGAACATTACAGTTCATCGGTGCATCATCGATGAAGGTGCATCCACATGCATTATGTCCAAGTCTGTATGGCAGAAACTTGGTTCCCCTGAACTCATACCATCTGTCATTACCTTATGAGCTTATGACAGATGACCATCTTCTCCCGAAGGGCTCTTCCAAAATGTCCCTGTAGAACTCGGGGGAAAGACTATTCTTATCGACATTGAATTTATCGATGCCCCACTCGATTATAATATCTTGTTCAGTTGTAGCTACATGTACGCTATGAAGGCAGTTTCCTCTTCCATCTTTCAAACAATGATGTTCCCCCATAACGAGAAGATCATTACCATTGACCAGGTTTCACATTATGAGCCTAACCCTTCTGCCAACAATGATAACATTCTCTGTCTCATCCACACCAGTCATGACGCATACCCACTCATCGAAATGGGTCCCAGAATTTTCAAAGACCCATCATTGTTAGGAACTTACCATGGTGCACCACCGCTCCTTCATCCTTCCAATCAAGTATGCATCATATCGTCCAACGAAACTGACATAGAGGATACCCTTCTTCCTAGGGAGGCTTCTATCATATCTAACATCCCACTAGTCACAGAACTCCCCCCTCATGAGCCTCCTGCGAACTCATAGACTCCACCAGTTCATGATTTCACCTCTCCCCAAGGCCATATCCCAGTTTGGGAGATAGTTCCCCAAGCCATCACTCAAATCCCCTTCATCTACCCTCCACTGGGCATACAAGCTTTCCAAGTAGCCGCAATGCTTACCCTCCCTAATATGGTGTTGGAAATTCTAGTTTGGTATTTACATCCACCAGAGATGGTCCCTCAACCATCCCTTCCCCCATAAATGGAAGGAATCCCAATGACAATTCCTATACTCACTCCCACCATACCCTCTACACCCCCACTCACTAACCTCCTTGCCATAGCTGGGGGCAGGAAAAAGAAGAAGGAGCCCACAACTCTGCTTCCCCCATGCGTCCAACCTCCTTGCACACTATGTGAGAAAGATGGACACCCAACCAACAAATGCCCATCTTTACCTGAGTTACGTAACCTAATTCAACCCAGTCAAACACCATCACCGCTCGCCACTATAACAAGTACCACTGCTATCTCCCCGAACACAAGTATCAAAGGACTGCGAACCAAATTTTCTTGCACCATATGTTCAGAATATGGCCATTATACACACCATTGCCTAGCGCTTCATCAGTTCTGATAGACTTTAGTTGTAGTACGCCAAAGCTTCCAGCAGGAACATCATCTAGTTACGTCATCCCCACGAAACATCACTGACATCCATTATGTCACGACTTCAGTCAATGAACGCATGAGATGTCCTTGCTCTCTATGTGAATCCTTAGATCATTTTACATACCAATGTCCTATGATCATTGAATACAGGCAACGCCAATCGACCCTGATTCAAACACCTGCGCCCCCTACAGAATCGATGATTAACCTTACTTCATCACTATAGATTCTTCATATCGTTTCTCCTAAACCAAAAGCACTCCCTATTCCTCTGTGGTTCTTGGATGAATTATATGAGGATTTACCCCCAAATCCCCCTAATTCTCCCATTCATTTCCCCATGGAAATTTTACACCCAGCTACCACTACTAATCTTCAGTATCTTGATATTTGGTTTATGTCAAGCAAACCATCGCAATCTCCTTGTGTAATTTCTTCATCAATCCTTGAGCAAAGGGGAGGTACATGTCCTCCCACCAAACTACCGCCTGATCGCCCATAGTGTTTGTGAAACTAGGATGGCATTATGGACCCATCGCCCATATCTAATCCCTTTTCCCCACTTTCATTTTTTGGTACCGGAGCCCATGAGCTCTATTTTCTGAACCATCTTTGGCCACTTACATAGACATTTTCCTCAGGTTATCATTTTCCCTTTTTCCTGGCGGAGCATATTTCCATGACACACTCAGGTATGCCTACTCATGTTCAAAATTATCAAATAACTGTTATATGTCCTTTATTTTCAGATATTGTTCACATCGGGTATTTGATTTTTCATGTGTGCAGGTACTTGGTCATCATACATCAACGCAACCCCTTCAAGTATATAATCAACATTGGCATGTAATCATTCCCTCTGAATCTCAATTGCATCTCTAGTCACACCCTTTGAAATTTGCCTCTAGGATACCCATTTCCGGCTCTGCAATACTGACACCTCCATTGCATTTTAGGTACTGTCACCCAGTAGCACTCTACCCCACATGAGTTGTCCCATTCATAGAACCCTTTGGAACTTTGACACTCATGCTATTTTTCAACCCTTTAGGGATGGGAGTCCCAATAGTCTTACATCATGTTGTGAATTAGCCACATACTCCTTCTCCTCATTTTGCTAGCTTTCCCAATGGACTCCCAGATTATCTCTTCAAGGTTCTATTTTGACTGCACCTCCGCAGTATCATTAACCCTCCATTTCATCCACAATCAGTTTGCCCATCCACAAATTTCCCTCCATTTCATCTACCTCATACAGAAACCCACCCATGGGGCCCCCAATCTCCACCAGTTATCCAAGCACACTGTGCCCTCACCAGCTCAACCATATTACATTGGGGCACCCGTTTTTGTATTTGTACACTCATCCCAAATTATTCTTTATAAATTGTAAAAAGACTTTGTTTCTAGCATTACATATCTTTTTGTCATCACCTTTGACGACCTTCTTCCATTTTTGGAAAACACAACCCCTGTTGACATCGTCCATATACTCCGAGTATCCCACCGTCCACTTACCTCTGCCCTCTAAGTTTGTTCACTTTGTCCTGCCTCTGGCACAACTTATCCCATGTCTTGTTGTCCCCTTGACACTTGACCTAGTTGAACGGTTGTGGCCACTTATACTTCATACATACCCCCAACCAAGGGCAGTCTTGAGTCTTCGTACATCTTTATTTCCTCCATGTACCTCCTTAGTTCCTAACCTCACCTGGTAGATTTCACGAAGCCCTTTGATTCTTGGAGTCACGTCCCCCTTTTTTCGACCTCAACACAGTTTCCAGAAGGGCGACAGTATCTTGACTCTCATTACCTTTCCAATGAGAGGTCTTGGATGGCACAGGGAGAACCACAATTGCTCCCTGTTGTTGGTGACCCCCGTAACATTCCACTTCAACACTTTCTCATGTTACGGTGGGTCTTACTTTTTGACTATTGTAGTTGTTTCTTATATTCGTCGAAGACCTCTACACTTGGTTTGGTTGTCAATTCCCACAACATCTGTGATACTTCTTATAGGTATCCTTGCCTACTGTTCAGAGTATGTTCCTCATCAAACTTGTCCTCTGCCTTTATCAAAACCTCCCCTGAGGGCGCTACAGTGATCTACATCAACACACAGTTTCAGTTGTTGTACAAAACCATTCTTTTTTGAGTTACATGACATGAGCATGGGGCATGCCCACCTCGTTTGTACACAATTTATTTTTACACACCTTATGGAAGGTTGGGTCCTACAGGTTCCTTTCTCCCTCCAACGGGTAACTCTTGACACTCTCACTATCGCTCTCTCTTACAACGACACTCTCAGTAGAAGAAACATTGATGAATTTCAGCTATACATATGCTCCTAACCTCATCCATCGGGGGGCATCTGTTATCACTGAAATTTCATCCGCAAATGGTTACAAGAATCCAGCATTGTCAAATAGTTATGAGGTCACCCATGGACCAAAATTACCACAAAATCATTTCCAAAAGGTCAAAAAATATACAACCATTGATAAAATTAAGGTACGCTATGATTACATAGGGATCACGTGCACATGTGCAATCCAAAAATGCAGGAAAATCACACATGCACACGATGCATGACTATGGTCGCTAAAAGCTGCACACATCTGAGAACGATGCATTTATGAGATTGGTCGGCCTCCCACCCATTTCTAGTTCATCTTCCAAGTTGATTTGACACCCAAATCTTGGTTGAATCCTATTAGCATTACAGTAGCATTTTCCCGACCATTGGGATGGATGACGGTCGAGGGAGCGTTACAGATTGGTATCAGAGCCTAGTTTCAACGATGATCCTGGATGGGCTGGATAAGTGGTCTTTGGACCGAATTTTTGAGAAGGAAATTGTGTCTGGAGGACTAATTTAAGACCTCATAATGTTTCTAAGTGTCAATGGGCTACTTGACCATGTTACAAAGCTCAGGAGGTGTAGAGACATTATAGAAACTGCATCCGGTGTGGTATATGGCCACAGGGAGAGAGAGAACTCCACACCCGAAGTGTTGGAGCCAAAGGATTTGTTCAGGAGGAAAGGATAACCCTCAATGTGCACAAGAGTGTGGAAATCACGGTACGCAAAATCCCAAATTCGTCAGGACCATCCATCGGAGGGACATGTGGCTGTCGGTCGGCGTTTCGGCACCCGGGAAACAAAAGGGCAAGAACCCTTGTTTTCGCAAGACGTGAAATCTCGTCTACCGAAAACCCGAAACCCCGAAATCCCAAAAACACCGAAAGGATCTGCGCCATCGATATAAGAGAGATCTAGACCATTAATTGTCTAGGAAGAAATCGACATTTCGGGAGATGGAAGTGAGGAGAGGTGAATGCCTCTGAAACCTAAAATCCCAAAATCCTAAAATGATCTACATCATAGATCGTAGGAGAGTAACTTGAACTATTAGATCATTTTGAAATTCGTGAAACTGAAGTGACAAGGGACTTAGAGTCGCTACATCGCAAACTCTCGGTTATCAAAAACCCAAAACCCTGAAATCCCCAAAATGTTGAAAAGATTTGTGCCGTAGATCTGAGAGAGGTCTAACCATTAGATTTCACTTGGAAGGGACGTGCGCACATGGATGTGTACCATGTTCCATCAGGTCGAGAAGAAAAGTGAGAGTGCTGGGACCCGATGACGTCACCATAAGTGAAGTGGACCCTCCTGAGTGTGCCACTTTCCACTATGGGTGTGGGAGATAGTTGTGCTCTGTGGACCCGGAGGGTAAAGGAAATCAAATTTTTTGAATTTAGGGATTGGAGTGACAAGAGGTTGGGAGTCACTATATCGTGAACTCCCAGGTACCGAAGACCCAAAAACCGAAGTGTCGAAGTCACGAAATCACTACCTTGGTGGGCGACAACTGTGTTGTGGGATCGGAGGGTAAGGAGATCGAATTTTCAAAATTCAGGGATTGTAGTGACAAGAGGTTGGGAGTCACTACATCATGAACTCCCGGGTACTGAAGACCCAAAACTTGAAGTTTCGAAGTCCCAAAATTTTCAAAACCAAAAGAATTGTCGAGGATTTAACTGTTGGATCTTCGTGGGCCGAAACCCCAAAAACCGAAGTCTCGAAAGCGAGTATGAGAGCCTCGTGTACTGAAACCCCAAAACCTGAAGTCTTGAAAGTGAGTATGAGAGCCTCATGGATTGAAACCCCGAAACCTGAAGTCCCAAAATCCTGAAAACTGCAGAGCCAAACAGAGCTCGGAAAACTTAGTGGATTCGAAATGTTTTTCTTATTCATGTTGGTTTATGAATGTTGATATTTTATTAAAGGTTTAAGGCATGAAAAACTTCGGTTGAATACACGTTGTGTGTGCAAAGTTCAACGAGCATCAGGACAACCGAGAATCGATGCCGAGTATAGAAATGGAAGAGGTGCAGATTGCCTCTGATTCAGAGAACGAAAGAGAAGGAAGGGATGTCAACTTGGGAGTCAAAGGATAAAACTCCAATGGGCACGCAAGAGAATTAGATAAGGAAGGGCACATAATGAAAATCATTGAAGGATTGCAGAGAGATGCCCAGGCTTGCCGAGATGATAGTTGAAAGCTCATGAAAGTCAGGGATAGGCAGGGTGAATTCAACTTAAAAATGTTGAAGAGCCTGGAAAGAATAGAAAGGAAATTGGAGAAGGAGAGTGACTCAAGCAAGACAGAGAGTCATAGGACCCCTGAAAGGAAAAGAAGATCAAGAAGTGTCAGGACCCCTGAGAGGAGAAGAAGATTGAGGAGTGGTAGCAGACATCATCGTCGCTCCCCAAATAATTCCAGTAGGGAAGCACACAGTAGTTCAAGCCCATCTCCTACCAAAAAACACCGAAGATCTGGAGTGGATGAATTGAAAGGGGAGATGAACAAGATCAGGCCTCCAACATTCGATGGAGAAAATAAGAAGGAGGAAGATGCCGAGACATGGTTTCTTGGCATGAGGAAATATTTCCAACTGCAGAATTATTCCTCTCATGTAGAAGGAAGAATTACGATGTATCAACTAAAAGGAAAAGCATCCATGTGGTGGGATCAGTTTGTGCAGGTGCATCACATCAGAGAGAAAGATATCACATGGAAGGAATTCAAGAGGTATTTTGAAAGGAAATACCTGACTAAAAGATACTATGACAGAAAGATGAAGGAGTTCTTTGAACTCAAGCTAGGCAGCATGACCATTGATGAATACGAATGAAAGTTTTTGGAATGTTCCATTCATCAAAGATGAGACTGTCAATATTCAGAGGTATCTGAGTGGAATGCCACCTGCCATTGGTGACAAGATTCAGTATGATTATCCTAAGACTATGGAAGAAACAATAAGAAGGGAGAAATGCCTATATAAGCAGCAAAGAGAAAAACCTACTTTTTGGAAGGCTTTGGATGATCAGAAGAAGTTCAGGAAAGAACAGAGGCAGAAGGGAAACAAGCCTCCCTTTTTCAGAAATAGTCCTTTGGGACAGCCATCTTTTGGAGAGCCCAGGAAGGCTGAAGTGGGTGGGAGAATGCCAAGACTTCCACCCATTCAGTGTTGGGGTTGTAAAGAGAACCACAAGTACAGATATTGTCCCCATAAAAATGGAAAAGCAAGAGCTATATATAATGTTCAACAAGTTGAAACAGTGGAGGACATGGGCATTAGAATAACCAAGGATCTATGCGGCCCTAGACAATAGGCAAGATGAATTTCAATCGCACATGATTGAAGTGGAAGGTATGATTAACAACCGACCATTTATTATTTTAATTGATTCAGGAGCTAGCCATAGTTATGTAGATCCTAGGGTGGTGGAAATTTTGCATTTATCAAGAAACAAACATGAAAAGTCTTGGTTAGTGAAGTTGGCTACAAGAACCAAGAGGAAAGTCACTCAGATGGTTAAGTCCTGTCCAGTGGACATGAAGGGATTGAGCACAAAGGCTGAATTGAATATTCTTCCTTTAGGCTCTTATGACTGTTTAATTGGGATGGACTAGTTGGACCAACACCATGCCCTCCTGGACTTTCGTAACAAGGAATTTACATGCCTGGATGAGGAGGGGAATCGAAAAATAGTCCAAGAGATTCCCAGAGCTATGATTGTTAGAGAAATCTCAGCAATGCAACTGAAGAAGTGCTACAGAAAAGGTTGTCAATTGTTTGCAGCCTGTGTGGAGGAAGCATCCAGAGATGAAGTCTCAAAGATTGGAGACCGTGTGGTACTAACAGAGTTTGAAGACATATTTTGGGAGGTACCCAGACTCCCTCCGAAGAGAGATATCGATTTCTCCATAAATTTGATGCCTGGAGAAGCTCTCGTGTCGAAAGCTCCATATAGAATGAGTATGCCAGAGCTGAAAGAGTTGCAATTGCAGCTTGAAGAGCTTCTAAAGAAGGGGTACATTCTCCCAAGCATGTCACCTTGGGGTGCCCCGGTGCTATTCATGAAGAAGAAGGATGGGACGTTGAGTTTGTGCATTGATTTCAGACAGTTGAACAAAGTAACTGTCAAGAACAAGTATCCTCTGTCGAGGATCGACGATATTTTCGATCATTTGAAAGGTGAGAAATTATTTTCGAAGATAGATCTAAGATCAAGATATCACCTGGTAAGAATAAAGGATGAAGACATCAACAAGACCGCCTTTAGAACAAGGTATCGTCATTACGAGTTCATAGTGGTGCCGTTTGGACTGTCAAATGCACCTGCTATTTATATGTGCTTGATGAATGGTGTATTTAGGGACTATCTAGACAAGTTTGTCATAGTCTTCCTGGATGACATTTTGGTGTATTCCAAGTTAGAGGAAGAGCATGAACAACACCTAAGGATGGTGCTGCAAGTGTTGAGAGAACACCATCTGTACGCCAAGTTGAGAAAATGCTCGTTTTATCAAAGGCAGATCCATTACTTGGGACACATTATTTCATAAGAAGGGATCACCATGGATCCTAAGAAGGTTGATTCCATCAGAGAATGGTCAGCGCCAAGGAATGTGGAAGAAGTTAGATCCTTTATGGATCTAGTGGGCTATTATAGAAGGTTTGTCACAGGGTTCTCAAAGATAGCTCACCCTATCACTTCCTTGCAAAGGAAGGAAAAAAATTTTCAGTGGACTGAAGAGTGTGAGCAAATTTTACGGCGATTGAAGTAGTTGTTAACCAGTTCTTCGATCCTGAGGATTGTAGATCCAAATGTGGATTTCATAGTATGAACTAATGCATGCAAAGAAGGTCTAGGAGGGGTCCTTAGTTAGAACAGATTCGTAATCTATTATGAGTCCAGGAAATTAAAAGAGCACAAGAAGAACTATGAAACCCATGACTTGGAGTTGGCATCCATAGTTTATGCTCTAAAGAAATGGAGGCATTACCTCATGGGAAGGAGGTTTGAACTTAGAATAGACCATAACGGTCTGAAATATTTGTTTGATCAACCAACCTTAAACGCTAGACAAAGCAGGTGGCTAGAATTTCTATGTGAATATGACTTTGATATCAAGCACATCAAAGGGAAGGAAAACAAGATGCCTGATGCACTCAACAGAAAGGTGCATGAATTACATGCTACAACCATTATCATATACAGGACTGATATTAAGGATAGAATTTTGGAAGCTGCAAATGCAGATTTGCAGTACAGAGACTTGGTAGCAAAGCTACAACAGAGTGAGATACCAAAGAAAGAGGAAAATTACACCTTGGAAGATGATGGAATACTTCTGTACAAAATCAGAGTGTATATACCCAATTTCCAGGATTTGAAACTTGCGATTCTAAGAGAAATGCATAACGTGACTTATGATAGACACCCTGGATATCAGAAGACTATGGAAGCAGTCAAGAGCCATTAATTTTGGCTGGGAATGAAGAGAGAGATCACCAAATACATCGCCAGATGTATGGAGTGACAGAAAGTTAAGGCTGAGCATAGGCACCCAGCAGGGTTGCTGCAACCTTTATCCATTCCTGAGTGGAAGTGGGAAGTGGTGACAATGGATTTTATTATGGGATTTCCCAGAACAAGCAAGCTGCATGATTCAATCATGGTGGTGGTGGACAAGCTTACAAAAGCTGCACATTTTATTCCATTGAAAACTACTCACAAGGCAATATATGTTGCTGATATTTTCTTAAAGGAAGTGGCACGATTGCACGAAATTCCTAAAACGATTGTGTCTGACAGAGACCTGAAATTCACCTTGAATTTTTGGAAAGGATTGTTTAAGGGATTTAGAACGAATCTAAACTTTAGTACAATGTATCATCCCGAGTCTGATGGATAGATAGAGAGGGTGAACAAAGTAATAGAAGACATACTGAGAATGTATGTGGTGGACAAACCATCAAGATGGGAAGAATACCCACACTTGGTAGAATTTGCCTACAACAATGGGTACCATGCATCATTGAAGATGAGCCCATTTGAATCACTTTATGGAAGAAAGTGCAATACTCCAGTGAGCTGGGATAGTCCAGTTGATAGAGCAGTAGTTGGGCCAGAGTTGCTCAAGGAGATGGAGGACCAAATGATAAAAATTAAGCAGAATTTGAAAGCTTCCCAAGACAGGCAGAAAAGTTATGCTGATAAGAATAGAACCCACAGAGAGTTCAAAGTGGGTGATCATGTTTTCTTGAAAATGAAAGCTAACAGGAGTTCCCTAAAGCTTGGAAGTTGTGCCAAGTTGGCAGCCAAATTTTGTGGGCCATTTGAAATCTCGGAAAGGATTGGGCCAGTTGAATATATGCTTACATTACCTACATCTATGATTGTACATAATGTGTTTCATGTTTCATTGCTTAAGAAATATATACCAGATGCTAATCATGTTATCAATTGGAATTTGATTCAGGTGGAACAAGAAGGTGTCCTGCAAGTGCATCATGTGCGCATATTGGACAGGAAAAACAAACAGCTCAGGAATCGAGCTATAGGGCTTGTAAAGGTCCAGTGGACCTAGTATGGTCCTAAGGACGTGACATGGGAGAATGACGATGTTATGCGGGCAGCGTACCCGCATCTTTTTGAAAATTTTGAAAATCTTGTAGATACAGTGTAAAGTTGCACTGAGGACAGTGCAAAAATAAGGGGAGGGGGATTGTAATGTTCCCAAAGATGAGACCTATTGTAAATCATGTTTATGAAATGAATTGTAATTATGTTTATAGGCTGGTGAGCCAAGTTAATATAAGCTTGTGGGCTTATGTGATTATTAGGCCAGAGAGCCTAAGTGTTGAAGGCCAAGAGCCTGATTTTGTACATGTATCTATGCAGAACATTAATAAAATTATAAAAACAGCTGCGTGTAGACCGACCACGATGAATGAGTGATGGGGGACTAAGATTCTACAGAGTGGGTAAGGGATTAGGGGCTGGAAGGTGGGAAGAGGGGCTAAGTGTTGAGCCTAGGGGATTAAGTCCTTGGGAATAATATTTTAATATTATTCCAAAAGACATGTGAAATATATGTTTTTATCCTAAGTTCTTTTGGGATGACAAGTGACTTCCAAATGGGGAGGAACGCATGCTGATGGAACACAGGTAGTTTCATGGGTGACAAGTGTCAACCCAAGTGCATGCAGTTAAAACTGTCGAAATGAGTCGTGTTGGAGGTTCTTCTACCATTCCCGTCACTGCTACGGGGTTCTACTTCCATTCCCGTCACTGCTGCGGGGTTCTATTGCCATTCTCATCGAATGTCTGAGCTGTGAATCCCATCCGACCTCTGTGTACCCTCACACAACTCCAAAACCCGAGCCTATGTTTGTTTTCGAGGAAAGCTGTACACCCTCTATTCTGAACCGTCGAGCCTGTGTTTGTTTTCGGGGAAGGTCGTACACCCTTTATCTAAACCATGAGTCTGTCCTGTATTGTTGGTTGGGGAAAAACCAGAGTGTCCCAAAATTGTTGAGCCGTGCATCCTGTGTTTATTTTTGAAAATCTCTATGCATCGTGTAATCGCAGAGCCGCGCTATTGCTTAGTACTGATTGTTGTCATTTCGGGTGTCCATACCCATTTTCCCAGTTGACTGTTGTGGCCACGCAGTGCTGGACTGCGTGTGGCTTGTTGGCCAGTGTAATTTCATGCTAAGCCTATGTGTAACCTCTCTCCAGGTTAGGGAGGTGATTGTTGTTGGAAGAGGTAGGTTTTCATGCCTGTGAGCAGCTCTCTCCAGGTGAGAGAGTTTGTTGGGAAGTGGTTTTCTCCCAGAGAGAGTCCAACACCAGCTACGAAGCTCTGAGACTTCCTGATCTAGCCTATTGCCGAGACCCAGAGAGGGAGGTGAAGAACCGATGGACTGTTCTTGTGAAGGTGTATACTCCCGGGCGGAATAGGCATGTGGGGAATGAGAGTCCATGAGTAGTGGGCGTAAGAAGGCATCCTGGGAAGAATCCTTCCAGTGATTCTATGCAGATTTCCCTGTAACCTCAGCCTAGCCTAGGATTCCTTGCCTTGGGTGGAGCTTAGTCCTAGCTTGGGGGTGACCCACTGCTAAGCTTGATGAGCAACGTGGTCTAAGGCTGGGAGGTTCGTGGAAGGCCTGCATGTGGTTGGTGTAATTACCACAGTTTCAAGATAAGTATCAGCTTATGTTTAAATTATGTTTTGCATGCCTGTGTTTCTTATATTTATCATGTATTCCAATGTAATCATGAAATTACTGTTTATCCCATTAATTCTGCATGTTAGCAGTAATCTTATGCTTACTCTAAGTTAAATGTGTTTAATTTGATTTAAATGCATGTTATATATAAATAAGTATGAGAATGTTGTTCTGCATAGTAGCGTCTACCTGACCATTGGGATAGATGACAGTTGGGGGAGCATTACAAGTAGAGAGAGAATAACTTTAAACTTTAAGGGATCCGCCCTAATCCCATCTTTGGAGACAACGAAATCAAGGAGTAGGCTTGATTCGACAATGAATATGCATTTGTGAGGGTTCAAATGGATGTGGTAAAATCAACATCGAAGAAAAATGGCCCGTAGGTGACCAATATGGTCTTGCCGATGAGATGAATGAGCGGGTAAGTCATTGAGGTAGGGTCCACAATATGTTTAATGTCATCGAAAGTGTACAACATGGCCCGCTGGAAGGTAGCCCCAACATTTTTAAGACCAAAATGTAGTTTTCGATAAGCAGATTTCTCCCAAGGAAAGATCAAGGTTGTTTTATGTTGATCATTCGATAGAATGTCAATCTGGTTGTATCTCGAGAAACCATCCTTGAAAGAAAAAATGACGTTGCCAACGCAATTATCGACAATTTGGTCAATGAAAGGTATAGGGTAATTTTCTTTGGGACAAGACTTATTAAGATCCCTATAATCAACGCAAACACGAATGGTTCCTTGTTTCTTAGCGACCAGAAGGATGTTAGAAACCCATTCGGTCAAGAGGATATGATAAATAAAACCATATTTCAACAGGTTTTCAACTTCTTCCTTTATGGTCGCGGTTTTATTAGGATGAATCGGGCAAATTTTTTTTCGTACAGGTTTAACGCGTGGGTAAGGTTTTATCTCATGCACAATGATTGATGGATTGATCCTTGAAATTTTTTCGTAACTCTAAGTGAATATGTCACATAATTCTTTGAACAAAGCGGTATAATCTTCCACTTCCTCGGGTGAACAATTGACACTGAGATGAACATTTTCCACAATAACTTCTTTGATTGAGATGTCGATAGCAATCATAGAAGAGATGTTTCCCAAATTTGCCTTGGAAATGGTGTCATAGGTGAGTATTGGAGATTGGGGAGAATCGACAACACGGTCAGGAAAGATAGAGTGTATATATTTCTCAATTTCATCCATACTAGGAATCAAATATGAACGATGATGGTTATCATCCCAAGGTACCTCTTCAATACTAATCATTTCCATAATGGATTCGTCTGATGGAAAAATACAGAGGATGTAATCGACAGTAGAGGATAGGGAATCCAAACAATATGGCAACGAGTAAGCGGTGGATGCCAATAGATGTTGGTCATTTGGTGAGGGAGAGGCGGATTGGATGGCATTGTATGAAGCCTCGATGGGACTAAGTGGCATAGTGTCACCTAGTGCATCAAATTCTGAAGGAATAGTAAAAATCCATGGATTAGATGATTCGAAGGATTGATATTCCATAGTCGAGATCATATTGATCATGGAAATATATTGCGAGCTGGGAGGAAGAGGTGTAGGAAAGGTACCCATAAGTGAAGAGTCTTTTAAAAGACCTACTCCTACACTTTCGTAAGTAATCTTGGAATCTCCCCAAAAATGAATTTTGTTGGTTGCGGGATTGCGAGCATCAGGGGTACAGTAATCTAAGTGATCGATAGAAACAATTTTACCTTGATAGGGGAATTGTACACATCGAAACACCGATGAAGTGACTACAATCATGGAATAAAACCAACTTATTCCTAACAAAAAGTTGTAATCGAGGGGAGCATCGACTACCTCAACATCTACAAAGACAGTCTTGCCTCCCAATTGAACAGCTAAGGACTGCAACATTCCACGAGGATCAAAAACTCACCCATTAAATGCTCGTAACATAGTAGAGGATTGATTAAGAGCAAGTGATTTCAACCATTTCCAACAAGCTAACGACATGGCACATGTGGAGGCTCCCTCATCGAGTATTGTGCGATGAATGTGTTGGTTGTGGACAACAACATCGATCTGGAAAGCAAGTTGGTGAGAGAGTCGTGACTTGAAATTATCGAGGTTAAACATGATATTATTAGACGACTCATGATCGATTTCTCTGATGGAAACTAAGAGAGTTCTATGTTGACTAGGGAAATGTTGTAGAACTTCAAGAGCTGACATAGCACACAGTGATTGAGCTAAATATTCAACGATATTGTAGTTTTGGGTGGCACGTGAACTAGGATTAAAAGTTTATTTTCGAATAGTGTTCTTGGGAGGACGTAAGATAGAGTTGAAAATAGGTTTCTCAATGTGAAGTGGCCCAGATTGAGGAGTAACGTTGGTGGATGGTGGATCTGATGTAGTACCATTAGCAATCTTTTCTTTATCAGGTTTAATAAAAGTGTCATATGTTGTAGTACAAGTGGTTAAATCAATCCAATTAAACATATAAATGTGGGAACTCAATGAAGCTTCCTCACTAGGAGGGTGATTTGGATTTCCACCTACTGGAGGAGCAGAGGCTTGTGCAACCATGGATTGTTGCTGAGGAAAAGGTTGTGTCAACACAACAGGTTGGGAATTTCCTTTGAAAATTTTGGCAACTTCATCGTGATGAGTACAATATCGCATGTAATGATCGCCACCACAAATGAGACACAAAAATTTCAGTTTTTGTTCTGGTTGTTTCTCAGGAGCAGTTGCTTGAGTTGGTGTTTTTGGATTTTCATTATGATTATTGTTCTTCTTTCATTTATTTTTCATTTTCTTCTTCCCCCGTGATTGTTGTGGAGAAGAAGAATGAACTGCATTCACCTCAGATATTTGAGTCAGGGGGGAGGCAGATTAAAGTGAAGTCAAACCAGTAGCGAGTGCAGGAACAAATCGATTAGTGGAGCCGACCGACTATGATGGAGATTGGGTTTTGATGACACCGATAATTCCATCTGCATGAGTTGTGGAAGATGTTTTTGATGGATCGGTGGATGTGCATAGAGCATTTAGTATCAATTCATACAAAGTACCTGATTGGGAATAAACCAAGTCTAGGTACTGAGCACGGGAAATGGATTCCTCTTTGGTGACAACACCACCCATAGTGACGTCATGATAAATTGGACGTAAAATAGATTTAGTAAACCATTCAGCCAATAATTGATCAGGAATGGTCACTTTGATCAACCTTCATCGTCATCTCCACTCATGAATGTGATCATAGATATGTACAGAGTTAGTTTGATGAAGGGAGGTCAAGAGTTCTGTACTAGTATTGTAACATATGGGTACTAGAAAATGCATGAGAAAATCCATACCAAGGGAGTTGAAATCTTGAAAAGTACCGCATTGGAGTTCAATGTACCATTTGGTTGTTGAACCCATAAGTGTGCACTGGAAAAGATGCAACCAGATAGAATCATCCATAAGTGAGTTTGATGAACACCATAGATCAAATGTCATAACATGGTTGTTAGGGTATTAGCCAGGTTTACCATCAAATTTTTGGATGTCGGAAGGTAACTTAGTAGGAATTATTGGCCAAAAAGGGAAGTGTAATATGGGATCATTTGTCAACCATGATAAATCTAGCAGATCTAGTGTGGATAGGAATGGTAGTTGTCAGTTGACCTAAGGATGATACTGGTGTGGCATAGGGACACCAGTAGGTCCATAAACTGGTTTAGATGGATGGTTGTAGGCAGTAGGCCCTCCCGTGTACTATTGTTGTTGGCCAGTATAGGTAGGATTTATCTGTTGAGGAACATTCATGAAAGGAGAAGGGAAACCCATTTGGTTTTGGGGAGGATAAACAATATAGCTTATGGGAGGATAATTCGTTTGATTAGGCCGAGGTGGATAAATATTTTTACCTTGAGGGGGGTAAGCAGTTTGTCCTTGAGGAGGGTAAGACATTAGCCGTTGGGGAGGATAAGATTGTTGTCCTTGAGGACCCCAAGTGGGATTCGGGACCCTCGGGAAAGGTTGTCCAAAATGTAATCCAGAAGGATTAGGATTCAATATTCCTCCTTTTGGGTTAGGGTATGATGACCCTCCTTGATATGTTTGATGAAACATACCTCCTTATGGTGGTCTCCAGGATTATGGAGGGTTTCCAGAAAAAGAAGGTTGTCCCCCTACCATGGATTGGGTGACAACTGGGGTTTGAGCAATAAAAGGGAGTTTCCCCCCAGTGGATATGTGTAAGGGAGGCTATCCCCTGGGAAAGACAGGTCTGCTAGATGATGGTTTCCCCCAGTCGGGATTTATCCCATAGTTGAGTGTGCGTGTATGGTAGGGTTCTGCATTCTGTGATGCACAGGTGTCCCAACAAGGTTCTGTGGAATATAAGGAGTTGTAGGTTGAAGAGGTGGTGTGGTAGGAGTAACTTTCAAAGTACCTTGTATATGAATAGGCAATACGAATCTGGTTTTACTTTGAACTTGTACCGGCATGGTAGTAGGATTGATTACTTGTTCGATGGGATGGTCAATAGTCTGATCGGACAGTCCTGCCTCGACACCAACAGAGGTAAGAGGGTAAAAAGGTGGTCGACTAAAATTGAATTTTTTGTAAAGTTCATGTCCCTATGGAGTTCTCCATATAGAATGAATAGGGGTTTGTTGCATATTTACCATGCCAGTATAACAGACAGGGTTCGCGTACTCGTCATTAAAATCTGGTTGTGTGGATTCCATCTATGTCTCATTGTATGGCCTTGACGATAGATGAGGGAAATATTATTCTATGACGTTACCTGACGAGTCCAATCGGAGAAAGAGTGGCTCGAGAGGAAATTGTGACATAGGGTTAATAGGAAGAATGGAATATTCCTCAGCCATAACTAAGGCTCTTTTGTGATTTGCTAACAAAGGAGTAGTAGCACTCCCAGCATCCGAATGATTCTCAACCTCTTCATGGTAAAAATATTCAAGTGAATTTGGAGGTAAGGGTCTGTATCCTTCGGGAGGCATCCCTTGCATCCTACATGATATACGAAGACCTTTATTGTCTACAGTCTCAATTTAAAAAAAAAATTAAGTAAATAAACAAAACTCGCTAAAAATATATAAAAAACCAACAAACAAACAATGCCTTTTCTCAATGAACATACTAGTTGGTGATGAAATCCAACATCCCATGAACAAATTGAGAAGGGGCTAGGATATGAGCGGGTGGATAAGTTATGTTGGAAAACTTCTTAACAAACTTACACCTTGGTGCAAGCTTCCTCATGGTTTTACCCATGGGTTACCCTCCAAGGAGCCCAAGTGAGTTTGACCAATGTTTGTTCCAGGTACAATGAAGACTTCCCTTCATCATCACCTCATGTAAGTACCCTAAATATTATGGCTACTAAGGAAAACAACTCGTAGTCAACCTCTGGGCGGGTACAGTCGACAGTTGAGTCTGAACGTATGGGTAGGATATCAAGTTTGAAATCCTTCAAGAGAACTGAGGACAAGTGGAATGGTAAAACTCTGTAAGACCCCGAACAGATTCGGAATTCATGAAGCACTGAGACCAAATGAAGACAGTTGAACCTCAAGAAGAACCCCCAATATAAAATATGACTACTACGAACGATTAAGCCTCGGAGGGATAATCTCCATTGATTTCCCGAACGCGATCTCGTGCGTAACCCCTGTGTGAGAGGGGGATCCCAGCTATGCTTATATGGAAATTGGATTTGATTTCCCTATCACAAGATTCTGAGTTTGTATTGAATTCTTTGGAGCGTTATTCTCACAACCTATTCCAAAGTGCTAGTCCTAGTCTATTGTTGGTGTAAAGATCTTAAAAAAGAAAAAGTTTCTAGATTGATTTTTAATTAGCGTTGATTTTAGTGGTTGTTCTTTACATAGAGGTGAATGAGAGTGAAATGAATGATTTTGTGACTCAAATCCCAAAGAAGTAAAAGAATGATAAGAAAACATTTCTTTCAATGAACTTCTATTTACGAGAAGGAGAAGAGTTTCTTTCTTTCACTACCAAACACAAGAATGCAAAAATTTCATGCAATTTGTTTTCAACAAGAAACCAATTAAGTCCTAAATTATAAAGAAATATTTTCCGGTATACAAAAACCAATTGTAAAAATTATCCTTTCGTTTGATTGTAAATGTGAATTGAATGATTCATTTAATGCTTCTTATTTCAATAATAAAAAGATTTTTCACTATTGTGACTTTGGAAAATGGGAAGAAAAAATGATCCGGATTTAGGAGTGGAATGAATTGATTTTAGACTGAATACCATAAACATATAGATAAGAAGAATAACACAAATATCCAGTGAACAATATCTTCTATTAAATAATGAAATAGGCTGAAACTGTAAAACTGCAGAACTAAAACTTTCTCGAATGGTGGTAGCGATCTCTAAGAAGAGATGTGGCTACTACACACATCCATTTGAGCATAAATGGATTACAATGAGGCTCCATAGGACCTTTTCATATTACTCATGAATTCCAAAACCATAGACATCCAGAAACCTAACCCTAGAAGGTGAAACGCCAAAAGTCATGTGGACCCTATGGGTAAGTTGGTGTAATTTGGTACCTCAACTTCCTAGGGTCATAACTTTTGCATACAACCTCTGTTTTAGGCGTGTGATATCCCGTTGGAAAGGTATTTCAGAGAAATACACATTCCACTGTCAGACTCTGACTTTTTCTATAGTCTAACTATGGCGATCCAACAAAACAATATTTAGGGCCCCAAAACAGCTCTGAAAGTACAACAAGATGTGATGACATGAAAACATACAAAATAAGCCAGTTGGATTAGGTGAGAGGTCACCTGTATCCACCTGGAGAATGTGTGAGGCTTCAAACAACACTAGAAGTGTAGAACTCACAATTATAAAGTAGTACAGAAAGACGTGCTGAACAAAAATGGACACAAGGAGCCAGTTGGAATAGGTGGGTGGCCACCAATATCCATCTCGATCAATCCTCCCCCCTTAGGAAGCAATGGCATCCATTGTGTTGAGTTCCCCCATCAGGTGAGGAAACTTTTGCTGGATTTGGCCCTGGGTGAGCCACTTTCCTTGGTGTAGGAATTTCCCTGCCTTGACAATCCGATAAAGATGGATCTACTATCGGTGAGTTCCCTTGACTTGTGTGTCCACTATCTGATCGGTGGATGCTTGTTCCATGCAGTCAGGGTTGATCTCTGTTGGTGTCAGTTGTTCGAGGATCTCAGAGGTGTCCAATAATGGTGGAAAATATGGCCGAAGGAGGTCCACATTGAATAATGGATGGAGACCAAGGAAGGGTGGAGTGTTGAGCTCAAAATCATTGCTACCCACAACCATAGTGATAGTGTAAGGCCCATAATGAAGCGGTTGAATCTTTTGATGGGGCTCGGTGAGACTCTCCTTCTACAAATGTAACCATAATTTGTCACCAACCTAAAACTGGTGTGGTACCCTATGTTTATCATGGCGCTACTTGTACTTAACATTGGATTTATGAAAAATCTTCTGGACCTGTTGGTGGATGTGATGAATGTGATAAATGAATCTGGTGGCTTTGTCGACCATAGACTGATCATGAGAAGAGTATGTTTGTGCGGTGGCAAGAGGAAGTGCAACATAAATGGGTCCCAAGGGTTGGAATACCAGACCCAAGTGAAATGGGCTATGGATGGTGGAACTATGGAGAGCCCTATTGTAACTGTGTTGGACATATGGGAGACTCTCGTCCCATGTACAGGGATTCTTAGAATTGTACATGTGCAGGATGTGCACAATCATCCAATTGATGACCTCGGTTTGGCCATCAGTTTGGGGGTGGAAAGAAGTGGATTTTTTGAGCTTCGTGTCCAATAGAGAACATAGACTCAACCAAAAAGTGTTGAGGAACCTACTGTCTTGGTCAGATATGATGGTTTGTGGTATCCCAAAGTGCACCCAAACTCATTCGAAAAATATCTTGGTAGTATCGGTCATTGTCACAGTCTTCTTATAGGTTGTGAGGATGGCTATCTTTGAAAACCAATCAACGACCACAAACAAACAGTCATTTCTGTTATTGG
This sequence comes from Picea engelmannii, assembly GCA_009831015.1. Classification (NCBI taxonomy): domain Eukaryota; kingdom Viridiplantae; phylum Streptophyta; class Pinopsida; order Pinales; family Pinaceae; genus Picea; species Picea engelmannii. Next base: position 857,212 of record ML780001.1, read on the forward strand.
TGGACGATAAAACAGACATGTAATCCATGGAGATGGACTCCCACGACTTCTCAGAAATAGGCATAGGGGTGTATAAGCCTTGCTTCTTGATGGTAGTCTTGGAAATAGCGCAGGAAGTGCAAGATATGATATACTTGTTGACGTCCAGTCAAAGTTTTGGCCAATAAAAATGTTTCTGAAGGACAACCATAGTTTTATCTACGCCAAAATGTCTTGTCACATTACTGTAGTGGGCTTCCCAAATCATCTTGGCATGCTCTCTTGTAGGAACACATATATGTCCCAAGTGGCATAAGAGTCTGTCCTGAATGTGAAAATCAGTGACAATGACACCTGTACCCAAGAGTTGATATGTGGTGGCGAAGTCCTGATATTGCTGGTAAAGTTGGGGCCACTTCGATGTTTCATGTCCACAAGAATCGAGCACAGTGGTGAGTGCAGCCACAGGAGGCCGACTAAGGCAGTCAATGACACGATTGGAGATACCGATGTTATACTTGATGTTGATATGGAAGTACTGTAGGTAGGTGGACCACTTCTGATGGAGGTCATTCTACAATTTCTCGTGTGTTTGTATGAACTGTAGAGGCTTGTGATCAGTGTGTATGATCATCTCTATCCCCATAATGTAATGTTTCCATTGACGACAGGCTTGTACAATGGAATACATTTTCTTGTGATAGATGGGGTATTTATGGAAATTATCGAAGAGTGTCTCACTATCGTATGCCAAAGGATGCATGTGTTGAGTGAGAATTGCACCCATAGCATAGTTAGATGCATTAGTCTCAATCTTGAATGGTTGTTGCAGATCGAGAAAGGAGAGTACGAGAGCTTAGAACAAATGATGTTTCATATATTCGAATGCTCATTTATGCTCCTTCCCCCACATGAAATTGGCCCTACCATCGCCCTTGGTCACCTGGCTGAGGGCCCAGGCAATATGGGAGAATCCCAACATGAACTGTTGGTAAAAATTGGCGAGTCCTAAGAAGCTCTGAAGCTCGGTCAGTGTGGTTGGGGTTGTCCAATCATGGATGATTTAGATCTTAGCTGGATCAACATGTACCCCATGCTCATCAACAATATAGCCCAAGTATTGGACCCTGTTCATGCCAAAAGAGTTTTTTTCCAAGTTGACACAAATCTTGTGTTGCCGCAAAGTTCTCAAAACCTGTTGAATATGTTGCATGTGCTCCTCCCACGTTCTGCTGAAGATGAGGATGTCATCCAAATATACTACCACAAGGGAGTTGGTGAAGGGTATTAATACATCGTCCATTAACCTCATGAAAGTGGCTGGTGCATTTTTTAAGACAAAGGGAATGACTAGCCATTCGCAGAGACCTTCCTTAGACTTGAAGGTTGTCTTCCAGACATTCGTTGGTTCGATGGGAACCTGGTGGTAACCAGACTTCAGGTCAATCTTGCTAAATAATTTTTCACCCTTGAGTTGGTCAAGAAGGTCATCAATCCTGGGAATGGGATAGCGGTTCTTGACTATGATTTTGTTTAAGGCTCTATAATCAATGCAGATTCGCCAAGTCCCATCCTTCTTTTGCACTAGTAGAATAGGGCTTTCACAAGGGGAGGAGATGGGTCTGATGTTCCCCTTTTGAAGAATATCTTATATTTGACGCCTAATTTCTTCATTCTCTATCAGCAAGCATCAATATATTGGTCCATTAGGTAGAGGTGTGTTGGGGGTCAGATCAATTGGATTCTTGACTTTTCAATGTGTCGGTACCCTTGTAGGTGAGACATAGATGTCTTTGTATTCTTCCACGATCCCGTCCACTTTCTTCTACTGCAAAGAGAGGTGTTGTGTAGAGGACATAGATGTGGTGACAACCTTCTGCTTACTGTGAGCATGGATAACAAAGAAGACAAAATTCCTGGTTTGTGAAATGACCTTACTGCATTGCTTAGCAAAGATTAAAGAAATAGCAGTAAGCGGTGTCACCTTTGGGATCCTATACAATTTTCTACCCAAAGTAATAATAACACTACAAGGTCTAGAATCATACACAACATGATTCTTACACAAATATGGTTGTCCTAAAAGAACATCACAAACTTCAAGGGGATACATATCACACAATACCTCATCTTTGAAAGTCTTGATGTTGTAGGACAGGCGACATTGTTGGCTGACCTGAAGATCTCTTCCTTGACGAAGCCCACTGATGTTGTAGGGTTGCGGGTGCGGTGTCATTGGCAGGCTCAGACGCTTGACGACCTCTATTGAAATCAGGTTATTCTTACTACTATTGTCGACAATGAAGTGAATCAAATCCCTCTTGACCCACATCTGCGAGTGAAAGTGGCATTCCCATTCCTCTCGTTATTCTGGTTCGCTTGGATGGACTTTGGTGGTAGCGACCATGGCACTGGTTCAACAAAAATAATCTTCTTCCCTCCTTCAAGATTTGACTCGAAATCAGAATCATCCTCTGACTTGGAAGCCTTCAGCTCAACCATGAGGGACTACTTGGAGTGACAATCATCTGTGTTGTGCCAAGTAATTTTATGGTACTCACACCATTTTCCCTTCTTATGTTGCGGCTTGGATGAATTGTCTTGAGGGAAGCCATTGTGGCTTGGTCCCTGATGTGTGGGTTGGGGTTTCCTTTTCCTTGCTTCGGCTATGAGGGGTTTTCATATCCAAACTCTCATCGTTTCTACTTAAATTTCTGCTCGATATTGACAACGTGTCTATAAGTTGTGCCCAATGAGGCGATTTCGAGGAACTCCATTTTTGTTTGAATGTATATATGAAAAAAACCGTGGTATTTGAGCACTATATTATGTTCATAATATTTTATACCCAATTTGGTGCGGAGGGTATGGAAAATATTGGTGAAGTCCGGTACTATCTGGTCCCTTTCTTGACGTAGGGTGGTCCATCTGGTGTATTGGTCCTTGTATCTTCCAACAGGGTAGTATTGTTCTTTAATGGAATCCTGGAAGGAATCCCATATAGGGGCCACCACAAAAATTATAGATTACTCCACGACCCTTTTCTTAGAGTAGGTATCCCACTAGTTTTTAACATGGGGAACGACCTTGAGGAGTGAAAAAGTGATCTTTTCCCAATCGGAAAAATTGTGGATTGAAAAATATCCTTCGAGTAGATTTAACCATTTATCTACAACATTCACATCTAACAATCCTTCAAATAATGGAATATCAAAACTTACCTATACCTTGAAGGGGGTTTCATGGCCACCTGATGAAGATGCTTCTCCCATGGGAAACCGTCGAAGGATCTGCATGAATTTGTCCATCATTTTGTTCCTTTGTCGCGTGAGGGCTTCCTCGAGTAATATTTTAATAGGATCTCATGTTCCATCATCTTTATTTTTATCTCCCATGGGTTGTTTTCGGGCTCGGCGCGACCGATATGGTGATGGATCGATTGGTTCGAGTCCCATCTTCTTGTTCCCAGACCTTGTCGAGGACATGTATGAAGAAAAATAAATGAAGAGCAGACCGCTTTGATACCACTGATATGGATTTAGGAGAGGAATGAACTGATTACAGACTAAATACCATAAACACTGATATAGGAAGAATAACAAAAATATTAAGTGAACAATATATTCTATTAAATAATGAAATATGATGAAACTGTAAAACTGCAGAACTGAAACTTGCTTGAATGGTGGTAGCTATCTCTGAGAAGAGATGTGGATGCTACGTGCATTAGTCTGAGTAGAAATGAATTTCAATGAGGCTCCATAGGCCCTTTTCATATTACTCATGAATTCCAAAACCCTAGACATCCAAAAATCTAACCCTAGAAGGTGAAATGCCAAAAGTCATGTGGGCCCTATGGGTAAGTTGGTGTAATTTGGTACCTCAACTTCCTAGGGTCATAAATTTTGCATACGACCTCTTTTTTAGGTGCGTGATAGCTCGTTGGAAAGGTATTTTAGAGAAATACACATTCCACCATCAGACTCTAACTCCGTCTACATTTTGACTATAGAGAGCCAAAAAAACAATGTTTAGGGCCCCAAAACGTACCTGAAAGTACAACAATATGTGCTGACATGAAAACATACAAAATAGTCCATTTGGATTAGGCAAGAGGCCACCTGTATCCACCTAGAGAATGTGTGAGGCTTCATAAATCCACATAAGTGTATAACTCACAATTATAAAGCAGTACAAAAAGACATGCTGAACAAAAATGAACATGACGAGCTAGTTGGAATAGGTGGGTGGCCACCAATATCCAACTGGATAAAAAAATCACACAAACAGAAGGCATTCTCACAACAATCAATAAGAGATAGAAAAACAAACTAGTGATCCAAAGAAAAACACCAAAAACAACAAAACACACTTAAGAAATCTTTTGGAAATGTATGAAGGTCACAAATCAATTAAAACAATAAAGAGATCCCCGAGTTTCCTTACAACAATCTTTAATCGATCAGATGAGCGAAAAAGAAATAAAATGAACCCAAATTTAAAGAAAAAAGGTTTATTTTGCAACAAGGAAATACAATAAAATCCAATCAAAGATAAAAAAAGTTAAAGGAAGCAAGTTGCAAGCCTAACATAAGACATAAAATGATAGAACATGATCTGAGTTAGAGAGAAATACCAAAGAACTACACCTAGGAAATAGACAATCAACAAATTTTCAAGGTGAGGAAAAATCAACACTCTGGCTATAACAGCACTAGAAAGCTACAACGCTCCTTAAACCACTCTAGGGGAGCGTCGGTCATGCAATCATCGATCTGACTATAACTGGAGAGGGTGCGGGTTCTGAGAAAACTTGGGAACAACCCATAAAATTCAAAAACTCAGGAAGTTCGATCAAAAGACTATGTCAGACAATTTCAGCAAAGACAACATATGCATGGATGGATAAAATTGGAAAAATGGATATGAAGATGGGGAAAAAGCAAAGACAAACCAACAAAAGAAACCAAAACTGAAGGCTTCGATCCCCAGTGGAGTCACCAATTTATGTTATAGGAAAATTCCCATGTGGACAGGTGAATATCCTCTTGGATTCTAGAACCCTACTACCAAGACAGAAAGATGCAAATGGAAACTAACATCCCTTTAAATATAGTTAAGCTAATAAAAAGAAAGAGAGGAAGAAAGTACAATGTACCTTTTTCCAAATCTTGTCCTCTCTTAATCCAATCTAAACTTGATCTCCAAGCTCCTTAGCATGACACGATATCTGCAATTCAATGGACAATGAAGAAAACAAAGACTTCCTACTCTACCAAGATTAGTTTAAACCAAATTCATCCATAATAGACAAGCATATGAAATAATACACAAACTTGAAGGAAATAGGCCAAGCATATATTAATGGAAACATTAAAAATATACTTACAATCTGTAGATACATTTGCATCAACCTCTCCAAGTCCTACTTGTCCAAACCCTTGCTTGAAAGATACATGATCAAAATGACAATACTTTTGTTGATTATTCTCCCCCTCTTCACCATGGTAATTCCTCCCTTTATAGGTATTGATAGGTTCAACCACCTTGGTTGTATTTGGGATAAGTTTAGGATATGACTCCATTAGTTGTGGCATCTCGCTTAGATGCAGCATAAATCTTAGATTCCAACCAACCAACTTGAATCATTTCTAGTTGTCCTTAGAGAAAAGGGGGATTTATCCCCATCATTTTCTCAACCAATCGACACTCCCTCAAAACAAGCAACATAGTGATGCAACACTCCCTGCTAGATGGATAGAGAGTGTTAGCACTCTCTGCATATGAGCAGGGAAGCGTTGATTTCCCAAAAATTCATCAAGATGGCCAATTCTCAAGGAAACAAATTTTGTTTAGTCTGTCAAATGATGTGGTTTCTACTTCTAACATGTTCTAGAGGATGTATCAAGTGTTTCAATGGTGTCATTCACAATGTGACATATGTATAACTAAAATGCAACATTTATGACACTTGTGACAAAAGAGCAACACTTGCGATAATGAGAATGTGAAATTATCGAAGTGAGGAATTTTGATATGTAACAGTAGGTGCCAAAGAGTTGTTTCCACAATGGTAAGCAACCAATATTTTCAATATAATGCATGCCACAATTCATTTTGAGGGACTCATACATGATGGAATAACTTGTTTGAGTCTCACTAAACATAGACCAACATTCAACTTGTCTTAGATGGAAACTAAGATAGACTATCTCTAGGAAAAAGAGGGAGATGGGAATAGGTGTTGAGTCCAGATTTCAGGTGAGTGAGCGGAGTTCTGCATTGCAGGGAAAAGAGAGACAGAAAAAATATCCAGACCCATAGCTGATGACCCGAGCCTATAGTTAGATCCATGAGCCAAAGCCAAAGCCAGAGCTAGACCTGTAGCTAGGAGCCAACGTCAGAGCATCCATGTTCTAGAGAAGCAAATAAAAGTACATTGATCCAGATTGGTTTCTTGATCTTTTGGAGACAAAAATGCCTTTCAACAGGGAGGTGTGATCCTAAATGGATTCATACCGAGAATGGTTGTAAAACTCAGTAGATTCAAGATTATTTTGTAAATTAATGAAGTTTATGCAAGAATTGTAAAACAACACAAATGTAAAGTGAATGAGACAAAATAGATTAAAAAAAGTGAAATAGATCAAATAGAAGAAAAATTAAATGAGATAAGAGTGAGGAACAAGAAACTGATGGTTAGGTTGTTGGCCTTCCAATTTCCCCAAATCTCCCTATTTCCTCTTGTGCATCCATTCCCAAAGGGTATTTTTTACCAAATGTTGATTAAGGTTGGTTTTCATTGATGTCAACCCTTGAAGAAAGTCCCGTAGCGAATTCCGGTAGCACAAAGGTTTGGGTAATGGACCCAAGGTTGTTTCATTTATAATGGTATGAGTTTTAATATATTTGAAGGTAATACAAGTCTGGACAAGTCTGGACTTGGATACAATTAGACAAAAAAAGGATCAAGCTCCAAAACAACAGAGAAAGAAACATATCCAAAAAGCTATGCAGAAACAATCAAGGGGGATAGGAAGATCTACAAGGAAGATTACAGGGACACTCCTCCACCGAGAATATTCATATTTCAGAATCAACAACTGACAGATAGGCCTCAGAAAGAAGAATAATTTATAAGAGTACCTCCTTTCAAAATATCTTCAACTCCTAGGTATCAAACTATATTTTTTGGTTTATTTTATGCATGTAATAATTTTGTACATAAAGCTGTGAATTGTAGAGATAACAACAGGAACACGAACAACTTTTAAAGTCATATACAAAAGGGTTATCCAAAAGGCCTAGTGAAACACAAAGAATAAGTTACAACAGGCTTGAATCTTTGAGCACTGAAGTGGAATGTTACAAATGTAACAATTTTGGACACATGGAGAAAGATTGCAGAATGATAGTCCCTCCTAGAGAACTGTTGAACACATATACCACACTTAGAGGGGGGGTGAATGAGTGTGGGGATCTTTTTCCAAAAACTTCCCTCTTATACAAAAACTCATCAATTAGCATTCAACATTTACTCATTACTTATTGTTGTCATTTATAACCAGTTAGATGTGAACATATATAAACAACATATATCAACAACACATATCATCAATAAGTCATCACCACAAGGAACACAAAGAACAAAAGAGGTATGTACAATTTTATTGTTATTACAGACTACAATCCTTGGGGTTTTTCAGCAACAACTAAATAGAGTACAACTCTACAAGAGCACCAGCTCTATCATGCAAGACTCAGCTTACACACTCAACATCAACTGAGATGAGGCAACAATCCTCAATAGATATCAATCTGCAACATGTGAGCAACTAATCAGTAGTGCATCCTGCGTGTGTATGCGCCCTGGCTCACTACAACCCACGTATGTACACGACCAGTGTATAATGCAACATGCGTGTGCTTCTAAGATGTTGGCATGTTTTACAGGAAGTGTATGCTTGTCATTGATGGCAAGTACAATAGCGATGATGGCTTAAGTACAACAATGATGATCAGCAGTGCAGTGATAATCGGGGAAGAGAAGCAACCGTGATCATTGGATCAACAATTCAGAATTCTCGATGGCTGTCAGATCTCAATGTAGACAAGAAGAGCGTGATGAAGAGGAGGATAGATCTCAGGTATTAAATCCAAGCACAGGATCTGATCATCATCGGATCAAGGAGAACCTGCACGTTCTTTAAAGTGCAAGGAGTAGCGGGCTCACAAAATCCCGAAAGAAGGAGGACCATCCATCATCAGGTAGGACACGTGAGGAAAGATCATGAGTTCACTGACTGGAGAGTCAAAGGAACGGGGTTCCCTAACCTCTATAAATCGCGATGTGTGAAATCACGACGTAATTTGAGCCGTCAGATCAAAGTTTGATCTGGACCGTTGATCCCAGTCCATTTCAGAGTTTTGCGGATCGAAAGTTGGAGATGTCAAAGAATAATAACCACAAGAATCCCGAAATCGTGATATGCAGAATCATGACGTAATCTAAGCCGTCAGATCAAAGTTTGATCTAGACCATTGATCCCAATCCATTTTAGAGTTTCGCGGATCGAGAGTTGGAGATGTCAAAGAATAATAACCACATGAATCCCGAAATCGCGATATGCGAAATCACGACTTAATCACAGCCGTCAGATCAAGATGTGATCTAGATCGTTGATCCGACCCCATTTTGAAGTTTCATGGATTGGGACTTGGTAGTGACAAGAACACTGAACATCAAGAATGTCGAATTCGTGAAATGCGAAATTGCGAAATGATCTGAGCCGTCAAATCAAGTGTTGATTGGGACCATTGATCCCACGCCATTTCGGGGTTTCGGGGATAGCGACTTGGAGACTCGAGATTCCTCAGATTCAAAAAATGAAAAATCACGAAAGCGCCTTATGCATAAGGCTGTGGTCACAGCCCTTGGTCACATCAGCGAGAGATGGAGGAAAGAGCTAGAGCAACCAAGCTCCTTTTTGGGGATTGCGACTGGGGATGTTGAGACACATGGTCACAGGAATGTCGAATTACCGAATGCCAAAATACCGAAATGAATGCAAGATCCCATGGAATCAATCCAACGATGCAGGTGAATTTGAACAAGATCGGAGGGCTACTATAGCACAACACAGTGTAACTGCCAGAAACCACTGATGGTTTCAGCCAGAGGACTCGAAGACACTTTGGGATGATTAATAGAGAAGGTGAAGAGCCTCTGGGAATATTCAAGAGGGATGAAGATGTTCGTGGAGGTTATTGATAGCTGGATGAGCATTGAGGCCTGTAACTGGAACAGAGAAAGTGAGCTCAATTTTCACAGAGAAGACGAAGAGTCTCAAACTGCCAGAGAGGCTGAGGAATCTCAGTACAACATACAATAATGTTGAACGAGTGAAAAACGACCAGAGAAGCTGAAGAGTCACGATGATGATCAGATAGAGCACTCAAGTTGTGGAGGAATTTGGCATGGAGTGAGCATGTAGAGGCATTGCGAATATTTCATGCACAAAGACAACAGAGACTATAAGAATGTTAAACAAAGAAGAGATAAGGGTTGTCGCTGTGTAAGAGAATTGAGGTGTGTACAAGGAGGGAAAACACGGGAGAAGAAATACACAGTCGAGGAATGGTGCATTGAAGGGATATGGTGCATAGAGCATAAAAGGATGAAGAACAGAAAGGGATAGAGGTGTGCAGAAGACACTGATGCAGACAGGGCAGAGCAATGTAATAGAACAACGACAGGGCCGGTAAGCCATTGAATAATTTTATATCGTTGTAATAAGTTTTAGTAACAAAGAATTTATAATTAAGGGTGGTTGGGAGGTGCTAGGGAGGACTGGTGTCCTCAAAGGTTCAAGTGGGTGCTTGAACATAGGGAGTTGGTGCTTCCTTCTAGTTGGTACTAGAGAAATCAGGGAGTTGGTGCTTCCTTCTAGATGGTGCTAGAGAAACCAGGGGGTTGGTGCTTCCTTCTAGTGGGTGCTAGAGAAAATAGAGAGTTGGTTCTCTCAGCAAGTTGTAGCTTGCAAAAATTGAGGTTGTAGCCTCACAATGAGTTGGTGCTCATATGTATGATAATGTAAAGAATGTAGATAATACTTATCATACAAAGAAAAAGAGGTTTTTACCCTGTATGGGTTTCCTCGGGAATTATCTGTCTCTGTCTTCTCATATATGTGATTGATGTTGAATGTTCCTTTGTTTGTTTCCCATTATTGTGATCATCATTGAGTGCCCTGTAAAGATTTTAAAAGAAGCATAATTTTCTAAGCATGGTAACAACTGATTCACCCCCCCCCCCCTCTCAGTTGTCCAACATAAGAAACTATGGTTTATCCTTAAAAATAAACATAGATCCTCTGCAACCAATTCATCATTCTCTTCTATCTCTCACTATCCAAGCTGACCACCATCCAGTCACAACACATCCAAGCTCTCCAATAGCTTACTCATGCTCCACAATCAATAAATATGAATGATACTCAAGCATGCATAAGAAATCAACATACTATAGTTATCACATCAGTACTGAATCATAAGAGTGCTTCTCACTCCATCAACCAACATATACCACATCATATCATCCATACCAAGAATTCCCTAAGCATTCACAACACATCAAACAATAGTATCCATCAAGACAATAAAGTAACCATACTAGTGTCTCAGTGATAGATATGAGCTCATGGAATGCAGATTTGGAACCTGCTTCAGTCTTCAACAACTTGTCTTCAGCTCAAACAAAAATCTTCATGATTTTATCTACTGTACACACCCTGTCCTCATACAACCCATGTATGTATGCGCCTAGGCCCATTACAGCTCGTGTACACCTCAGAGACTAGGGTTTCTGAAGCTTCAAGACTTTTTCTGTCAAGATCTTTGATATTGCTGAAACATTGATGCATCCATGAGATCCTCCTCACGCTCTCTTTCTCATAATAGATCCTCAATAATTCTCAAGAGATTCACACCAAGGATGCTCTCACAAGAATCTCTCCATCAATACTCCAAAAGATAATCTCACAAGAAGCTCTCCATTGATCCACAAAAAGGATATTTTGCAAGAGACCATTGCTATTTTATTTATACTTTCATCCTCTAGGTCACTTAACCCATTTCTAGTTCACTTAACCTATTTTCCTTATTTTAGGGTTAACCACTTTCCATAAATAGAAAGTTCTCCAATACTTTATCATTTAAATATTCCTTCTTGATTTTGTCA
>ML780001.1:868479-924219 GCA_009831015.1 Picea engelmannii
TCTTACGACGCTTCATCGCCAACTATGCCAAAATCACCAAGGGCTTTATGTGTTTACTAAAGAAAGACATTCCTTTTTTCTGGGATGGAGCTGCTCAATGCTCTTTCGACGCATTAAAACACACCCTCACAACCACACCTCTGCTACGACCACCTAACTATAACAAATATTTCTTATTATATCTGACTGCCGCAGAGTCAACAATTAGCATGGTTTTAGTTCAGGAAGATGATTTTTTATCAGAATACGTGATCTATTACCTGAGCCGAGGCCTCGTAGGATAGAAACTCAATTATTCTCATATCGAAAAACTTGTGTTGGTAGCAGTTCATGCAGTTCAACGGTTCCATCACTATGTTCTGTTTCGCAAGACCACCGTCATTGCTGTCGTGAATCCATTCTAGTACATGTTGACACAACGATTTATAGGCGGAAAAATTAGTAGATGGATAGTCATCCTCCAAGAATTTGACTTAGACTTCGTTTCAGCAAAGTCCAAGAAGTCATTGGTCTTCGCAGAACTTATTTCAGAACTTCTGGTTGAGTCAGGTGACGTTGTGGCTGAGGAATCGCCTATTCGGGGAGACATGTTTTTTATTACATCTTCATACCCCTGGTATGGAGATATACTTATCTATATCTAGAATTTGAAATGCCCCACCTCTACTTCTCGTGACGAGTGTCGGTGGATATGCCATCAGGATAAGAATTATCTCATACTCGATGATACGTTGTATCGGAGAGGTGTAGACTGCATCTTACGTCGATGTCTCACTCATGAGGAGGCCATCATCGTGCTCAACGATTGCCATACTGGAGCTTGTGGCGGTCATTTATCTAGGTTGGAAACAACCCAAAAGATTCTACGAGAAGGTTACTTCTGGCCGACACTTATCAAAGATTGTATTGAATTGGTCAAGAAGTGCCATCCGTGCCAAATCTTCTCTCGGAAGATGAGGGAACATCCCGCTCCTATGTTTCCTGTCATCACAGTTGGTCCCTTCACTAAGTGGGGGATTGATTACACTACATGCAACCCCCCGTCAGCAAGGGGGCACCGCTATATCATCATAGTTGTCGACTACTTCATTAAGTGGGTCAAATCTATGCCAATGTTTAAAGATGATGGAGAGACTGCAACTCTCTTCTTATTCAACCAGATCATAGCAAGGTTCGGCATCCTGAGAGAGATTGTCACTAACCATGGCAGTCACTTTCAGAACCAAATGATGACCGAATTAACATCAAATCTTGGGTTATGGCAGGAGAATTCATCACCTTACTACCCCCAAGCCAATGGGCAGGTGGAAGCTGTAAACAAAAATCTTAAGACTATTCTACAACAAACTATCAACTCAGCCAAGTCAAATTGGCATTTGATGTTATACTTGGCATTATGGGCTTACCGAACATCTATTAATACTGCAACTGGTTTCTTTCATTTTCAACTCGTTTACGGGCTGGAGGCAGTCTTGCCCATCGAATGTCAGATCCCATCTCTAAAATTGGCAGTACAATTATTGTCAGACACTTCTCCGCTTGAAGAACGGTTAGTACACCTTGAGTAGCTCAATGAGAAGCATCACGATGCGGTCCTGGCCAACGCGTCTCACAAACATAAGGTCAAGTGTCAGTATGATAGGTCTATTTGTCCTCAAATTTTCTCTGAGGGTGACCTTGTCCTGGTCTATGACCAAGATAAGGACCCCCTGGGGGAAGGAAAGTTTAAACCCATGTGGTTCATACCCTTCATCATAAAAGAGGTATTAAAAAAGGGTGCTTATCGTTTGGTTGATTTTGAAGGGAATGCTTTGGCAGAGCCTAGAAATGGGCTCTACCTCGAGAAGTATTACTCAAAGACAGGTCACTGTGAGTAACTTTCTTTAACATATGTATAGTCTTTGTACTATAAATTTTTAAGTTTCTTTTAAGTGTTATGGACGTGTCATTGATGTTATATTTTTTCAATATGGCAGATGTCAAGTGATTCCGAGGTGTTCGTTGGGTATGCAGACGGTGCTAGTCGGCACATGCAGAGGCTTACCTCCGCAGCTTGGGTAATATTTACACCTCAGGGTTAGTTGTTATCATTTGGAGGTATATGCATAGGTGACACCACAAATAATGTTTCCGAGTATAGTGCAGTTATTGAGTTGCTTCGTGACGCCTTGTCATTGGGTATCTCTCATCTCCGGGTCTATATCGACGCTCAACTGGTTGTGTCATAGCTAAATAGAGTATACCAGGTTCATGATCCAACTTTAAAACGACGATTCCTTAGGGTACGTCTCTTAGAACGAAACTTTGATTATATTATATATTTTCATGTTCCTAGGAGATTAAACCAAATTACAGATACTCTAGCTAATCAAATTTTAGATTGGCATCTTGCACACATATGAAAGAACGTTGACATAAGCATGCAAATACATTTTTTCACACGCGATCCTTAAGACACAAAAGATCAAAAAACCATATATAACATCATAAAACAACCATAGTACATAGATGGACGCAAGTGCCTAAAAAATGGGACTAATAAACGAGTCACAGGGCTTATGCCCTCAAAACATATATACAAGTAAGTGCTCATGGCATGTAAAAAGTCTAAATAGGTTCAGGGCCTATGGGCCCTGTTATAATAGTCTACAGCATGGGCTAAATGCCTAAACAATTGGACCCACGTCCGAGGTGCCCCCACAACATGAGGTTGCATGGATGGCGGCAGGTCCTCTATCTCTGCCATCGGGACTGTGCAAGTGAGTGCAGTGAAGTTCCGCTCAACTCGTCTAAGGACTCTCTCAGCCTCCCCGGCTGGGAGGTTCCCTACTACTGTTGCTCCTCCGACGGCGGCAGCTATGGCTTCTAGCCAAGGACAATGCCTATTCCGTGCATAATCGACAGGTCGCACGGGTCCCACATCTGCATACAACAAACATTTACCCGTCAAATACACTGGCATACAAAAAAAAATGATATATATCAAAAAAATGAAATAAAAATTACATATGCAAACAAAAAAAAACTACAAAGGTGGAGACTTACCCATCTCCCCTCTCTCCTCACCAGGAGGCACAGGTATCTCAGGATCTCTAGAAAACTCTATCCCTACATATGGGTAGTCCTCGATCACAGGGATCTGCCATGATAGCCACGCAAAGAAGGCATCATCGAAGGATTCATTGGTCCTTCCACCACCCTGTCGCGGCAGTAATACTGCCCATCTACACACTGTAGGAAATGAGGTCTGATGTCCTCATACTACTTCCTGAGGGATAAAGCTTGAAAATCTCTCGAAGAAAAATGAACACAAGATCATCCTGAACCCGAAATTCCTTTGTGTCTGCTATCGACAATTTGTCAATTGCCTCTTCATGCACTCCAGTAATGTAGTACTCCAGTCAAAAATCTATGCATTCAAGCACTGGATCGCACAGTTCATCTGTGCGCGAGAAGCCTGATGCAAGGCTGCAGAATCGATAATTCGCCCAATCAGTAATAATATCGCCTACAGCGATAGGTTAGTGATCTTACTGATAGGTACCTGGGAGCCCGCACGATCAGTCCCAGCCTCACAGTGCTCGGCTATCAGTTCCGATATCTTACTCGGTCCCGTAGGAAACATCCTAAATTTGACTGGTTCCCCTCTCCTTGAGAGGCCAGTCAAAAAATAGATATCCTCGGTGGTGGGCACCAGTGATTTCCCCTCTAGCATAAAGGCCTCTGCATCAGGGTGTCAGTAGTCGATCAAGGCATTCAGTAGCCTTGGTTGTGCACGCATAAACGGATATAGAAAGAAATTCAGTAAACCGTATTGCATCAACATGGCCACAACATTCGGATCTCCCGCAACCAACTCACTAACTGCTTCATGCTCTCTTTCCCTCCACTGGACATACATCCTGCCAACACAACAAGGTTCAGGAGGGTTAGCACTTGCCTTTTGATTCTTTTTTCTACAAGGGGGGGTGTCCACGCGAGCTATCGAGGCGACAGTCATGTGTACACGCGGGCAACCTTTACTTTGCCCAAGTGTACACGTGTCCTGTCCAGAGACAGCCCGCGTGTACTTAGGGCCGACTTTTTTAAGGTCGGCGCCCACCCAAAAAAAAACTTAAAAACAAAATTGAAGAATTGAATAGCTAGATAAGGGAGTTTGAACTTACTTGGTCCAAGCGGAAGTTCGTTTCGTCCACTGTAGCTCCCGGAATCACCATTTTTAGCAAAGGGGGTCTTTTGGCTCCAGAGTTAATTTCCAAATCAGAAATGCTGATAATGAGTTGCCAGCTTCTATTTATAGACTTTTTGGCCTCTTTTTGTCACTTTTTTGGCCTCCCTTATCAGTTTCTTTATACCAAAAACCATTTAGAGTGATTCATGAGTTATATGGGAGGGATTTGATCGGGTATTGGGACACTTTTTTGAGTTTTGAGAAAATTTTGATGGTCCATAAATGTTTTTCCAAGAATCAACTTGAGCATATAGGTTAGGTTATTACCCCAACTTTTGCGTCTCGTTGTCTTTTTCCTTTGCTATAGGATCGATCCCATCAGGTTGTGACACAGAACCATCATATATGCTTTAGAAGTGTCACAACTTGGTGGTAGAGCTTACCAGAACATGGATGCCCTAGGTAGGTCCTGGTTGCATTATGATGTCCATGCCGTCTCTAAAACACTGTAGGCTCGGGAGTCCTTATATTCTTTCTTGAATATAAGTTTGAGCCTTATTTACATGATTCTTCTTCGCTCTTTGTCTCACCCTCAGGACTCCCAAAAAATAAACAGGTCTCCTTTTAAGCCCTTTTCAGACCCTCTAAAAATGAAAATATTGTCGAGCGATCTTGTGGCCTTTCACACTCATTAAATTGAAATTTGAAGTCATGTCTGTCCGGCGGTAGTTTACCCCTTTTTCGGTCCAGACAGTTGACTGTACGAACAAAGGTATACTCTATCGAATTTTTGTTCTTTAGAAGAGTACTCTCAGGTATAATTTTATCCCTTTTTCAGGCTTGAGGGACTAAACTTACGAAAAAGAAACCCCCACGGAGTCCATAGTTAAGCTCTTTTCAGACTCCCTAAAATTGAAAAGATCACCGAGTAACCTTATTCTTTCACACTCGTTAAATTGGTCCAGAAGAATATTCCTGATGGAGTCCATAGTTAATCTTTTTTCAGACTCCTTAAAAGTGAAAAAATAGTCGAGTGATCTTGTCCTTGTCACACTCATTAAAATGGTTTTGAATCGACGTCTAATTGGTGCTAGTTTATCCCTTTTTCGAACCGACTAGACTATATTCGAAAAAGGTACCCCAATGGAGTCTCCTTTTATGTTTTTTCAGACTCTCTAAATATGAAAAACCATCGAGCTTACCTTCTTTGGGCTCGTTAAACTTACATCGAAGGACATTACCATTGTGTGTTTTCTCAACTGCATTTGCATACCTTATCCACCAACCTTGTGACAATTTGCTTCTGCGTCTTAACACCTTTGGCCATCGGAGGATTTTTCCCGAGTATCATTTCACCAGAACATCAGTCTTGTCCTTGTGCCTTGATCTTGTATGTTTGCAATACTCGTTCCTCCATTGTAACATAATATTCCTTTATTCTTTTTCTAAAATTATCAAAAAGAACAAAAAAATCAAATATACCCCAAAAAGAGGATGGGAAAAGTATTTTCTTTATTGGCAGCATAATGAGTCACCCTTGGACAAAGCACATCTGTCCATTTGACCATCAAACTATGGGATGTAGTACGACCTTAGGAAGATTTTCTCGCTATATAGAGTTGTGTCCACCGTTTGGTTATCCTTCCAAACATATGGAGAGTTTGCGTTGCCTCCTGCTTCGTAGACCTATGATTAACATATATGATGCTTGAGTCTCATCACGTGTCGTGTTATTGTCCAAGGGAAGTTTGTCACTAAGCCTAAGTTGACCCCTCTGCAAAATGTCTCTTGTCTGCATACCCGACCATCCCGAACATCCAATCAAGTCCTTGTTCGAAATCATTGAAGCCTTCAGTCTGATCATCAAGATTATCACATCAATGACTGACAAGCCGTCAAAGACCTCTGGGTAGTGCAGTCGTACACTCATATTACACTCCTACCTGAGTTTTGAAGAT
Organism: Picea engelmannii; assembly: GCA_009831015.1. Classification (NCBI taxonomy): domain Eukaryota; kingdom Viridiplantae; phylum Streptophyta; class Pinopsida; order Pinales; family Pinaceae; genus Picea; species Picea engelmannii. Next base: position 874,609 of record ML780001.1, read on the forward strand.
TTTTAAATTGTTGCTCGAGCTCTGAAGATCTCATCTCTAGCCATTAGGCCGAATCATCTTCTGGAAGATGGATACTCTACATGTATATCTTTCTGATTTCGAGATGTAGCTCCGCTGTGTGTTGTTCGCAGATACTCTTTATAGTTATTTAACATGGATCTACAGTGTATTTGATTGGTATCCATGGTTCTATTTTATCCCGAGCATGGGTATGCTCGTCTCGGTGAGACATTTGTTATTTTGCAGACGACACCTCCTGGTTCCTGATCCTTGGGCTCAATCGTTCGACACATCAGTAAAGATTGGTAATGTATTTCGGCCATCAGATTCTCTTCTAACCTCACACATTAGGGGGCATTTTTTATAACCCTAAATTTCACCACACATGCTTACCTGGCATCAAGCCAACTCATATCCCTTCTTTGCCAAAAATCTGTTGAACAACTCTTTGAAAATCCTCTTGTGTAAAGGCCCACATGCCCTAACCCATTACTGCACGTGTGCACACGTTGGCTGACTCACAACAGCCCGCGTGTACCTACAAAAGAACGAAAAAAGGAAAGTTTCTGAAGGAACAAAAAGCAATGGGTGAGTTAACTGAAACTTCCGGCCATGCATGGCAGAGGGTTTGTCCAAAAACCTAGCTCCTTCTAGCCTATAAAAGAAGGGGTAGGGGTACCATTTGGAGGAGGAAAAAATATAGAAAATAAACTTTGCCCATTTACGTATTCCATTGTCCCAACCCTTGAGCGTTTCCTCATGCCAAAGGAGATTTAAAGCAAAGAAGTTGAAGGACAGAAGAAGAGGAGCCCAGGATCAGGTTCAAGGAGCGGTGGCCGATCTCAACTTTTGTAAGTTGACTCACTTTAAGTAATAAAGAGAATGCTTTTCCCATCCCAATTCATGAACTTTCTATGGTTTGATTAGTTTATGTTTGATTTCTAACCCGTGAGTATAGAAGTAGCATGCATGCATAGTTGTTGTTCGTCTTGAGTGCAGGTCATCTTTGGAAGGAGCATTGCGAACAAGTAATCAAACACAATGGAGGATTGACATTGAACGCTAGTAATAAGGTAGGTGGTCCTTTCCATGCATTTACTGAGAAAAGGGGATTTAAATCTAGGGATGTAGGTAGAAGGTAGTTTCTATTCGGTCAAATCTGCATGCAAAGGCTAAACTCTATTTGCTAGTCCGTAGAGTGTTTTTCCCAACAACAGGAAAAACCAAAGTATCCCAAAATTGTTGAGCCATGCATCCTATGTTTCTTTTTGAAAATCTCGATGCATCCTGTAATCGCAGAGTCACACTATGCCTTAGTGCTGATTGTTGTCATTTCGTGAGTCCATACCCGTTTTCCCAGTTGACTGTTGTGGCCACGCAGTGTTGGACTGCGTGTGGCTTGCTGGCCAGTGTAAGTTCATGTTGAGCCTATGTGTAACCTCTCTCCAAGTGAGGGAGGTGATTGTTGTTGGAATAGGTAGGTTGTCAGCCCTGTGAGAAGCTCTCTCTAGGTGAGAGAGTTTGCTACGAATCTCTGAGACTTCCTGATCTGGCCTGTTGCCAAGACCTAGAGAGGGAGGTGAAGCACCGATGGACTGTGCTTGTGAAGGTGTATACTCCCGGGAAGAATAGGCATGTGGGGAATGAGAGTCCATGAGTAGTGGGCGTAAGAAGGCATCCTAGGAAGAATCCTTCCAGTGATTCTGTGCAGATTTCCCTGTAACCTTAGCCTAGCCTAGGATTCCTTGCCTTGGGTGGAGCTTAGTCCCATATCGGGAGTGACCCACTGCTAAGCTTGATGAGCAGCATGGTCTAAGGCTGGGAGGTTCGTGGAAGGCCTGCACGTGGTTGGTGTAATTACCACAGTTTCAAGATAAGTATCAGCTTATGTTTAAATTATGTTTTGCATTCCTGTGTTGCTTATATTTATCATGTATTCCACTGTAATCATGAAATTACTATTTATCCCATTAATTCTGCATGTTAGCAGTAATCTTATGCTTACTGAGTTAAATGTGTTTAATTTGATTTAAATGCATGTTATATATAAATAAGTATGAGAATGTTGTTCTGCACAGTAGTGTCTACCCAACCATTGGGATAGATAACAGTTGGGGGAGCGTTACAGGTAGAGAGAGAATAAATTTAAACTTTAAGGGATCCACCCTAATCCCATCTTTGGAGACAAAAAAATCAAGGAGTCGGCTTGATTTGACAATGAATATGCATTTGTGAGGGTTCAAATGGATGTGGTAAAATCGACATCGAATAAAAATGCCCCGTAGGTGACCAATGTGGTCTTGTCAATGAGATGAATGAGCGGGTAAGTCATTGAGGTAGGGTTCCACAATATGTTTAATGTCATGGAAAGTGTACAACATGGCCCGCTGGAAGGTATCCCCAACATTTTTAAGACCAAAATGTAGTTTTTGATAAGCAAATTTCCCCCAAGGAAAGATGAAGGTTGTTTTATGTTGATCATCCGATAGAATGTCAATCTGGTTGTATCTCGAGAAACCATCCATGAAAGAAAATATGACGCTGCCAACACAATTATCAAAAATTTGGTCAATGAAAGGTGTAGGTTATTTTTCTTTGGGACAAGACTTATTAAGATCCCTATAATCAATGCAAACACAAATGGTTCCTTGTTTCTTAGCGACCAGAAGGATGTTAGAAACCCATTCGGTCAAGAGGATATGATAAATAAAACCATATTTGAACAGGTTTTCAACTTCTTCCTTTATGGTCATAGTTTTATTAGGATGAATCGGGCGAAGTTTTTTTCGTACAGGTTTAACGCTTGGGTAAGGTATTATATCATGCGCAATGATTGATGGATTGATCCTTTAAATTTCTTTGTAAATCCAAGTGAAGATGTCACATAATTCTTTGAACAAAGCGGTATAATCTTCCACTTCCTCGAGTGAACAATTGGTACTGACATGAACATTTTCCACAATAAATTCTTTGATCGAGATGTTGATAGAAATCATAGAAGAGATGTTTCCCAAATTAACCTTGGAAATGGTGTCATAGGTGAGTACTGGAGATTGGGGAGAATCGACAACACGGTCAGGAAACATAGAGTGTATATATTTCTCAATTTCATCCATACTAGGAATCAAATATGAACGATGATGGTTATCATCCCAAGGTACCTCTTCGATACTAATCATTTCCATAATGGATTCATCTAATGGAAAAATATAGAGGATGTAATTGACAGTAGAGGATAGGGAATCCAAACAATATGGCAACAAGTAAGCGGTGGACGCCAATAGATGTTGGTCATTTGGTGAGGGAGAGGCAGATTGGATGGCATCGTATGAAGCCTCGGTGGGACTAAGTGGCATAGTGTCACCTAGTGCATCAAATTCTAAAGGAATAGGAACAATCCATGGATTAGATGATTTGAAGGATTGATATTCCACAGTCGAGATAATATTGATCATGGAAATATGTTGCGAGCTGGGAGGAAGCGGTGTAGGAAAGGTACCCATAAGTGAAGAGTCTTTTAAAATACCTACTCCTACACTTTCGTAAGTAATCTTGGAATCTCCCAAAAAAGGAATTTTGTTGGTTGTGGGATTGCAAGCATCAGGGGTATAGTAATCTAAGTGATCGATAGAAATTTTTTTATCTTGATAGGGGAATTGTACACATTGAAACACCGATGAAGCGACGAAAGTCATGGAATAAAACCAACTTATTCCTAACAAAAAGTTGTAATCGAGGGGAGCATCAACTACCTCAACATCTACAAAGACAGTCTTGCCTCCCAATTGAATAGCTAAGGACTGCAACATTCCATGAGGATCAAAAACTCACCCATTAAATGCTCGTAACATAGTAGAGGATTGATTAAGAGCAAGTGATTTCAACCATTTCCAACAAGCTAATGACATGGCACATGTGGAGGCTCCCTCATCCAATATTGTGCGATGAATGTGTTGGTTGTGGACAACAACATCGATCTGGAAATCAAGTTGGTGAGAGAGTCGTGACTTGAAATTATCGAGGTTAAACGTGATATTATTAGATGACTCATGATCGATTTCTCTGATGGAAACCAAGAGAGTTCTATGTTGACTAGGGAAATGTTGTAGAACTTCAAGAGCTGACATAGAACACAATGCTTGAGCTAAATATTCAACGATATTGTAGTTTTGGGTGGCACGTGAACTAGGATTAAAAGCTTATTATCGAATAGTGTTCTTGGGAGGACGTAAGATAGAGTTGAAAATAGGTTTCTCAATCTGAAATGGCCCAGATTGAGGAGTAACGTTGGTGGAAGGTGGATCTGATGTAGTACCATTAGCGATCTTCTCTTTATTAGGTTTAATAAAAGTGTCATATGTTGTAGTACGAGTGGTTAAATCAATCCAATTAAACATATAAATGTGGGAACTCGATGAAGCTTCCTCACTAGGAGGGTGATTTGGATTTCCACCTACTGGAGGAGCAGAGGCTTGTGCAACCATGGACTGTTGCTGAGGAAAAGGTTGTGTCAACACAAAAAGTTGGGAATTTCCTTTGAAAATTTTGGCAACTTCATCGTGATAAGTACAATCTCGCATGTAATGATCTCCACCACAAATGAGACACAAAAATTTCATTTTTCATTCTGTTGTTTCTCAGGAACAGTTGCTTGAGTTGGTGTTTTTGGATTTTCATTATGATTATTGTTCTTCTTTCGTTTATTTTTCATTTTCTTCTTCCCCCCTGATTGTTGTGGAGAAGAAGAATGAACTGCATTCACCTCAGATATTTGAGTCAGGGGGGAGGCAGATTAGAGTGAATTCAAACCGGTAGCGAGTGCAGGAACGAAGCGATTAGCGGAGCTGACCGACTATGATGGAGATTGGGTTTTGACAACACCGATAATTCCATCTACATGAGCCGTGGAAGATGTTTTTGATGGATCGGTGGACGTGCACAGAGCATTTAGTATCAATTCATACAAAGTACCAGATTGGGAATAAACCAAGTCCAGGTACTGAGCACAGGAAATGGATTCATCTTTGGTGACAACACCACCCATAGTGACGTCATGATAAATTGGAGGTAAAATAGATTTAGTAAACCATTCAGCCAATAATTGATCAGGAATGGTCGCTTTGATCAACCTTCATCGTCGTCTCCACTCATGAATGTGATCAAAGATATGTATAGAGTTAGTTTGATGAAGGGAGGTCAAGAGTTCTGTACTAGTATTGTAACATATGGGTACTAGAAAATCCATGAGAAAATCCATGCCAAGGGAGTTGAAATCTTGAAAAGTACCACGTTGGAGTTCAATGTACCATTTGGTTGTTGAACCCGTAAGTGTGCACTGGAAAAGATGCAACCAGATAGAATCATCCATAAGTGAGTTTGATGAACTCCATAGATGAAATGTCATAACATGGTTGTTAGGGTATTCGCCAGGTTTACCGTCAAATTTTTGGATGTCAGAAGGTAACTTAGCAGGAATTATTGGTCAAAAAGGGAAGTGTAATATGGGATCATTTGTCAACCATGATAAATCTGGCAAATCTAGTGTGGATAGGAATGGTAGTTGTCGGTTGACCTAAGGATGATACTGGTGTGGCATAGGGACACCAGTAGGTCCATAAACTGGTTTAGATGGATAGTTGTAGGCAGTAGGCTCTCCCATGTACTATTGTTGTTGGCCAGTATAGGTAGGATTTATCTGTTGAGGAGCATTCATGAAAGGAGAAGGGAAACCCATTTAGTTTTGGGGAGGATAAACAATATAGCTTATGGGAGGATAAGTCGTTTGATTAGGCCGAGGTGGATAAATATTTTTACCTTGAGGGGGGTAAACAATTTTTCCTTGAGGAGGGTAAAACATTAGCTTTTGGGGAGGATAAGATTGTTGTCCTTGAGGAACCCAAGTGGGATTCGGGACCCCCGGGAAAGGTTGTCCAAAATGTAATCCAGAAGGATTAGGATTCAATATTCCTCCTTTTGGGTTGGGGTATGATGACCCTCCTTGATATGTTTGATGAAACGTACCTCCTTGGGGTGGTCTCCAGGATTATGGAGGGTTTCCAGAAAAAGAAGGTTGTCCCCCTACCATGGATTGGGTGACAACTGGGGTTTGACCAATAAAAGGGAGTTTCCCCCCAGTGGATATGTGTAAGGGGGGATATCCCCTGGGACAGACGGGTCTACTAGATGATGGTTTCCCCTAGTCGGGATTTATCCCATAGTTGAATGTGCATGTATGGTAGGGTCTTGCATTATGTGATGCACAGGTGTCCCAACAAGGTTTTGTGGAATATAAGGAGTTGTAGGTTGAAGAGGTGGTGTGGTAGGAGTAACTTTCAAAGTACCTTGTATATGAATAGGCAATATGAATCTGGTTTTACTTTGAACTTGTACTGGCATGGTAGTAGGATTGACTACTTGTTCGATGGGACGGTCAATAGTCTGATCAAACAGTCCTGCCTTGGCACCAACAGAGGTAAGAGGGTAAAAAGGTGGTCGACTAAAATTGAATTTTTCGTAAAGTTCATGTCCCTATGGAGTTCTCCATATAGAATGAACAAGGGTTTGTTGCATATTTACCATGTCAATATAACAGACAAGGGTCGTGTACTCATCATTAAAATCTGGTTGTGTGGATTCCATCTATGTCTCATTGTATGGCCTTGACTATAGATGAGGGAAATATTATTTTATGACATTACTTGACGAGTCTAATCGAAGAAGGAGTGGCTCAAAAGGAAATTGTGACACATGGTTAATAGGAAGAATGGAATATTCCTCAGCCATAACTAAGTCTCTTTCATGATTTGCTAACAAAGGAGTAGTAGCACTCCCAGCATCCGAATGATTCTCAACCTCTTCACGGTAAAAATATTCAACTGAATTGGGAGGTAGGGTCTGTATCCTTTGGGAGGCATCCCTTGCATCCTACATGATATACAAATACCTTTATTGTCTACAGTCTCAATTTAAAAAAAAATTAAGTAAATTAACAAAACTCACTAAAAATCTATAAAAAACCAACAACCAAACAATACCTTCTCTCAATGAACATACTAGTTGGTGATGAAATCCAACATCCCATGATCAAATTGAGAAGGGGCTAGGATATGAGCGGGTGGATAAGTTTTGTTGGAAAACTTCTTAACAGACTTACACCTTGGTGCAAGCTTCCTCACGGTTTTACCCACGGGTTAACCTCCAAGGAGCTAGAGTGAGTTTGACCAACCTCTGTTACAGGTACAATGAAGACTTCCCTTCATCATCACCTCATGTAAGGACCCTAAATATTATGGCTACTAAGGAAAACAACTCGTAGTCAGCCTCTGGGTAGGTACATTCGACAGTTGAGTTCGAACGTATGGGTAGGATATCAAGTCTAAAATCCTTCAAGAGAACTAAGGACAAGTGGAATGGTAAAACTCCATAAGACCCCGAACAGATTCATAATTCATGAAGAACCGAGACCAAATGAAGACAATTGAACCTCAAGAAGAACCCCCAATATACAATATGACTACTATGAATGATTAAGCCTCGGAGGGATAATCTCCATTTCTTTCCCGAACGCGACCTCGTGCGTAACCCCAGTGTGAGAGGGGGATCCTAGCTATGCTTATACGGAAATTGGATTTACTCTCCCTATCACAAGATTTTGAGTTTGTATTGAATTCTTTGGAGAGTTATTCTCACAACCTATTCCAAAGTGCTAGTCCTAGTCTATTGTTGGTGTAAAGATCTTAAAAAAGAAAAAGTTTCTAGATTGATTTTTAATTAGCGTTGATTTTAGTGGTGTTTCTTTACATAGAGGTGAATGAGAGTGAAATGAATGATGTTGTGACTCAGATTTCAAAGAAGTAAAAGAATGATAAGAAAACGTTTCTTTCAATGAACTTCTATTTACGGGAAGGAGAAGAGTTTCTTTCTTTCACTACCAAACACAAGAATGCAAAAATTTCATGCAATTTGTTTTCAACAAGAAACCAATTAAGTCCTAAATTATAACGAAATATTTTCCGGTATCCAAAAACCAATTGTAAAAATTATCCTTTCGTTTGATTATAAATGTGAATTGAATGATTCATTTAATTCTTCTTATTTCAATAATAAAAAGATTTTTCACTATTGTGACTTTGGAAAATGGGAAGCAAAAATGATCTGGATTTAGGAGTGGAATGAATTGATTTTAGACTGAATACCATAAACATATAGCTAAGAAGAATAACACAAATATCCAGTGAACAATATCTTCTATTAAATAATGAAATAGGATGAAACTGTAAAACTACAGAACTAAAACTTGCTCGAATGGTGGTAGCGATCTCTAAGAAGAGATGTGGTTGCTACACACATTCGTTTGAGCATAAATAGATTACAATGAGGCTCCATAGGCCCTTTTCATATTACTCATGAATTCCAAAACCATAGACATCTAGAAACCTAACCCTAGAAGGTGAAACACCAAAAGTCATGTGGGCCCTATGGGTAAGTTCGTGTAATTTGGTACCTCAACTTCCTAGGGTCATAACTTTTGCATACAACCTCTGTTTCAGGCTCGTGATATCCCGTTGGAAAGGTATTTCATAGAAATGCACATTCCAATGTCAGACTCTGACTTTGTCTATAGTTTGACTATGGCGATCCAAAAAAACAATATTTAGGGCCCCAAAACAGCTCTGAAAGTACAACAAGATGTGTTGACATGAAAACATACAAAATAAGCCAGTTGGATTAGGTGAGAGGTCACTTGTATCCACCTAGAGAATGTGTGAGGCTTTAGACAACACCAGAAGTGTAGAACTCACAATTATAAAGCAGTACAGAAAGACGTGCTGAACAAAAACAAACATAAGGAGCCAGTTGGAATAGGTGGGTGGCCACCAATATCCATCTAGATCAATCCTCCCCCCTTAGGAAGCAATGGTATCCATTGTGTTGAGTTCCCCCATCAGGTGAGGAAACTTCTACTGGATTTGGCCCTGGGTGAGCCACTTGCCTTGGTGTAGTAATTGCCCTACCTTGACAACATGATAAAGTTGGATCTACTATCGGTGAGTTCCCTTGACTTGTGTGTCCACTATCTGATCGGTGGATGCTTGTTCCATGCAGTTAGGGTTGAGCTTTGTTGGTGTCAGTTGTTCGAGGATCTCAGAGGTGTCCAATAATGGTGGAAAATATGGCCGAAGGAGGTCCACATTGAATATTGGATGCAGACCAAGGAAGGGTGGAGTGTTGAGCTCAAAATCATTGCTACCCACAGCCTTAGTGATAGTGTAAGGCCCATAACGAAGTGGTTGAATCTTTTGATGGGGCTCGGTGAGACTCTCCTTCTACAAATGTAACAAGAATTTGTCGCCAACCTGAAATTGGTGTGGTACCCTGTGTTTATCATGGCGCTACTTGTACTTAACATTGGATTTATGAAAAATCTTCTGGACCTGTTGGCGGGTGTGATGAATGTGATAAATGAATCCGGTGGCTTTGTCAACCATAGACTGATCATGAGAAGAGTATGTTTGTGCGGTGGTAAGAAGAAGTGCAACATAAATGGGTCCCAAGGGTTGGAATCCCAGACCCAACTGAAATGGGCTATGGATGGTGGAACTATGGAGAGCCCTATTGTAACTGTGTTGGACATATGGGAGACTCTTGTCCCATGTACAGGGATTATTAGAATTGTACATGTGCAAGATGTGCACAATCATCCGATTGACGACCTCGATTTGGCCATCATTTTGGGGGTGGAAAGAAGTGGATTTTGTGAGCTTGGTGTCCAACAGAGAACATAGAATCAACCAAAAAGTGTTGAGGAACCTACTGTCTTGGTCAGATATGATGGTTTTTGGTATCCCAAAGTGAACCCAAACTTGTTCGAAAAATATATTGGCAGTATCGGTCATTGTGACAGTCTTCTTATAGGTTGTGAGGATGTCTATCTTCAAAAACTGATCAACGACCACAAACACATAGTCATTTCTGTTATTGGTGGATGATAAAACAAACATGTAATCCATGGAGATGGACTCCCATGACTTCTCAGAAATAGGAAGAGGGGTGTATAAGCCTTGCTTCTTGATGGTCGTCTTGGAAATAGTGCAGGAAGTGCAAGATATGATATACTTGTTGACGTCCAGTTGAAGTTTTGGCCAATAAAAATGTTTTTGAAGGACAACCATAGTTTTATCTACGCCAAAATGTCTTGTCACATGATTGTAGTCGGCTTCCCAAATCACCTTGTCATGCTCGCTTGTAAGAACACAGATATGTCCCAGGTGGCATAAGAGTTCATCTTGAATGTGAAAATTAGTGACAATGGCACCAGTACCCAAGAGATGATATGTGGTGGCAAAGTCCTGATATTGCTGGTAAAGTTGGGGCCACTCCGATGTTTCATGTCCACATGAATGGAGCACAGTGGTGAGTGCAGCCACAGGAGACTGACTAAGGCAGTCAATGACACGATTGGAGATACCTATCTTATACTTGATGTTGATATGGAACTACTATAGGTAGGTGGACCACTTCTGATGGCAGTCGTTCTACAATTTCCCATGTGTTTGTATGAACTGTAGAGGCTTGTGATCAGTGTGTATGATCATCTCTATCCCCATAATGTAATGTTTCCATTGACGAAAGGATTGTACAATGGAATACATTTCCTTGTAATAGATGGGGTATTTACGGAAAGTATTGAAGAGTGTCTCACTATCGTATGCCAGAGGATGCCTGTGTTGAGTGAGAATTTCACCCATATCATATTCAAATGCATCAGTCTCAATCTCGAATGGTTGTTGCAGATCGAGAAAGGAGAGCACAAGAGCTTAGCACAAACGATGTTTCAGATATTTGAATGCTCATTTCTGCTCCTTCCCCCACACGAAATTGGCCCTACCATCGCCCTTGGTCACCTGGCTGAGGGTCCAGGCAATATGGGAGAATCCCAACATGAACCGTTGGTAAAAATTGGCGAGTCCTAAGAAGCTCTGAATCTCGGTCAGTGTGGTTGGGGTTGTCCAATAATGGATGACTTAGATCTTAGCTGGATCAACATGTACCCCATGCTCATCAACAATGTAGCCTAGGTATTGGACCATGTTCATGCCAAAAGAGTATTTTTCCAAGTTATCACAAAGCTTGTGTTGCCGCAAAGTGCTCAAAACCTGTTGAATATGTTGCATGTGCTCCTCCCACGTTCTGCTGAAGATGAGGATGTCATCCAAATATACTACCGCAAGGGAGTTGGTGAAGGGTATCAATACATTTTCCATCAACCTCATGAAAGTAGCTAGTGCATTTGTTAAGACAAAGGGCATGACTAGCCATTCGTAGAGACCTTCCTTAGACTTGAAGGTTGTCTTCCAGACATTCATTGGTTCGATGGGAACCTGGTGGTAACCAGACTTTAGGTCAATCTTGCTAAATAATTTTTCACCCTTGAGTTGGTCAAGAAGGTCATCAATCCTGGGAATGGGATAGCGGTTCCTGACTATGATTTTGTTTAAGGCTCTGTAATCAATGCAGATTCGCCAAGTCCCATCCTTCTTTTGCACTAGTAGAATAGGGCTTTCTCAAGGGGAGGAGATGGGTCTGATGTGCCCCTTTCGAATAATCTCTTGGATTTGACGCCTGATTTCCTCATTCTCTATCAGCGAGTGTCGATATACTGGTCCATTAGGTAGAGGTGCATTTGGGGTCAGATCAATTGGATTCTTGACTTTTCAGTGTGTCGTTACCCTTGTACGTGAGACATAGATGTCTTTGTATTCTTCCATGATCCCATCCACTTTCTTCTACTACAAAGAAAGGTGTTGTGTAGAGGACATAGATGTGTTTGTTGTAGGAAAATCTCCCTGTGGATAGGTAGATTGCCTCAATGATCCAGGTGGATATTGGTGGCCACCCACCTTTTCCAAATGGCTCAAAATGGCTTTCTGGCAATTTTGGCAATTTACTATTTTTAGCAGGTTTTAACTTCCAGAGCCATTTTGAGGGTCCAAATGAAGGTTTTTCGAGATTGAGGTTCTCAATGATATTTTAAGGAATGATTGAGCCCCCAAAATGAATCTCCTCGACAATACCTTTCCAACGAGCTATCACACACCTAAAACGGAGATCGTATGCAAAAGTTACGACCCCAGGAAGTTGATGTACTCACTTACCCAAACGGGGCCCACATGACTTTTGGCGCTTCATCTCCTAGGGTTAGGTTTTTGGATGTCTAGGACTTTTGGCATTCCCGTTTATTATAAAAGGGCCTTCAGAGACTCATTGTAATCATCTTCTTGCGAATGCGAGTAACCGTCACATCTCTTCTCAGAGATAAGCTGCCACCATTCTAGCAAGTCTTTCACTCTGTATTTTTACAGTCTCTGTACATTTATTTCATTAATAGAAATCGTTTATTACTGTATATCTATGAATCTTTGTGAATTTCTTTATTATATCTCCACTCTCATTTCGTTCTGAAAATAATCCGGATCAGTGGTATCAGAGCAGGCTGCTCTTGATCGTTTTTCAGTGCATGTCCCCGACGAGGTCTGAGTATAGAAAGTTGGGTCTTGAACTTGTCTCTCTTGAGGAAAATCTCTCTCGCACACCCAAGAAACCCTCGATGGCAGAGGAAAATAAAATCAATGGAGCAGACGATCCTATCAGTCTATTGCTTGAGCAAGCTCTCACGCGACAGAGGGACGAAATGATGGAGAATTTTTCCCACATCCTTCAATGCCTACCGATAGCATCAGGCACATCTTCATCAAGCAGCCACTTTGGAGGCATCTCACCTTTCAAGGTACAGGTTAATTTTGATATTCTCGTATTTGAAAGTCAAATAGATGCAGATGCCCTAGATAAATGGTTAAATATGCTAGAAGGTTATTTCTCTGTTCATACTTTTTCAGACAAGGAAAATATCACCTTCGCACTCCTTAAGGCTCTCCCCCATGTCAAAAATTGGTGGGAAACTTACTGGGAGCAGAGTTCCACAGAGGAGTCTGGAATATATGGGGCTGAGCCCACTTGGGATTTTTTTGTGGATGTGGTAAAGGAACAGTACTACCCTATTGGCAACTATGAGGAACAATACATGAGATGGACCACACTGCGGCAAGAGAGGGGCCAAGCAGTTCCGGAGTTCACCAATACCTTCCATACCTTGCGCACCAAGCTAGGTATCAAATACTCCAAATGAAATTTGGTTCTGAAATACCGTGGGGCTCTACATAGATACATCCAAACTGAAATGGATTTTTTGGACATCTCATCACTCAGTGCTGCCTATCGATATGCTGTTAAAATCGAGAATAAATTTAAGCACCAGAAAAAATGGGAGTTTGGGTCTGCAAATCCACAACAACCAAAGTATGACAAAGACAACCCTAACAAACAGTCTCCCGAAAACCAGTCCAAGCCATAGGAAAAGAAGGGTCACGGGAAGACAAAGAAGGACATCGGAAAATGGTGCAATTTCCACAAAATCCCTTGGCACAACACGGATGAATGTCGCTCAAAAAAGTCATTGGTGTCCGAGATCAAAGACAAGGAGCCAAACCCTGATTCAGAATCTGATTATGAAAATACTGGTAAAAGACAGATCATCGACGCAAACCCCACTGCTATTGTCGCGACCGCAGCAATTCAACCAGAAGAACCAACAGATATAGAAGAGGGGGAGCACATTTTTCATTCACATATGTGGGTGAAGGGGACCCCACTGCATTTTATTGTTGATAGCGAAAGCCAAAAGAACCTCATCTTAGCAGAGGTCGTCAAACAGATGGGATTTTCGACAACACCACACCCACAACCATACAACATCGGGTGGCTTCGCCAAGGATGAGATCTTCGTGTCAGCCAGCAGTGTCGATTATCATACGACATCCAACCCTTCAAGGATGAGGTATTATGTGATGTTGCCCCATTGAATCTCTGTGATGTTCTCTTGGGTCAACCATATATGTGGAAACGCCATGCTATCTATGAGTCTTGACCTCGTAGTGTCATTATTACTCTGGGGGGTCATCTCTATAGGATACCAGAGGTAGTTCCAACTACTTCTCCACCTAAACAGTGCCACAAGGTAGTATCTCATACTACAAAATTGATCTTCTCCACAATCTGTTCAAAAGGGGAACAAAAGGATACTGCAACCACCACAGCTTTGGCCCAAGCACCTTCTATCCAACAGAAGAAGGTAGACAAGGTTGCAAAAAATCACAAAGATTCCTTCTACACACAGTCATCTAAAATAGCCATACTGGTTAAAAAGGTCCAAACCTTCCAGCCACAAGTTCATGATGACCTTCAACAAACTAAGCAACATGATGTCTCCAGCAAGACAAGCAACTCACCAAGATGCAGATTCAACAAATGCTTTTCCCTCTCCCCTGGGAACTCAATGCAATGGAGACCATTGCTTCCTAAGGAGGGAGGATTGATCCAGGTGGATATTGGTGGCCACCCACCTTTTCCAAATGGCTCAAAACGGCTTTCTGGCAATTTTGGCAATTTACTATTTTTAGCAGGTTTTAACTTCCGGAGCCATTTTGAGGGTCCAAATGAAGGTTTTTCGAGATCTAGGTTCTCAATGATATCCAAAGGCATGATTGATCCCCCAAAATGAATCTCCTCGACAATACCTTTCCAACGAGCTATCACACGCCTAAAACAGAGATCGTATGAAAAGTTAAGACCCCGGGAAGTTGATGTACTCACTTACCCAAACGAGGCCCACATGACTTTTGGTGCTTCATCTCCTAGGGTTAGGTTTTTGGATGTCTAGGACTTTTTTCATTCCCATTTATTGTAAAAGGGCCTTCAGAGCCTCATTGTAATCATCTTCTTGCGAATGCGAGTAGCCGTCACATCTCTTCTCAGAGATAAGATGCCACCATTCTAGCAAGTCTTTCACTCTGTATTTTTACAGTCTCTGTACATTTCTTTCATTAATAGAAATCATGTATTACTGTATATCTGTGACTCTTTGTGCATTTATTTATTATATCTCCACTCTCATTTCGTGTCGAAAATAATCTGGATCACTCAAAGAGCTAGACTCTTAACTCTAAGACAGAAAGTTCTTAATGTGGACACTGACTTCCTTTCAGATCTATACAAACTAATGTATGAGGAGGAAGGAGAACATAAGTACCTTTTTATCGACGTTTGTCCCTGCACACTCTGAATTGAGCTCTGATCTTTTACTCCTTGATAAGCCCTGTATACAAACAAAGTACGACCACTTCCTACTCTATCAAGATTAGTCCGAAATAGATCTATCTACTAAAGAGACAAATTCATGTGAGATTGAACACGAATTAGAAAGAAATAGGCCAAGCAAATTATATTAATGAGGACAAAACATTGCTTACAAACGTAGATGGATTGCAGCAGTTTTGTCAAGTCCTCCTTTTCTACCCCTTGCTCAAAAGATCCATGATCCAAATGATGATAGCTTCACTAATTTCTCCCTATGAGATCATAGGTCTCTTGCCTCCAAAATATCTCTGTTTCAGCACCACTTATAATATCATAAGTTTGGTGTGATTCTCCTTTTCCAGTCCCCTTTCACCATTAGAAAGCTTGCTTATATAGCCTTGGGGAGGCTTTAACCACTTGAGATATCCTTGGGGAAGTTGAGGATTTTCCTCCTTCAGTTGAGGATATGCCCTAAGATCATGGTTGGACTAGGGATTCGAATCCAACTACCTTCCAAGAATGAAAGGATCCTTCCCCCATTCATCTCAACAACTTAACTACTGCCCAGAATAGGTAGCTCTCCCTCAAAAGGACCATCAGAGCATTGTATCTCTCCCCAATAGGCTTTATGGGGGCCCCATCGCTCTCAAAATCCATAGCACTCCCTCAAAAGGGCCAGAGGAGCTTTATAATGCTCCCAGACAGTGTAAGGGGGAGCACTGGCACTCCCAGAAGAGGTATAGGGGAGCGCTCTCCTTCAAAAGCTCAGTTTTTGAGGTGCTTTCAGATGGAAAAAGGTTTGTAATCTTGTTGACTCATTTCTCCTCTTTCAAATCAAATGTTTGAGGTGTTTCAAGTGTCCTTCTCATGTCGTTATAGGCACGACATAGGCATCATGGCAGTATGCTTCCCTGACACCTGCGACACTTGTGAGCAAAAAGCGACAGTTGCGACACTTGTAATGACGACACTTGTGACACTATCAAAGTGAGTATTTTTTATGTGTAATAGTGGTGATGACCTTCTACTTACTGTGAGCATGGATAACAAAGAAGACATAATTCCTGGTTTGTGAAATGACCTTACTGCATTGCTTAGCAGAGATTAAAGAAATAGCAGTAGGAGGTGTCACCTTTGGGATCCTGTACAATTTTTTACCCAAAGTAATAATAACACTACAAGGTCTAGAATCATACACAACATGATGCTTACACAAATATGGTTGTCCTAAAAGAACATCAAAAAATTCAAGGGGATAAATATCACACAATACCTCATATTTGAAAGTCTTGATGTCGTAGGACAGACGACATTGTTGGCTGACCTAAAGATCTCTTCCTTGAAAAAGCCCACTGATGTTGTAGGGTTGTGGGTGCGGTGTCATTGGCAGGCTTAGATGCTTGATGACCTCTATTGAAATCAGGTTATTCTGACTACCATTGTTGACAATGAAGTGAATCAAATCCTTCTTGACCCACATCTACGAGTGAAAGAGGTGTTCTCGTTCCTCTCATTATTCTCGTTCGCTTGGCCGGACTTTGGTGGTAGTGACCATGGCATTGGTTTAACATCAATAATCTGCTTCCCTCCTTCAGGATTTGACTTGAAATCAAAATCAGCCTCTGACTCGGAAGCCTTCAGCTCAACCATGAGGGACTACTTGGAGTGACAATCATCTATGTTGCGCCAAGTAATTTTATGGTACTCACACCATTTTCCCATGTCCTTCCTCATTTTCTTGTTTCCCTTCTTATGTTGTGTCTTGGACGAATTGTCTTGAGGGCAACCATTGTGAATTGGTCACCTGATGTGTGGGTTGGGGTTTCCTTTTCCTTTCTTCGGCTGTGAGGGGTTTTCATATCCAAACTCTCATTGTTTCTACTTAAATTTCTGCTCGATATTGACAACGTATCTATAAGTTGTGCCCAATGAGGCGATTTCGAGGATCTCCATTTCTGTTTGAATGTATCTATCAAAACAACCATGGTATTTGAGCACTATATTATGTTCATAATATTTTATACCCAATTTTTTGTGGAGGGTATAGAAAATATTGGTGAAGTCCGGTACTTTCTGGTCCCTTTCTTGACGTAGGGTGGTCCATCTGGTGTACTGGTCCTTGTAGCTTCCAACAGGGTAGTATTGTTCTTTAATGGCATCCTGGAAGGAATCCCATATAGGGGCCACCACAAAAATTATAGATTACTCCACGACCCTTTTCTTAGAGTAGGTATCCCACTAGTATTTAACATGGGGAACGACCTTGAGGAGTGAAAAAGTGATCTTTTCTCGATCAAAAAAATTGTGGATTGAAAAATATCCTTCGAGTAGATTTAACCATTTATCTACAGCATCCACATCTAAAAGTCCTTCAAATAATGGAATATCAAAACTTACCTATACCTTGAAGGGGGTTTCATGGCTTCCTGATGAAGATGCTTCTCCCATGGTAAACCGTCAAAGGATCTAGGTGAATTTGTCCATCATTTTGTTCCTTTGTCACGCGAGGGCTTCCTCGAGCAACATTTTAATAGGATCTCATGCTCCATCATATTTATTTTCATCTCCCATGGGTTTTTTTCAAGCTCGACGCGACCGATATGGTGATGGATCGATTGGTTCGAGTCCCAACTTCTTGTTCCCAGACCTTGTCGAGGACATGAATGAAGAAAAATAAATGAAGAGCAGACCGCTTTGATACCACTGATATGGATTTAGGAGAGGAATGAATTGATTGCATACTGAATACCATAAACACTGATATAGGAAGAATAAAAAAAATATTAAGTGAACAATATATTCTATTAAATAATGAAATATGATGAAATTGTAAAACTGCAGAACTGAAACTTGCTCGAATGGTGGTAGCTATCTCTGAGAAGGGATGTGGATGCTACACGCATTAGTCTGAGTAGAAATGGATTACAATGAGGCTCCATAGGCCCTTTTCATATTACTCATGAATTACAAAACCCTAGACATCCAAAAATCTAACCCTAGAAGGTGAAATACCAAAAGTCATGTGGGCCCTATGGGTAAGTTGGTGTAATTTGGTACCTCAACTTTCTAGGGTCATAAATTTTGCATATGACCTCTGTTTTAGGCGCGTGATAGCTCGTTGGAAAGGTATTTTAGAGAAATACACATTCCACCATCAGACTCTAACGATGTCTACATTCTGACTATAGAGAGCCAAAAAAACAATATTTAGGGCCCCAAAACATCTCTGAAAGTACAACAATATGTGCTGACATGAAAACATACAAAATAGGCCATTTGGATTAGGTAAGAGGCCACCTGTATCCACCTAGAGAATGTGTGAGGCTTCATAAATCCATATAAGTGTATAACTCACAATTATAAAGCAGTACAAAAAGATGTGCTGAACAAAAATGAACATGAGGAGCCTGTTGGAATAGGTGGGTGGCCACCAATATCCAACTGGATAAAAAAATCACACAAACAAAAGGCACTCTCACAACAATCAATAAGAGATAGAAAAACAAACTAGTGATCCAAAGAAAAACACCAAAAACAACAAAACACACTTAAGAAATCTTCTGGAAATGTATGAAGGTCACAAATCAATTAAAACAATAAAGAGATCCCTGAGTTTCCTTACAACAATCTTTAATCAATCAGATGAGCGAAAAAGAAATAAAATGAACCCAAATTTGAAGAAAAAAGGATTATTTTGCAACAAGGAAATATAATAAAATCCAATCAAAGATAAAAAAATTTAAAGGAAGCAAGTTGCAAGCCTAACATAAGACATAAAATGATAGAACATGATATGAGTTAGAGAGAAATACCAAAGAACTACACCCAGGAAATAGACAATCAACAAATTTTCAAGGTGAGGAAAAATCAACACTCTGGCTATAACAGCACCAGAAAGCTACAACGCTCCCTAACCCACTCTAGGGGAGCATCGATCATGCAATCATCGATCTGACTGTAACTGGAGAGGGTGCGGGTTCTGAGAAAACTTGGGAACAACCCATAAAATTCAAAAACTCAGGAAGTTCGATCAAAAGACTATGTCAGACAATTTCAGCAAAGACAACAGATGTATGGATGGATAAAATTGGAAAAAGGGATATGAATATGGGGAAAAAGCAAAGACAAACCAACAAAAGAAACCAAAACTGAAGGCTTCGATCCCCAGTGGAGTCACCAATTTCTGTTATAGGAAAATTCCCATGTGGACAGGTGAATATCCTCTTGGATTCTAGAACCCTACTACCAAGATAGAAAGATGCAAATGGAAACTAACATCCCTTTAAATATAGTTAAGCTAATAAAAAGAAAGAGAGGAAGAAAGTATAATTTACCTTTTTCCGAATCTTGTCCTCTCTTAATCCAATCTGAACTTGATCTCCAAGCTCCTTAGCATGACAGGATATCTGCAATTCAATGGACAATGAAGAAAACAAAGACTTCCTACTCTACCAAGATTAGTTTAAACCAAATTCATCCATAATAGACAAGCATATGAAATAATACACAAACTTGAAGGAAATAGGCCAAGCATATATTAATGGAAACATTAAAAATATACTTACAATCTGTAGATACATTTGCATCAACCTCTCCAAGTCCTACTTGTCCAAACCCTTGCTTGAAAGATACACGATCAAAATGACAATACTTTTGTTGATTATTCTCCCCCTCTTCACCATGATACTTCCTCCCTTTATAGGTATTGATAGGTTCAACCACCTTGGTTGTATTTGGGATAAGTTTAGGATATGACTCCATTAGTTGTGTCATCTCCCTTAGATGCTGCCTAAAGCTTAGATTCCAACAAACCAACTTGAATCATTTCTAGTTGTCCTTAGAGAAAAGGGGGATTTATCCCCATCATTTTCTCAACCAATCGACGCTCCCTCAAAACAAGCAACATAGTGATGTAACACTCCCTGCTAGATGGATAGAGAGTGTTAACGCTCCCTGCATATGAGCAGGGAAGCATTGATTTCCCAAAAAATCATCAAGATGGCCAATTCTCAAGGAAACAAATTTTGTTTAGTCTGTCAAATGATGTGGTTTCTCCTTCCAACATGTTCTAGAGGATGTATCAAGTGTTTCAATGGTGTCATTCGCAATGTGACATATGTAGAACTAAAATGTAACATTTATGACACTTGTGACAAAAGTGCAACACTTGCGATAATGAGAATGTGAAATTATCGAAGTGAGGAATTTTGATATGTAACAGTAGGTGCCAAAGAGTTGTTTCCACAATGGTAAGCAACCAATCTTTTCAATATAATGCATGCCACAATTCCTTTTGAGGGACTCATACATGATGGAATAACTTGTTTGAGTCACACTAAACATAGACCAACATTCAACTTGGCTTAAATGGAAACTAAGATAGACTATCTCTAGGAAAAAGAGGGAGATGGGAATAGGTGTTGAGTCCAGATTTTAGGTGAGTGAGTGGAGTTCTGCATTGCAGGGAAAGGAGAGACAGAAAAAATATCCAGACCCATAGCTGATGACCTGAGCCTATAGTTATATCCATGACCCAAAGCCAAATCCAGAGCTATACCTGTAGCTAGGAGCCAACATCAGAGCATCCATGTTCTAGAGAAGCAAATAGAAGTACATTGATCCAGATTGGTTTCTTGATATTTTGGAGACAAAAATGCCTTTCAATGGGCAGGTGTGATCCTAAATGGATTCATACCGAGAATGGTTGTAAAACTCAGTAGATTCAAGATTATTTTGTAAATTAATGAAGTTTATGCAAGCATTGTAAAACAACGCAAATGTAAAGTGAATGAGACAAAATAGATTAAAAAAAGAAAAATATATCAAATAGAAGAAAAATTAAATGAGATAAGAGTGAGGAACAAGAAACTAATGGTTAGGTTGTTGGCCTTCCAATTTCCCCAAATCTCCCTATTTCCTCTTGTGCATCCATTCCCAAAGGGTATTTTTTACCAAATGTTGATTAAGGTTGGTTGTCATTGATGTCAACCCTTGAAGAAAGTCCCGTAGCGAATTCCGGTAGCACAAAGGTTTGGGTAATGGACCCAAGGTTGTTTCATGTATAATGGTATGAGTTTTAATATATTTGAAGGTAATACAAGTCTGGACTTGGATACAATTAGACAGAAAAAGGATCAAGCTCCAAAACAATAGAGCAAGAAACATATCCAAAAAGCTATGTAGAAACAATCAAGGGGGATAAGAAGATCTACAAGGAAGATTACAGGGACACTCCTCCACCAAGAATATTCATATTTCAGAATCAACAACTGACAGATAGGCCTTAGAAAGAAGAATAATTTATAAGAGTACCTCCTTTCAAAATATCTTAAACTCCTAGGTATCAAACTATCTTTTTTGGTTTATTTTATGCATGTAATAATTTTGTACATAAAGATGTGAATTGCAGAGCTAACAATAGGAACATGAACAACTTTGAAAGTCATATACAAAAGGGTTATCCAAGAAGGCCTAGTGAAACACAAAGAAGAAGTTACAATAGGCTTGAATCTTTGAGCACTGAAGTGGAATGTTAAAAATGTAACAATTTTGGACACATGGACAAAGATTGCAGAATGATAGTCCCTCCTAGAGAACTGTTGAACACATATACCAATTTTAGAGGGGGGGGGGTGAATGAGTGTGGGGATCTTTTTCCCAAAACTTCCCTCTTATACAAAAACTCATCAATTAACATTCAACATTTACTCATTACTTATTTTTTTCATTTATAACCAGTTAGATGTGAACATATATCAACAACATATATCAACAACACATATCATCAATAAGTCATCACCACAAGGAACACAAAGAACACAAGAGGTATGCATAATTTTATTTTTATTACAGACTACAATCCTTGGGGTTTTTCAGCAACAACTGAATAGAGTACAACTCTACAAGAGCACCAGCTCTATCATGCAAGACTCAGCTTACACACTCAACATAAACTGAGATGAGGCAACAATCCTCAACAGATATCAATCTGCAACATGTACGCGACTTGTCAGTAGTGCAGCCCGCGTGTGTATGCACCCTCGCTCACTACACCCTACATATGTACGCAGCCAATGTATAATGCAACATGTGTGTGCTTCTAAGAAACTATGGTTTATCCTTAAAAATCAACATAGATCCTCTGCAACCAATTCATCATTCTCTTCTATCTCTCACTGTCCAAGCTGACCACCAGCCAGTCATAACACATCCAAGCTCTCCAATAGCTTACTCATGCTCCACAATCAATAAATATGAATGATACTCAATCATGCATAAGAAATTAACATACTATATTTATCACATCAGTACTGAATCATAAGAGTGCTTCTCACTCCATCAACCAACATATACCACATCATAGTAGCCATACCAAGAATGCCCTAAGCATTCACAACACATCAAACAATAGTATCCATCAAGACAATAAAGTAACCATACTAGTGTCTCAGTGATAGATATGAGCTCATGGAATGCAGATTTGGAACCTGCTTCAGTCTTCAACAACTTGTCTTCAGCTCAAGCACAAATCGTCATGATTTTATCTACTGTACGCACCCTGTCCTCATACAACTCGTGTATGTATGCACCTAGGCCCATTACAGCTCGTGTACACCTCAGAGACTAGGGTTTTTGAAGCTTCAAGACTTTTTCTGTTAAGATCTTTGATATTGTTGAAACATTGATGCATCCATGAGATCCTACTCATGCTCTCTTTCTCATAATAGATCCTCAATAATTCTCAAGAGATCCACACCAAGGATTCTCTCACAAGAATCTCTCACAAGAAGCTCTCCATCAATACTCCAAAAGATAATCTCACAAGAAGCTCTCCATTGATCCACAAAAAGGATATTTTGCAAGAGACCATTGCTATTTTATTTATACTTTCATCCTCTAGGTCACTTAACCCATTTCTAGGTCACTTAACCTATTTTCCTTATTTTAGGGTTAACCACTTTCCATAAATAGAAAGTTCTCCAATACTTTATCATTTAAATATTCCTTCTTGATTTTGTCACCTTACTTTATCATTTAAATGATTTTGTCACTTCTCTTTATTATTTAAATAATCCGCCTTGAATTTGTCACTTGAATTTATCATTTAAATAATGATTTTGTCTTTTAGGTCACTTTGACTTCTTTGACCTTGGGGGCTTCAAGCCTTCATGTGGGGGTCCTTCATCTTCGTAAGGCCATAAATCTCAAACCATGAGGAGTTATGTGACATTCCACATACCACCAAAAATGGCATGACGAGCACTTTCCATCTAGGATATTCTAACCAACAAAGTCACTGATCTTCATCTCATTATTCTACATACAAGAATGGGTTCTCTCAACCACAAAGCATCTTCCCGTGAGGGATTTCACCATAAGGGGACCACTTTGGAGTTCATCCATTTGTACTTCTTATTAATCATGACAAGACAATAATGATTCATCAAACTATGCATAATATATCAAAGGATATATCTTCATCATGTATCAATGAAAACTCATTGATCCATCTTCATCTATGCATCTTGATCAATCTTCATCGATTGGTTTCCACTTGACATCTATCATTCTCATCAAGGAAAATACATATACATTGTTCATCAATCATCAATCAATCAAGCCTATCAGCCAATCCATCACTTGCCATTAATCAATGACATCAATCAATAAAACCATTGTCATTAATGACAACATGATCCAACAAGAACCACAACAAAATAACAACAGTCATAGAAATGAACCTTAGAAAAGGACATGGATAAGAAAGAAGGATCAGTATAGCAATGAAGAATGCACACTCGCTCTACAATCTAAGAAGAAGAAACGTGGTTGGTATGTTGATAGTGGCTAATCAAAACACATGACAGGTGATAGAGATAGGTTTCTTACATTACGAAAGGAAAGATATGGACCAGTCTCCTTCAAAAATGATGATTCAGCTAAAATCATTGGAAAAGGCATAGTCAGAATTGGGAACAAGAATACCAAGGCAAAAAATTTTATACTAGTAGAAGATATGAAACATAATATTCTAAGTGTGAGTCAAATGTGTGACCAAGTTCATAAAGTTACTTTCGATTCACAAAAGTGCGAGATAAGAAAATAAGGTTCAGGAAAATTGATTGCTACAGCTGCGAGAACTTCAAGCAACATATATGTATAAAGTGAAATTGGAAATGAAAAGTGTTGTCTAGGAAAGGAAGATGAAAATTGGCTATGGCACAAAATAATGGGTCACATACATTTTGATAACCTTGTCAAATTCATCAAAAGAGAAACAGTCAGAGAAATTCCTCGGATCACAAAACCAACCAACAATTTATGCAAGCATTGTGAACAAGGAAAGCAAACAAAGACCAGGTTCAAATCAAAGGAGTATTCAATGACAAGACCATTGGAAATTGTGCATAATTATCTAGTTGGAACAACTACAACAAAGGGTTTAAAAGGTGAGAAATACTTTATGTTATTATTTGATGATTATACAAGAATGACTGCAGTTTTCTTTCTCAAGAATAAGTCAGAAGCTTTTGAAAACTTTAAGATCTACAAGGAAATGGTTGAAAATGAAATGGATTCAAAAATCAAATGATGGAGATATGATAATGGAGGAGAGTTCACTTCAAAGGAATTTATGGACTACTGCAACAGTCATGGAATAAAAAGGAAATCCTCCATTGCTAGGACACCTCAACAAAATGGAGTTGTTGAAAGAAAGAACATGACAATATAGGAAATGGCTCGAACAATGCTAATGGATTCCAAATTGACATATATATATTGGACACGGGCAATGCATACAACAATTCACATTCAAAACAGAGTAATGCTCAGAAACAACACTAACAAAACTCCTTATGAGATATGGAAAGGAATACCAACAAATGTGAAGCACTTCAGAGTTTTTGAAAGAAAATGCTACATCAAAAGAGAAGATGGAAAAATGGGAAAGTTTGACTCTTGCGTGGACAAAGGAGTACTTGTTGGTTACTCAAGTACAAGGAAAGAATACAAGTGTTACAATATGAGATTGAAGAAATTTGTAGAAAGCATCAACGTAACAATTGATGAAACATATAGACCAGAATCAAAGGAAGAAGAAAATGAATCGATGGAACAGATTTTTGAAGAAGAAGTATAAGATGAAAAGGAAGTAGAAGAGGAAGATGAAGAGAATCTGAAAAAAGAAGAAGATCAAGTTCAGCAAGTGCATCCAAAGGCACCTAGTAGACGAGTACAGAAGAATCATGCTTCAAATCAGATTATCAGAAACAAAGACGCGGGAGTTGAGACTAGAAGAAGAATTCATTCACCAAAACAAACACACTTAGCACTCACATCTATGATTGAACCAACCTATTTTGAAGAGGCCAACAAGGATGAATTTTGGAACAAGGCCATGGATGAAGAATTGGATCAAATAAATAAAAATGAAACTTGGGAATTGGTTCCAAGACCAAAGGATAATAATTTGATCGACACAAAGTGGGTATACATGAATAAATTGAATGAAGATGGGCAGGTTACAAGGAACAAAACTAGATTGGTATGTAAAGGATATGCACAGGTTGAAGGAATCGACTTTGAAGAGACATTTTCCCTAGTTGCCGGAATGGAAGCAATCTGATTTCTTTTAGCTTATGCATGCTCCAAAAATATGAAAGTGTGTCAGATGGACATAAAATCATCTTTTTTGAATGGGGAACTTGAAGAAGAAGTCTACATTGAACAACCAGAAGGATTTCAGTTATCAGAGAATGCAGACTATGAGTGCAAATTAAAGAAGGCCATGTATGGTCTAAAACAGGCTCCTAGAGCATGGTAATCTAGATGGGATAAATATCTACAATAGACAGGGTTCAGAAAAGGAAGTGCAGACAACAACCTCTACATCAAGTTAAGTCAAGGTAATATTTTATTAATTGAAGTTTATGTTGATGATATTATTTTTAGTAGTGATGATGACAGGTTAAGCCAGAAAGTTTCAAAGGATATGCAAAATGAATTTGAAATGTCATTACTTGGAGAACTATCCTTCTTTCTGGGACTTCAGATACATCAAAGCAACCAAGGAATTTTTATTTCTCAAACCAAGTATATCAGAGAAATGCTAAATAGGTTCGGAATGGAAGATTGCAAACCAATTATCACTCCCATGCAAACCAATTGCAAGTTAAGAAAAGATGATGATTCAAAGTCTACAGATCAGAGGAAATACAGGTCAATGATTGACACCCTACTATATGTGACAACACCCAGACTAGATGTAATGCAGGTAGTTGGACAGGTGGCATGATTTCAAGAAGCACCAAAAGAATCACATGTATTAACAGTGAAGAGAATTTTCAGATATCTCAAAGGAATAGATTAGTTTGGATTATGGTATCCAAAAGGAAATAATCTATCTCTTATTGCCTACACAGATGTAGATTGGGAAGGTTGTATTGATGACCAATGAAGCACCAGTGGAGAAACATTCTACATGGGTGAGTGTTTAGTATCATGTCTAAGAAATAAACAATCATCAATATCTCTATCTACAGACGAGGTAGAGTATATTGCAACAACAACATGTTGTACAAACGTTTATAGATATACATGTTGAGTATGATGAGCCCATTCCAATCTATTGTGATAATACAAGCGCCATCCATATCTCAAAGAACCTGATCATGCAGTCCAAGTCGAAGCACATTCTAATCAAGTATCACTTTCTATGGGAACAGGTTTCAGAAGAGAACATCAGAGTTGAGTATATGGGCACAAAAGAACAAGTGGCAAACATCTTTACAAAACCACTTCCATGGGAAGCCTTTGAGTATATTTGACAGAGACTCATAGTTATTTCTACTCCAAAATGAATTCTTTTGAATTCTTATCTTATATGTCTTAGATGTACATGAGGAAGCACCATAAAGAGGATAGTTTAGTCAGGGGAAGCAGAAATTAATGGAAAGATACCTTTGCCATTGATGAAAAAGGGGGAGAGATTCATCAGATGCAGAGGACAAAGGCATGATTCTAGGGGGAGCAATGGTCACAGAGATGCAGAGGACACATGCATGGTTCCAGGGGGAGCATGAATGATATGACTACAGTATTGCATGAAATGATTTCAGTATTGCATCAGAGTGTTTCCATCAATGCCAAATAGGGATATTGTTGATTAAGGTTGTTTGTCATTGATGGCAACCCTTGAAGAAAGTTCGGTAGTGAATTCTGGTAGCACAAAGGTTTGGGTAATGGACCCAAGGTTGTTTCATGTATAATGGTATGAGTTTTAATATATTTGAAGGTAATACTATTCTGTATGTATAGTACATGTCATGCCATTTTTGATGGTATGTGGAACGTCACATAACTCCTCACATTTTGAGAGTTATGGCCTTATGAAGTTGGAGGACCCTCATATGTTGGCTTGAAGCCCCAGAAGGTCAAAGTAGTCAAAGAGATTGCAAAGAATAAGTTATTATTTAAATGATAAATTAAAGTGAAAAAGTCAAGAAGTATTATTTAAATAATAAAGTGAAGTGACAAAATCAAAGAATATTATTTAAATGATAAAGTGAGGTGACAAAGTCAAGTAGGAATATTTAAATGATAAAGTAATGGAGAAATTTCTAATTATGGAAAGTTGTTAACCCTAAAAATGAGGAAAATAGGTTAAGTGACCTATAAATGGGTTAAGTGACCTAGAAATAGGTTAAGTGACCTAAAAATGGGTTAAGTGACCTAGAAGATGCTATTTGGAGAGTATAAATAAGAGGAAAGGCTATCTCATTTTATATCACACTTGAGCATATTGAATATCTATAGGTGACTGGGGTAACCAAAGGATATCTAATCCAAATTTCAGAGGGACAGTGAAGAAAAGAAGGTCGGAATTCAAGGGAGGATAAATTCTTTTGATGATGCTTTCTAAGGTATGTTATTTACAAATCATCTCACCATTTTCACAATAAATTTTTTTCTAGAATGATACAGTTGGTAGGACATTGAGGAAACATATCCTTGTATCCGTGGTAAATAATTCAGCTTGTGGGCCGTTGTATTTTTGGATTTACACTCCATGGAAAATAGGGTTTGTGGCTAGTCCTGAAACTAGTCTAAAACATGTGTTTCGGGTAAAAACGTCATAACTCCTTCATAACAGATCCAAATTCAGTAAGAAAAAATGTGTTGGTTAGATTACAGTCTGTAGTATACTTTGTAACAATTTCAAATCCATTGAAAAAACATTTCGTGTGGGGCACGCTCTACAAGTTTGCTCTCTAGAATAAGCCAAAATTCAACAAGGTATGCCATTTTTGCTATAAATCCTTTTCTGAGAGGCTACAAGTAGTGACACCTGGAGTAATTGCATAAAACAAATTGAATAACATTGTGTACTACTTTCCTATCTTTATTCATTACAGGTACATAGTTATGATTATTTCAAGTTAGAGTTGTTGACTAATCCCAAACTAGTCATGTGAGACTAAAGAAAAGTTTGATGAAAATGCTTGTCTCTTGTTGTGAAAGTTAAGGAAGGTTTGTATGTATGTGATCATATACACCAGGTCTATTACAGAGTTACAAATCATATTTGGATGATGAAATTGATGAGGGCATTTGGGTACCTGGTTGAGACAAGCAGTTGATGAGTTGACACATACATGAGGTGTATAGTTGATGATGTTGATACATATTGATGATTCATAGTTGATGAGTCATTGACACATGATTGGTACATACTAAGGAAATGGCTGGATTCACTTTTCTATGGTACATGTTGATTACAGGTTGTTTGGTACGGGTTGGTGCATGGTTGATGCACTTGTTTATGGTACAGGTTGATTACAGGTTGAGGTACAGGTTGATGGATGGTTTAGGTTTATTGGTACAAGGTTACAATGGTATATATCATAGTGGTAGTGTGACAGTGGTTCCATCATTCTACTTCTACTTTAGGGCGGTTGAATGGGGCAAGGACATGTGGTTTTAGCTGGAGAACATAGGGGGTTGTATCCTCCTTCTGGTTGTATCCAGAGAATAGGGGAGTTAGAGCTTCCTTCAGGTTGTAGCCTGAGAAAAAGGGGGGTTGGATTATCCTTCCAGTTGCAGCTGGAAAACAAAGGAAGTTGGTGCTTCCAATGAATTTAATTCTTCAAGACATATAAGAAACAACATTATGTGGTTTTCTCTCACTTTGGGTTTCCACGTAAAACACTGGTGTACTGTGTATGTGTATGAATGCTCATTTCTTCATTGCTTATTTAATCTATAGTTATTGGATGATAATGATACATTGATATAACACTTGGATTATGTGGTTAAAAAGGATTAAATTTCTCTATTACTGATTCACCCCCCCTCTTAGTAATCCAACGGTTTCCACAATGGTAAGAAACCGATATTGTCAATAGAATGCATGCCACAATTCATTTTGAGGGACCCATACATGATGGAATATCTTGTTTGAGTCACACTAAACATAGACCAACATTCAACTTGGCTTAAATGGAAACTAAGATATACTATCTCTAGGACAAAGAGGAAGATGGGAATGGGTGTTGAGTCCAGATTTCAGGTGAGTGAGTGGAGTTCTGCATTGCAGGGAAAAGAGAGACAAAACAAATATCCAGACCCATAGATGTTGACCCAAGCCTATAGTTAGACCCATGAGACAAAGCCAGAGTCAGAGCTAGACCTGTAGCTAGGAGCCAATGTCAGAGCATCCATGTTCTAGAGAAGCAAATAGAAGTACATTGATCCAGATTGGTTTCTTGATCTTTTGGAGACAAAAATTCCTTTCAACAGGGAGGTGTGACCTTAAATGGATTCATACCGAGAATGGTTGTAAAAATTAGTAGATTCAAGATTATTTTGTAAATTAATGAAGTTTATGCAAGCATTGTAAAACAACGCAAATGTAAAGTGAATGAGACAAAATAGATTAAAAAAAAGAGAAATAGATCAAATAGAAGAAAAATTAAATGAGAGAAGAGTGAGGAACGAGAAACTAATGGTTAGGTTGTTGGCCTTCCCATTTCCCCAACTCTCCCTATTTCCTCTTGTGTGTCCATTCCCAAAGGGTATTGTTTAGGCCAAAATATTCCTATTTCCTCTTGTGCATTCATTCCCAAAGGGTCATTTTTGGTCAATGGAAGAAAAGGGCAAAGAATGCCATGAAAGAATATACCAGATGAATAAATTAAGCATCCATTCAAGGATATATTGTTGCTACATGGAATTCATCTATATAAATGTGTAAACTATGGTTAATTTTTGTGGTTGACTAATAGTGGTGTACTTGCTTACTTCTAGTTTAAATTGTTTCCCATCATTGAATTCTAGTGTAAATGAAGGAACACAACAAATCCAAAATGTCCACCATCCAATTTCTATTGAATTCTGAGATCGGTGGCTATGAAAATATGTATGTGAGTTTATAATTCATTATATTCTTGTTTTTAGGATTTTTCTCTTTCCTCCAGGCCGTTCATTTTGTGAGTTGAATTTCTTCCTCCTACCCAATTTTTATTTCCTTGTGTTAAATTCCTATGTGCCTTAAGCATTTTTGTAATTGCTGGACAAATTTACATTGTTTGGATCATCTTTTAAATGTTCCTAGATGTTTTTAAATGTCCTTGGGTGTTTTTAAATGTTGTTGGACATTTCTTAATGTTCCCTAAACTTTCATGCTGCATGAAATTATTTATTCCCGGGAAAATTTCTCCCTCATTGGACTACATTTCCATTACTTGGATAAAATCCATTTTGTTGGTCATTTCTTTCTATCACCAAGAGAATGTACAAGTTGCACAAAATCCCTCTCTCCATTTTTTTTCACATCAAATTTCAACACTACTAAGTGGCACACTTATGTATCGTATTCTACTAAGTGTCACATTTATGTATCACTTATGTGGGTGTCAGTTTTCCACATTCATAAGTGTAGAAATTATATTCTACTAAGTGTCATAATTGAATGTTGCAACTCTATCATCATGTATAAGTATTTGTCATCTTCCCTAGACAAATTGGGGGAAAAAACCCATCACATGGAGGCCTAAATACACGCTATCATCATGTGGAAGTGTCTGTCATGTTCCCTAGACAAATTGGTGAAGAAAACTCATCAATTGAAGGTCAAAAAAACACTTTTTACCTTGAGTTTTAAGCCTTGTTTGAGCACTAACGCCCCCATGCCATGTATGGGGAGCATTAGTACCCAATCAACACTCCCTATTTCACTATGTCGGAGTGTTAGTAACACCCTATGTCAAGCTTTGGGGGAGTGTTAGTTTTGTTAGAGCTAACCCACCTTTTTCTATGGGAAAATCCCAAGATTCTCTTGAGTGGTTATGATCGAGGGATGACTAAGCATCTCATGTCATCCATATTCCCTCCATTTTGGTTATTAAATCCTAACCTAAGGAGTGAATATCTCAGCCATTCCCTTGATTTTCTATGGTGGTTAAGCCTCCCAATTTTATATATAATCAAGGACATTCAAGGGCTTAAGAGGAAGTATTGAGAGTATGAAACCTTTGTTCTTGAGACATTCAAAGATGGTTTAGAAGCATTCTCATCACCATTAGGTGGTGTACAATGGGGGTTGGAAAGGAGAAGCTTGGAGGAAATCTTGCATCACATCAACATGGTTGTAAGTGTCCAATGTTTCTTTCATTGATACAACTTGGCATATTTCCTCATTCTTATTTTGCTTAAGTTAATGCATGCATGTTTATATTTGTTATGTTAGTATTTTATCTAACATTGCACAATTAGAAGAGGAGGATTTGTTTTCTTTTTGTAGGAAGGTTGCATATGTTGCAACTCTGAGACTTTCACCTTGACCTTCCTTCACAACCTCAGACTTGCTACCTCAGATTCGACCTTAGATTTTTCAATAACAAGATAAACCATATCACTTATTCACTTAAATATATTCAATAGAATGTGTGTATGAATTTACTAATGAGATACTTCTTGAGGTGTATTTATACTTTTTCTTAGTAACCTCTCTACTTATTTTAGGAGTTTCTTGTTACAACCACTTTACCCTTTAATCAATGACTTGTAACCAAATAAGAGATTCTTGACCATTCATTGGGGCTTCTAACTTCACAAGGTCATAAATTCTCAATCGTGAGGAACCATGTGTTGTACCGCTTATCACCAGAAACGAAATGAAAATGAATATACGTCTATGAGTTTGTTACATGCATTTACATTGTCCTTCATGTCCATATTCCTCAAACAAATTTAGGTACCATAACAATGCCTTTGGGGCTTCATGTAGACTTCATAAAATCCACCCATCAAATCTACTGACATCAACCACTCTTGTTGACATCAATGATAACTAACTCAACATTAATCACAATCACAACTTTGGGGTATCTTGAATGATCCAAGGGTTGAAATCAATGAAAACCAAATGTCCAAACCAATTGTTCAACACATTAAATTCATCAAGGTTAGTCGGATTTAACATAAGTATTGTATGCTTCAAATAATCATGCAATCCACCTATATACTTTTAAAAAAATTCTTGTGTGTATAGAGGAATTCCCAATATTAAATCTCCCTGAGTATACTCCTATACATTTTTCACTTTATCTTGTTTTAATTTTTTCCAATCCATCATTTCATTTTTCATATATGATAAGGGACAATTTTTTTTTATTAATGCAAAAATAAATTAATCCCAATATGAAATAATTTTACCCTTTTTTTGAGATCCACTTGATTTTTAATCTCCGACCAAATGACTGCAATACCTCCCAACCAAAGAGAAGCTAATTGGATTTTAGTATTGTCATCCACAATATTTTGAATCCTGCAATAAAATTCCAGTTGTTTGATCCAATTATCCAATTTTTCTACATTAATTTCACCCTCATACATAGGAAAATTAAATTTGACATCAAAATTTAACAAAGGAAAATTAGAAGTAGGTTTCTCATAATACTTCTTTGCAAAAGATGAAGAAGAAGAAGAAGAAATTCCACTCAAAGAGGAGGATGATGATGAGGAATATGGATTTATATTTTAACCTTGTACAAAATTTATTGTAAACATATTTTCAATAAAAGAACATAAAAGATACAATGGAAAATACACACATTACACAGATATTTTTCCCCTAGAAACCCAAACCGGGAAAACCAACATATTCTATATTCATTCACTCATACAGTGTTTACAATAAAATATACATATAGGAACCATTGGTATCCAAAACCCTAATTCAATGACCTCGATTAGTCAACAACCCTAATTCCTTAACCAAAAATAGAAAACCATCGGTGAAAACCCATGTGTCAAAAAACCACCCAAAAATGGACACAAAAACTGAGGAAAAATAACACATATCCAACATTCCAATATAACACATATCGTGAAAATAATATAACACATACCCAAAATTCTCCCACTTTTTTTTTTCTTTGCATACATGGGATTACAGGGTTACATAGTCAACAATATAGGGCAACAATGCCCATATATCCTCTACACCAAGAGAACTTCTTAGTGCTCATATATTTTGTTAATGATTTTGAAAAATTCTTCAAAGTATCCACCTTCATCAACACCTTATTTTCTTCAACCATGGCTCTCACAAAGTGATATTGAACATCAATATGCTTTGTCTTTGAATGATAATTTGGGTTCTTCACCAGAAAAATTTCACTTTGACTGTCACACTCTATCCTTATAACTTTTTGTACCAACCCAATACCTGAACACAATCTTTGTAACCATACTTCTTCCTTGCTTGCATGGGTGGTTGCCATGTATTCAACTTATGTAGTTGAAAGTGCACTACGTACTGTCTTTTTATCATCCAACTGATTGCTCCTCCAAACAGGTTAAACACATACCCTCTTGTAGATCTTCTATGATCCATATCTTCAACCTATTCTGCATCCATAAAGCCATGTATGCCCAACATTCTGTCCAAACCTATTCTTCCTTGGTAGCACAATCCATAACTAGTGGTGCCACGCAAATACCTGAAAAATCTCTTTATTGTTGTCCAATGCTCCTTCTATGGTTTTGACATATACCTGCTCAAAACCCCCACTGCATGTGCAATGTATGGCCTAGTACAGACCACTGCATACATAAAATTTCCAACCACACTCACATATGAAACACGAGACATGTCATCCTCCTCTTCCCGTGTCTTGGGACACTGATCCACATATAACTTTACACCTACATGAATAGGGACCCTGACCGGTTTATATTCCTACATATTAAACCTCTGTAATATTGTCTACATATGTTCTCTTTGATTTAACTAGAGTTTCATGTTTTTCCTTTGTTTTAATTTCCATTCCCAAAATGAAATTTTCAACACCAATATCCTTCATGTCAAATTTAGAGGGAAACTAAGTTTTCACATTATGTATAATCTCCTTATTGTTTCCTATCCACAACATTTCGTCCACATACAAAACCAAATAAATCAAATGATCACCAATTAATTTAAAATACACACTGTGATCCTCATTGTTTCTTGTGAAGCCAAGTCCCAACATATAAGTATCAATTTTTTTATACCACATCCTTCATGATTGTTTTAAACCATATAGGGACTTTTTCAACTTGCATTCCAAGTCCTTCTTTCCCTTCACAACAAATCCTTCTGGATGCTTCATGTATATTTATTCTTCCATATCCCCATGTAGGAATTTTGTATTCACATCCATCTATTCTAATTCAAAATCAAATGCAACAACAATAGATAACATAAATATAATAGAAGTTAACTTGGAAATAGGATAAAAAAATATCACCAAAATCAATTCCCTCAACCTGGGAATAACCCTTTGCTAATAATCGAGCTTTGTATTTCTCCACTTTTCCTTCTGCATTCATCTTCATTTTAAATACCCATTTGCTTCCAATGGGATTTCTTCCAGTCGACAACGCCACTAGATTCCAAGCCTCATTCTTATCCAAGGCTGTCATCTCTTCAACCATGGCCTTTTTCAAGATTTTTCCATCCTTTGAATACATAGCTTCCCTAACAGTTCTAGGATAATCATCAGTAATCGACAAAGAAAAATTTGAACGAAAATCATGTGGAGTATACCTTTCCGGTAGCCTTTTTTCCCACACTGGTCTCCTTAATATTGGAGTATGAGGATCTTCTTCTTATGATTCCTATTCTTTTGTAGAGTCTGATTCATCATCCTTTGGCTCAAACTCTATTTTCTCAAGTTATTCCTTACTTTGTAGGACTTCCTATTTGACGACATCCTTAATTTCTATAAATACCACATCTCGTCTATACACAAACTTCTTAGTTTCTAGGTTCCAAAGCTTATAACCTTTTAGACCATCTTTATACCTAATAAAGATACACTTTTCAACCTTCTTATTTAGCTTACTCATGTTTTCCTTTGGAACATGAACATAGGCCTCACAGCCAAATACCTCGACATGTGTGAGAGAGGGTTTCTTACCAATCCATACCTTATGTGAAGTCTTTTGATATAGTGTTGATGAGCGTGATTGATTGAATAGGTAATAGGCAACACCCACTGCCTCTGCCCAGAATTATTTCCCTAACCCGACACCACTGAGTTGTTGATTAAGGTTGGTTGTCATTGATGTCAACCCTTGAAGAAATCCTCGTAGCACAAAGGTTGGGTAATGGACCCAAGATTGTTTAATGTAAATATGAATTGTTATTGTCTTACCATGGTTGATAATAAGTATAAATGGATGAACTCCAAAGTGGTCCCCTTATGGTGAAATCCCTCACGGGAAGATGCTTTGCGGATTGAGTTATCCTAGAAGTATGGTTAGAGAACCCATTCTTATTTGTGGAATAATGAGATGAACACTAGTAAATTTTTTAGTGAAAATATCCTATATGGATAGTTCTTTTCATGCCATTTTTGGTGGTAAGTGGAACATCACATAACTCCTCACGGTTAGAGAGTTATGGCCATGAGAAGTTGGAGAACCCAGGTTTGGGTAATGGACCCAAGTTTGTTTGATGGATAATGGTATGTGTTTTGATATATTTTCAAGTAATACTATTCTATATGGATAGTACATGTCATTCCATATATTGTGGTATGTGGAACGTCACATAACTCCTCACGGTTTGAAAGTTACGGCCTTACGAAGTTGGAGGACCCTCATATGTCATCTTGAAGCCCCAAAAGGTCAAAGTAGTCAAAGTGGTTTAAGATTTTTTAAAGGTAAATAATAAAGTGAAGTGATGAGTGCACTATAATTCAACATGAATAAAAAATCAATTATTTAAATAATAAATTTAATGGATAAATTAGAAGTGGGTTAACCCTAAAATAAGGAAAGTGGGCAAAGTGACCTAGAAGATGTTTTTAAGGAAGCTACTTGGAGAGTATAAATAAGAGGCAAGGCTCTCTCATTTAAATCAAAATTGAGCATATTGAATACCTATAGGCATATAATTTAACCAAAGGATATATAAGCCTAATTTATGAGGGAAGGTAAAGAAAAGAATGTCGGAATTCAAGGAAGGATAAATTCTTTTGATGATGTTTTCTAAGGTATGTTATCTATAGGTCATCTCACCATTTTCGCAATAATTTTTTTTTCTAGAATGATTCAGACAGTGAAATTGCTATTCAATTGAGGAAACATATCCAAGTATATGTGATAAAAAATTCATCTTGTGGGTCATTTTATTTTTGGAGTTACACTCCGTGGAAAATAGGGTTTGTGGCTAGTCCTGAAACTAGTCAAAAACAAGTGTTTCGGGTAAAAACGTCATAACTTCTTCATAACATATTCAAATTCAGTAAGACAAAATGTGTTGGTTAGATTAATTTATTTATTATGAGGTGTAACATTTTCATATCGTTTCAACAAATATTCTGTGTGGGGCACACTCTACAAGGTCGCTCTCTAAATTAAGCCATAATTCAATAAGGTATGCCATTTTTTATATAACTAATTTTCTGAGAGGTTCCAAGTAGTGACACCTGGAAGAATTGCATAAAACACACTGAAGAACATTGTATATCAATTTCAGATATTTATTCATTACAGGTACAAATTTATGATTATTTCAAGTTAGGGTTGTTGACTAATCCAAAACTAGTCATGTGAGACTAAAGAAACGTTTGATGTAAACGCTAGTCTCTTGTTGTTTAAAGTTAGGGAAGGTTTGCAGGTATGTGATCATATATGCCAGGTCTATTATAGAGTTATAAATCATATTTGGATGATGAAATTGATGAGGGATTTTGGTTGAGGTACAAGTTGGGTATATGGTTGAGACAAGTAGTTGATGAGTTGGCACATACATGAGGTGTACAATTGATGATGTTGGTACATATTGATGAGTCATAGTTGATGAGTAGTTGACACATGATTGGTACATACTTGGAACATGGTTGGTTGCACTTGTTTATGGTACATGTTGATTATATATTGTTTGGTACAAGTTGGTGCGTGGTTGATGCACTTGTTTATGATACAGGTTGGTGCATAGTTGATGCACTTGTTTATGGTACAGGTTGATTACAGTTTGAGGTATAGGTTTATGCATGGTTGATGCATGGTTCAAGTTTATTGGTATAGGTTTACAATGATATATCTCACAGTGATAGTTTGACAGTGGTTCCATCATTCTACTTCTACTTCAAGGCAGTTGGACGGGGCAAGGACAGGTGGTTGTAGCCACCTTCCGGTCATAGACGAAGATTTTAGGGGGTTGTAGCCTCCTTCTAATTGTAGCTAGAGAATTGGGGACTTGGAGCTTCCCTTAGGTTGTAGCTTGAGAAACTAGGGGGTTGGAGCCTCCTTCTAGTTGCAGTTGGAAAACAAAGGAAGTTGGTGCTTCCAATGAATGTAATTCTTCAATACATATAAGAAAAATAATTCCGTGGTTTTCTCTCAATTTGGGTTTACACATAAAACATTGGTGTACTATGTATGTGTAATGTTCCTAACTTGGCTAGTCTAGGAGATGATGCTAATGTGTGTGTAGGATCAAAGGTTTACAGCATATAAATGATCATAGAAATAATAAACGCAACAAAGGACTGCAAATTTTGTATTATGATATCTCTGTGGATTACAAAATGGTCGAATGCGGCTAAATAAACTGACAATACTTGACTAGATCAATAGACAAAGGATCTTAGCTAGAATAAAAATAAGAAACTGTGGATGAATAAAATAACAACACTCATCTAGATCAAAATACAAAATGATCTTAGCTAGAATACAAATAAGCAACTAAAAGATAATACCCAGAATATGGGAGCACTATAGAATCAATGAAGAATGATGGAAGACCTGGATGATCTTCCCGGTGACTAGGGTGTGTCTTTCAACATTGAAATCAACCAACTGGTGTCTTCCTCCTGGAATACACTGAACTATCTCTCCTGAGATGCACCTCTTCTCCTCAATGACAAGTCATAATCTGCATAATGATGAATTAGGTCACTGACCCTTCCTTTATAGGTTTCCAAAACCCTAAATCATGCTGAAACCCTAATTCACTGTTGACTTCCAAAACCCTAAATCACTGTTGAAACCCTAATTCACTGTTGACTTCTTTTTTTACCTCATAATGACTTAAAAGTTCTTTTAACACTTTTTAGTTTAATGCCACTTTCCGAATATAACACCTGTGATTGTAGTGACCTCTAGTAACCCTGTTTACCCCTCTTTGGCCCTAGCTATAGTCTAACGGGGTGGTTTAGACCATTAAGCCTCCTCTCTAGAGCTCCTATTTGGAAAGAGACATTACGATCCTCCCTTCCTAAAATTGCTTGTCCTCAAGCAATACCAGTCCAGGGTGCTGCAACACCTGCTCACTCTCCCAAGTAGCGTCCTCTATTGGAAGCCCTCTCCATCTAATAAAACACTCTCTGATGACCCTGCTCCTCATTTTCCACTCCTAGAACTCCAAAACCTCCTTTGGAACTAACTCCAACCATCCCTCCTCATCTAACGAGGGAAGCTCCTCTGATGTGATAATGAATTGTCCCACTGCCTTTTTTAGGCAAGACACGTGGAACACGTTATGAATCTTTCTCCCCTCTGGAAGCTCTAGCTCATAAGAAACCTTGCCTACTCGGCGCATGATCCTGTAAGGACCATAAAATATGGGCTTGAGCTTCTCGGCCCCACTCTTCTTCATAGATGACTGTCTGTAGGGTTGGAGTCTCAAGAAAACCAAATCTCCAACCTCAAAGCTGCGCTCTATCCTGTTCCTGTCCGCACTTATCTTCTGTCGATTTTGCACCATCTGTAGGTTCTCTTTCAACAACTTG
Organism: Picea engelmannii; assembly: GCA_009831015.1. Lineage (NCBI taxonomy): Eukaryota > Viridiplantae > Streptophyta > Pinopsida > Pinales > Pinaceae > Picea > Picea engelmannii. The sequence goes on from ML780001.1 coordinate 914,088, forward strand.
AGAATCTCCTGACTCTCTATGATCCAATCCTTGGCCTTGGTAGCTCTTCTCTCCTCGAAGATCAAGTCTACCAAAGTGAGAGCATCATATCCATAAAATGATCGGAAGGGTGTCATACCAATGGACATGTGGAAGGTGGTGTTGTAGCAATGTTCTCCTAAATGTAACCACTTTACCCACATTCTCTATTGTCCTCCTACATAGTTCCTCAAATACCCTTCAACCCACTTGTTGAAAAATCTCGGTATACCCATCTGTCTAAGGGTGATAGATGGTGCTAGGTGTCAACTCTGTCCCCACCAACTGAAACAACTCTCTCCAAAATGTCCCTATGAACCGACTATCCTTGTCACTGACGATGTTCTTCGGCAACCCATGAAGTCTGAAGACCTCCCTGAAGAAAAACTCGTCTACCTGAACTACACTATACTCTATCGGTATGGCGTAGAAGTGAGTAAACTTGGTCAATCTGTCGACCACTACATAGATACAGTCCTTACCCTGGACCTTGGGTAGACCTATGATGAAGTCCATAGATATACTCTCCCATTTATTCTCTAGAATGGGGAGTGGTTGAAGTATCCCTACTAGAAGAGCATGCTTTGACTTGTTCTGCTGGCAAGTCACACACTCACTGACGTGTCTCATAACGTCTTGTTTGAGTCCCTTCCATGAGAACCTCTCTCTGATCTATCTCTAGGTTTTTAAAAACCCCTGATGTCCTGCTAGAGGTGAATCATGAACTACGATGAGGATCTTCTTCTTAAGCCTTGAATCTAGCACCAAGTCGACTCTATCCTTGTAAAATATGACATCGTCAATGACCCTTGTTATCACTCAAATTTCGTCCACAAATGGTTACAGCAATCCAACATCTTCAAACAACTATTAGTTTACCCATGGACTAAAATTACCGAAAAAACATTTCCAAAAGGTCCAAAACTATACAACTAGTTATAAAATCAAGATGCGCTATGACTACATAGGGCGCGTGCGCACATGTGCCATCAAGAAATGTAGGAAAAATGAACATGCGCATGATGCATGACTGTGGATGCTAAAAACCACGCACACATAAGAAAGACACATTTATGATGTTGGTCGGCCTCCCACCCACTTCTGGTTCAACTTCCAAGTTGATTTGACATCCAAATCTTGGCTGGATCCTGCTGGGTGGCTATTCAAAGACCTAAAGGTTCCCTTGTTACACATTATTTTCATCATCCCTATGACCATTAATGATGTAAACCTATCTATTTCCTTCAGAGGGGTTAGTGGCTTGAGTTCCTGAAGAGAGAAGGGAGAAGAACTTTTCTTGAGAAAATAAGTTGCATTTTCCTTTGTAAAAACCCTATAAAAAAATAAGTTCATAGGATGCATTATAGCTAGGGTGAGAGAATGCTTGATTCTCATAGGCTGCACCATAGCTGGGTTGCGAGAGGTTCATAGTTTTCTCTATAGGCAGGGTGCGAAAATGCTTACATGTTGGAAAAATGAGCGTTTTCTCGAATCTTCTAGAAGGAGAAACTTCCATGGTGAGGTGGCATCCAAGTGGTTTGGATCTTACTCACTTTCATGATTTAGTGGGATCATCCTAACCTCCTCACCTTATCCTCTTCAACTTATAAAAGGAGAGGATCTCTCATGGAGAAAATTGGCTTTTTGAGCTCTGTAGCTTTGGGATTAGCTAAGTTGGATTTGGCTTGGAATTATTAGCTTGGTTAGAGTGGTTTTGAGTTTTTCCTTTGTCAAGATAGATTGTGAATATTATCAGATCTGCACCCTCAGAATTATTGGATTGAAAGTGTGTGGGGAATGAAGGATAGTTGGAAGGGACCTTACGACATCAAGGCCATGGTTGTAATCTCTCTTTCACATTTAATATGATACAGTAATATGATTCTTTCCTATAAAGCTTGTTGTGTTTTATTGTATGATTCCTTGATCACATACATAGGTTTATATTGAGTTTATGATATTACTATCACTTTGGTTGGTTGCGTTCTTTTGCAGGATCATCATTATATGAGTGTTGTAACGGAGCTAGGATGGTGATAGCAAGAGGAAGCGACATTTAAATGGTATGTCACCCACCCCTCTTTAGTTAGTAAATTCAATATTTAAAACTTAAGGAAACCTTCATGTTCTAGTGTGTTTTGTTCTAGATCTAGGTGGATCTAGGGAGATCAGTTGGTGTCCGCACCTACCGATTTGTTCGATAACAAAATTGGCGACCATACTGGGGAACTGATTGTTTCCTAGTTAGTCTAGTTTCCCTTGCTTTGATTGCTTGATTTATGGTCTCTGAGTCTCTGGGAGATCCATCTAGACTCTCTCGATCTGAAAGTTCACTTAGAAGTTTTGTATTTTTTCCAAAATTTGCTTGATTACAAACCTTCTCGCACTACACCTTTCTGTAGCCTACGAGAATAAATGAAGTTCACACCCTATTGTTCAGTTCAGTGAAAACTTCTCGCACCCTACCTGTGTCTAGCCTGTGAGAATCATTAATTCTCGCATTGTACTCCACTGCCAGCCTGTGAACTTGTTTGTAAACTTTTTTGGATTGAGTCTTGTCATCGTTTGATGGCCCAGTTTTGCTTTGATCAGCTAGATTGAACTTTTGGAGCCTATATTGATCTGTTTATAGTCTGCTTGACATTCTTTGAGTTGCATTTAGCCATCTTTTGTTTGTTTGGTTTTGAAGGATTAGTCTCTTGCTTTGAGTATCTTTCAATTACAAAGCATGTGTTTTCTTTAGAATTGTTTAGGGAAAGATCAGATTTCTTCTGAATAAGTCGCTTTAAAAGAAAACTTTTAGTTTGGGTTTCTTTGTTTTAAGAAAGTTCATTATTGTTTTTAGTGAAATTTTTTAAATAAAAATATGTAATTTCTTGCTTTATATTAGATTGGGGGCATCCTTGCATTTGAAGTAGAGAAATTGCATGATTCTTGGCATTTTTTGGTCTTAAATTCCGAAAACTTTTCCCCCTCATGGCCAGAGGGGGGGCATGAATCGTGCATTGATGTACAATACCTTTTTCTCATTTCTTGAGAATCTTGATATTGATGAGTTTAATAAATTTTGGGACATCGTGCATATGGGAATGATAAATGTTTTCTCCTTCTCGTAGAATAACTTTCATCGAAATGAAAAGATTGCATCTTCATCTCTTTGCATAATTTTCGAGTCGGTCAAAACACCATATTCTCCACACCATTTTCCTTTTGAGTAACAATAGCCATAAAATAAAGCGCTTATAAAAATTGATTAGACATTTTTATATTTTCTGGTAGCAAACCTACATTAGATTAGTTATAGGGATTTGGAATAGGCGTGAAAGATAACTTTCCAAAGTTGCAAACAAACATAGAATCTTGAGTTAGGGAGCAGTTAAATCCACTTATTACATTTTGTCCCGGGAAGCCCTTCTAACACAAGGGTCAATCACAAGGTCGCATTGAGACTAGCATAATTACTCACCCTACTTTGTTGGTCTTGGTGTAGACGTTGCGTGTATTATGGGGGTCGCTTGAAAGGTATACCCATAATGATGAGTGGAATCCTCTCAAGTTGATTTCAGGCTAGATACCCTGCCCTTTCATGTGCATCAGACTGTTGATTGTTTCCCTAGGCATCACTGTAGTGATTAGTAACCTTAGTGTCCTATCTATTTAGGGTCTTTACACAGGGTGACTGTGGAGGGGAAAGTCTTCACAGTACCTGGAATCGACATAGGCCAAACTCACTCGGGCTCCTTGGAGGGTATACCCACGATTATGTGTGGGAGCTTGCACCAGTGTGTAAGTCTGTTAAGTAGGTTGTCAATGTAACTTTTCCACCCGGTCTATCTCAGCCCTTTCTTACTTTGTTCCCGCGACGTTGGATTTCATCACCAACTAGTGTGCTCATTGTGAGGAGGTTTTGTTTGTTTGCTTGCTTCCTAGATTTTTAGCGTGTGATGTTTGTTTTCCCTAGCAAACTCTAGGTTGGATTTGTTTTATATGGTGATAGTTCCTGAAATGACCAATGAAGGAACCCCTTCTCTAGGTGAACCTTTTGTTTTTCTTTCTTATGGAAACATTGGTCCTCCTCACATCGCTACTTTGAGCCTTCTAGGTCTCACGATTGGATTGCTGGTGTGGTTGTTTTCCACTCAGGTAATCCCGAATGCAGTAAGTGCTTAGTCGTAATCACTTCCCCCCAAAAACATCAACCTCATGTTGATCCTTCACCTTCTTCACCAGTAAGGTATTCTTTTCCTTCTTCGCTTGCAAGGTTGCTTTCTATTTCATCTTCTTCATCAAGTGAAAGTTCTGAAGCTAGTAACCCAGTGAATAAGAAAAAGAAGAAAGGGAAGAAGAAGAAGAAGAAAATTAAGAAAGGATCCAAACTTCCAACCACTATCAAACATGTTGGAAAACAACCAGTTACTGTTGATCGTGCTGGGAGTGTTGATGATGTCAAGATCACCCAAACAACCCATAAGCCCAAGTACCCGTAAAGGCTTTGTAAGGGTATCCATCTTCTTAAGGATTTCCCTGGTCTATCCAAGGTTATAGAAGCATGGTCTACACATCCTCACCAACCGATGTCGTTAGCCTCTGAACAACATGTTGATGACCTCCCGTCAACTAGTCACGATATAGTTGGGAAGAAGAAAAGCCAAGCCAAGTTATCGTGTATGTTATGCAAAGGGAGTCATCTAACTCACCTTTTCCCTCAAATGGAAGAAGCCTCAAAATTACTGGAATACATGAATGTCCCCCAGCCTCAACTTCCAGTTGCTTATCACAAGCTTACTCTTGACCCACCTGTAGTTGATGGAATGATCAACCTGGACCCTTCATCGGTCAATCCGGTTGATCATGTAGTCAACCTGGTCACTTATTTAGTCGAACCTGTTGACCAAGTGGTCGATCCGATCCCATCCTCGGTCGATCCCACTCTCTTGTTAAAGAGTGAAACCCAAGTGGTTGATCCGATCCCATCCTCGGTCAATCCCACTCTCCCACTAGAGGGTGAAACCCAAGCGGTCGATCCGTCTCCACCCAGCGACCCCATTCTCCCCTTGGAGAATGAAACCCAAGTGGTCGATATGATCTCATCATCGGTCGATCCTACTCTCCTGCTAGAGCGCAAACCCAATACTGCCAATTTTTTTCTCATTGATACAGAATCTACCATGCTGGTGGGTATTCCTCCTTCTCCCATGGAACCTCCTCCAAGTTATGAGGCCATCCATTTTGATTGGGGTGTGCTAAATAGACCTCATCTTCCCTCTCACACTCCTTTCTAGATTACAGTACAGGTTTGTGGTTTAGACGTTCCTCAGACACTGATAGATGAAGATGCATCCATTAGTATTTTGTCCTCTTTTGCTTGGCAAGCTTTGGGTTATCCTCCACTTGCGTCGGTTACAAAGAATCTGTTATCTTTTAACAGAAGAACCAGTAAACCTTTAGGGACCCTTCCTCAGTTTCCTATAACTTTGGGCAGGAAAACTATCTTTATTGACGTCATGGTAGTCCAAGACCCCTTGGATTTCGCTTTACTCCTTGGGAGAGATTATGTCTATGCCATGAAAGCTATTGTGTCTACTCTTTTTCGTGTGATATATTTCCCTCACGATGGACGATTTGTGACTTTTGATCAACTTTCATTCATTGACCCTAACTGGATTGCCTCCCTAAATGGTTCTTATATGCAGATGGTATCACCCCACCACAGGTCAATTATGTGGCGTTGTTGCCCATGGCTTCAACTTCTGATGCCTTAGATCCACTAGTTGACATGGTGATATCTTCGATAGGGTTGTTAGAGCTTGATATCTTTACTCTTGTCATGACCATCGACATGGTGTCCTTCCAGAGTGTGTTTATTCCTTCCAGTGAAGACCTATTGGAAGCCATGACCAAGTTTTGTCCCTTCACATGGTGTCATTCCGGAGCATTGTCCTCTTGGAATCCATGATCAAGAATACTTTCGAGGATAGTTTTTGTGCCTCTAAGGAAACCTCGTTAAAAAATGAAACAAAGGTCTATGAGCATGATTTTCTAATTTCAAGCTCGTTAAAAAATGAAACCAGACTTGAGCATGATTTTCTAATTTCAAGCTCGTTAAAAAATGAAACCAGACTCGAGGATAGTTTTTGCATCTCTGAGGAAACCTCGTTAAAAAATGAAACAGAGGTCTTTGAGCATGATTTTCTGATTTCAAGCTCATTTAAAAAATGAAACCAATTGAGGATAGTTTTCACGTCTCTATAGCAACCTCATTAAAAAATGAAACAAAGCTTACGAGCATAGTTCTTTTCATGTGTCAAGCTCGTTCAAAAATGAAACAACTTCCCCCTCTCCATTTGGGTCAAGTCCTATGTATGGTATTTGAAGCTTCATTTCATTCTCCTTCGCAGTTGGATAAAACGAAGCTTGGGGGGTGTTGGCAGCCAATTCAATTTTTTCCATTGCCTTAAAATCTGCCTACAACTTTGTCTTTTGAACTTAAAATTATCGTCACATGTTGCAAATGAACGATATTTTTATTCTTTGCGACAACCTGCAAATTGGTCCATTTAGTGTTCACGACTGAAAGTGTGAAAACTCCTCCATCATTACTGGAACTGTCATGATCTTTTATTGATATTTTGAGTGGTACTTACCTTTGATTTAGCATGAAGTGGCTAAGAGATTTTTCGAACTGTCCATATTTGCCTATTCTTACTTTGATTGTGCGACTTGACTTCTATTTGATTGATAGGGCATTGAGCATGAAAATTTATGGGATATACTTGATTATATAGGGGTCATGGTTGATTTTGGTTTTCATATGATGTGATCCTTATTATTATAAGCTCTTGGCTTATCGATTTCACCTCTTGTCACAATGTTTTATAAACTTTGACTACACATTATGCAGCAAGCGCGTGGGTAACATATGAGTTTGATTTGATATTGAATGGAAATAGTTTGAAGTTATGCAAGGGCACGATTGGATAAATATTTAACTTTGGGGTTGATTTTATGGTTTCAAACAAAACATTGGCATATTGGTATACCATCCACCGTTTAATTTTTGGGTTGGCCGATTAATATGGTTTAAACGATATTATGATTGATTGAACAACGATGTACTTGTTCATTACTATGTTGCATGGCGGTGATAATCCCACCACCCTCGTAAGCGCATTCATTAATTTGCTTCCCCTTTCATCGTTCACAGCTGTTAGCCCAAAAGATTTTTGCTCCTGTGTATTGTTGTGTTCAAGCCAAACCCTACCATGCACCCGCACCATGGCGCCAGTCATGAGGGCTGAACCCAATGGTTTTCAGGCATTGTTGATGTTCGACATTTCTTACAGTGAACTTGAATAATTTGGATGGCTTCCGTTCATACAGAAGTTTGATGGCTTTAACCCTTGCGTGGCTCGACAATTTGCATTAACCTTTGATGGCTGCCGAGCCAAGGTTGGGGATGTGCAATTAGAAATTAACGAGCAATTCCTTAGTTTAGCTACCGGTCTGCCTGCTACTGGACAGAAATGGTCAAAGAATTGCAAAGTGGAAGATGTCCCATGGACATTGCTCTTCCAGTCTCGAAAGGTGAACTCCTGTGACAAAGGTTTTCCCGCAAACATGCTCAAGCAATGTTGGCACGACTTGCTGATGATAACCAAGTAGTTCATCACCTGCGAGGGCCGGTATGGTTTCGTTTTCTTGTACCACCTTCAGCTACTTATGGTTTTCATGGGCTATGAGCTTGATATGCCTTATTTATTGCATAAGAGTCTGTTTAAAATGTCTAAGAGATATAAACGGAACCAGGCCGATAGCATCCTTTTTCACTTTGGGTTAATCAAGATGCTTGTGGTTTATCATTTGGGGTTACACCAAGACTGTTGGAATGAGTTTCTTATTCACAATAATTTTGAGGATTCAAGCCCACCACAGGTTGACAAACCTGTGGTGAGCGAGATCAAGTCTATACCCACTGTGCCTTACAGTGCTCTGTTACCTAAAACCCTACCGGACTCACCTGTCAACCTACCCCAGTCTGTCGAAATTGTTAAACCTGTGGCTAAAAGGCCTAAAGCCAAACCTACTGCGAAGTCCATAGGAAAAAATAACGCCCGATTAATCTCTTGCATGGCAAGAAACAAACCGAAAGTTCCTGTCAACCTTGACCCTATCATGGTGAGTGAAGATTCCGACTCTGAGGTGGAACGTTTCCTAGCAAGTGAGTATCCCTATTCGGAAGGTCTATGTAACAAACCCTCATACGATTTTGTCAAAAACCTACCACCTTGCTTGCAAAGTAATCCTAATTATCCAGGCATCAAAATGCCTCGTGAAACCCCCAATGACTCGTCAAAACCCCCCCTGACCTATCTCAAGCAGCTGCTCCACCATGTGATCAATGTGGCTCGTGGTTAGAAAGGTATTACCTTGATGTGCCAATGCTACAGTCCAGAATTCATGCTTTGGAGGATCAAGTTGCAACGCTCACCAGTCAAAGGGCTAAATTGAAATCCACTGATAAGAAACAACGAACAACAGGTTCGATTTTGTTTAAGAACGTGGAGTCGGCTACAACAGTTGTTAATTCAAAATTGGCATAGCTTGAGCAGCCTCACTGGTATGATTATCACCTGTTTATATGGTAAACTCATAAGCTTTGTTTACAAGCATGGATTTTCTTTGACACATAAGCATGTACGATATGCATATGTTTGTTTTGATTAATCGATTTTCATTTCTCGAATTAGGTTTGATTGGATTTAGCTTTGATTCGATTGATCGTGGTATGGATTTGATTGTTTTGATTTAGCTTCAATTGAATACTCTGTTGCTTATTGAAGTTGTTAATATCTTTTCTAAACATAATGTTGTTTCTGGTATTCCAATTTCAAACTCAGTCAACGTTTTGATTCGAAACTGGTTATATTTTATACGATAAGTTTGGCAATAATGGTTAACTGTTATATTCTATGATCAATTCGAATACCATTCTGTTAAGGCATAACCAAATTGTTATACCCAATTAATCAATTCACATTGTTTGACCGTGTTATTAGTTCGATTCATATTGCAACAAATATATTGTTTAAATTTGATTTGGGAACGAAAGTGATTATGCCCAGGATTACGATTTGTTTCTATATTTGATTATTGCCCAGTTTATGGTTATCACTGCTGTTGATGGTTACAATCAATATGTGATCCTGTCTGTTGACTATGTAAACGACCAACGATTGAAATATATGGCGAAGTTTGATGAATGTTTATTTGGCAATAATCGTAACAGTTTTTCCATATTGGTATTTGATTGAAACAACATGAATCTTATGCGCATTGTTACAGCCGTAACAAATCAATTTTGATGGTGTTCGATTATGATTGTGTTCCATCGCATCTTATATGATAAGATTCACCATTGATTTTATTTGATATGAAACAGTCCTGTTATGATTTGACCATATTTTATGGCAAATAAAAAACAGAGCATTCTTACCCTGTTTTGATTGCAATCCTTTCCGATTTTGTTAATTTGAATGATAAACTCATTGGAATTATAGTGATTCGTTTTGGATATTTATTAAAAGAAAATTAAATTGGATTTGACTCTTTTGAAAAGATTTAATTTGATTTCTATCGGATCCTGTATGCTATTTTAGACTAGCTACAGAATCATATGATTCTGTAGCTAAGTCTGTAGGATCAATTTTTTATTGTTCTGTTGATGAAATGTCTTTCTAATTGGTTATTTTTGGTCTATTGCAGATCAATTCGAAATGGCAGTGGCTTTGATGAGCAGTTAGGGAATATTTCAAAGATTTTACTTGCATTTTGATTTCTTAGTTTAGTTGATTTTAGGATATTTCCCAGATTATGTAAAACATTTTGATATTATCCACAGGGAGGTTTTACCCTGTGGAGAGACTTATATATACTTATGATTTTTGTAATAATGATATCCTCATTCGTAGGACAACAAGGATATGGATTTCTAATACAGACTGAAGCAGAATTTGATGTTTTGTCACAGCTTTAGCTTCTCATTATATCAACATTTTGTCTCATGTTGTGTATATCAATTTGTTTATGATTTATGACTACTTTAGCTATCTAGATC
>ML780001.1:924269-935369 GCA_009831015.1 Picea engelmannii
GTTTATCTTCTTCATGAGTTGGATTATATAATATAATTTTTTGCATAACAGGTTTCCCTTATTGCAGAGATTTATAAATCATAAGATTGTTATGATTTTTTATGTCTTGTTTGTCCTGTAAACACTCAAAGAGCAGCGCAACTAATCATTTACGAGAAGCTTTGGGATTAACTGGTGCGAGTTTACTTCCTCCGACCAGCTTCAGAGTCATCACACACTGGACAAATTAGGAGTGCTTCCAGGTCAGTTAGTCTTTTCCTTGTTGTTTTCATTAAGTAGTTTAATTTAAAAATAATTTTAATTAGATTTATATTAGATTGTTTAATTTCAGTAATTATATTAGATCGTTTAATTTCAGTAGTTTTATTTCTTTTTCATAAAATATAAAAATAAAAAAACATATCTTGCTGTCTTAGGGCAGAAAACACATGAGCTTTGCAGGTTTTAATTAAATATGTAGATTGTTTATAGTGTACATTTGTGAATAAGTAATATTGCAGCTGGTAATTAGATAGTTGATTTGAGTTATTATAATAATAATTAGTAGATTGTATATAGTAGTTAGAATAGTTATATTTATTTTTAGTTTATTTAGTAGTTTGTTTTAATTAGATTAGTGTAATAGTTAGTTTATGTGTTTTTTTTAGTTAATTTGTTTATTGTTAGTTAGTTTAGTTTCTTTTATTTTAGTTTTAGTTAGCTTGTTTTAGTTAGTTTTAGTTAGTTTTATTTGTTTTAGATAGATTAGTTAGTTTAGATTAGTTTTCTCTTTGGTTTTCATAAGACCTTAGAGTGGCCAACGGAGTCGTTAAACTCGTCAGGGTGGTTCATTCCAAACGGCTTGGATTATTTAGACAACCCCGGACCGGTTCCACTCTCTCAATTGACGGACAGACTGTTTCGCCCGTCAAAAAATGGCGCTAGAAGGAGGGCCTGAACTTAATTAATGGCACGAGGTGGTCGCAAGACTCATCCTCCACCTAATTGCACACCTATAGTGACTAGAAGCCGTTCACAAGATAATATCCCCCCTCAAACAGAAACTACTTCAACCGAAGATCCATAGATCACAGTTGAGCCAGCAACCCCTAATCCTACAGGTGGTGATATCCAAGAGATCGTTCATCAATCTCTTATTAAAACACACAGTGCCTTAGCCAATATTAGGCAACCAAACCGCCCGTGGAGTCAACCTTTAGACTTCTCTGATATTAGAGAACAGTTAGGTGATATAGACCTCACTGTGAATTCTCCAGATCCAAACACAAATCTTGCTGCAGGTGGATCTGGGATACCTCCTTCACCACCTCCCTCATCTCCTTCCTCTTCTGGAAGAGATTCCTCTTCTAACGAAGGCAATCCACCTTCTCAGCCTTCCACACCCACTACCCCAATGGCAAATCAGAACAACCCTGCTAGACCTTGGTTGGACCAGGATGCTGTAGCTATACCTGGAGCCCAACACCCTTTACCTAAGCACCCAGAGAAATGGCTTCCTATGTTTGATCCTGATTCAAAACAGATAGCCGAAGACCATATCAAAAAATTTATGTTAGCCATTAGACTCCATAACGTTGAACATGAAGACGTCATCTGTAGGTTGTTCCCTTATACTTTTGAGGGTAATGCATCCACTTGGTACTTTGCCCAACAGCCCCATACCATAGTGTCTTGGGAAAAGTTTGAGTCGTGTTTTTTGGAAAAATTCGGAGATGGCAAACCTCCGGAAGTCTTGGTCATGGATCTTTCGAGTTTAAAAATGAACCCAAAGGAAAAAGTTAAGGATTTTAATCAAAGATTCTTAACCCTTAAAAATCGAATCCCTGCAGATTCTATGTCTGCTGAGAGTCTTGTAATAGCCTACTACACTAAAGCTCTACATCAAAGTATAGCTATTTGGGTCAAACGTTCTAAAAAGGCCACGTTGTTAGAAGCCTTCGAAGAAGCTACTCGGATTGAAAAAGACATACTTAGCCTTAAGGACTCTTCTAGCAACGAAACTGAGATTGTTTCTTCTTCCAAAAAGAAGATTGAAATTCTCCCCAGACCTACACAAAACAAAACACAACCCGAAAAATCTGATTTGGAAAATTTAACTAAAGTTGTACAAAAATTATCTAATCAAGTTATAGATTTAAAAAGGTCAACTGAAGAAGCCTCCTCAAGTAAAGGACCTTATAAACCTCCTTTCCGAAAGCCTTTTCAAACCAACCGGCCTAATCCAAACCCTGAAGGCTTCAACCTAGAAAGTTTGCAATGTGCTCTTCAGACAATACTAGAAGCCCAAGATAACTTGATGCCTCCTGAAATCCCTCAGGAGGAAGTAGAGCAGGAAACAGTCCAAGAAGAAGAGTCTTCTCCAAACATCTTTGGACATCTCTCGGATAGCATCTTTCAAGCTAACTTCGAGACTGTTCACCCTTACAACACTAGGAGTAAGACAACAAATAAACCTCCTGCTGAAAACACTACAATTTCACCTCCAAAGCCATCTAAATCAGAAGAAACAAAACAAAGTAATGCTGGCCCTACATTAGATTATGATGTTGTTGAAGATCTTAAAAAATTACGGGCTAACATTTCTATTTATGAGTTGTTGAAGTTTCCATTTTTGTTACAGAAGATGTTGCAAAATATTTCAGAAAATGGCAAGAATGGTAATTCAAATGGTAATAAGGTTGTGCAAAGCAAAGTGCCGCAAAAGACTTCCACTAAAAACAATCCTGATCCTCAAGATAAAGGAAGCCTTCCTGTAACTCCTGTAAATAATAATGTAAATAATAATGTAAATAATGTAGATAAAGTAGTATTAGAAACCATGAGTAAGAAATCACAAGCTACAACTTTAAGTACTCGCAAGAATGTACCTCCTTTTCTTTTAACTTTCGAAATCTTCAACAGAAATGTGCATAATTGTATGGTTGACTCAGGAGCATCATCAAATGTGATGCCTTGGTCAGTCTGCCAAAAGATTAACGCTGAAGTGGAACCATCTTCTTTGAAAATTATACAACTTGACCGATCAGATGTTACAGTAATAGGCGAACTAAAAAATGTATTGATTAGATTATCATCTAACCCAAAGGTTCATCAGATTATTGATATAATTGTGGTAGATATTCCCAAAGTGTATGGTTTGTTTTTGAGCAGGGACTGGTCAGAGCAGCTACACGGTTACTTCGCTACGGACTGGTCTCACTTATGGCTTCCAGAAAACAGTAAGCCCAACAAGATCAGAGTGAATCGTGAGCGTTACCTCAAGTTCACGGTCACTGATTTGAACGACACAAATGAACCATACACACCTCCCGCTGATGCACCTGAAGTCAAAGGGATGGACACCTACTTCAGAAATTTCATGGCTGAAGTTTCACCTATCAACAATCCAGAACAACAGTCCGAGATCATAGCATATGTGCAACCAACAATTTATATGCAACAGTCCCATGAGCCCGATGGAAATAAAATTTGGTCTCTATATTTTGACAGTTCCAAGTCTAAAGAAGGAGATGGTGCAGGTTGCATCATTATCAATCCGGCAGGTAATAAGACGTTATTAGCTTGTAGACTAGAATTTGAATGTACTAACAATACTGCAGAATATGAGGCTTTACTACAAGGTCTCAGAAAAGCCTTGGACATGAACATTCAAAATCTGATTGTATTCGGTGACTCTAAAATAGTGGTTAGACAGGTGAGAGATTCTATACACTGTCTTTCCCCGCATCTCAAAAGTTGCCAATCTGAGGTATGGAGTTTGATGAACAAATTTTCTTCTTTTAATATAAATTCCATTCCTAGACTAAATAATGCTAAAGTAGATCTGCTAGCTAATGTTGCCTCTAAACTTCTTCCTGTAGAAGGCTTATCCCCAAACGCATTCTCCGTGGAGCTGCTGTTTCGACCATCTATTCCAGATAATATCACAAACTGGAGAGTATTTGATGATGATCAGCAGATCATTAAATTTATGCACCTGGAAGAAACCTTTCAAGGCTCAGTGATAGATGAACAAACACATAACGACAATTTGCATGACTTTATGGTAATACCTAATCCGAAATCTCCTGAAGCTCTATCGAATACGGTAAATTTCATACCCAAATCTGTTGTTAGATTAGAAAATTTTTATGATTTTGAAGATAAATTTAAAAAGACGGTCAATTGCAAAACTAATAGTTCCTCATTATCTTATGAGAAAGTCAATTTAGGGACTAGTGAAAATCCTCAGTGTATCAATCTAGGCTTGGGATGTTCTAGAAAAGAAAAAGATTCTTTTGTTAAATTATTTAAAGAATTCAAGGATGTCTTCGCATGGACTTACAATGATCTTAAAACATTCGATCCTAATATTATACAGCATGTCATCCCGATGAAACCCCAAACCTTACCTTTCCAACAGAAGCTGAGGAAAATGCATCCTGAATTAGAACCGACCGTGCAAAAAGAATTGAATAAACTCCTTGGTGCTAAAATAATTTTTCCTGTTAGACATACTCAATGGGTATCCAACCTCATCCTAGTCTGGAAGAAAAACTGGGAAATTCGACTTTGTGTCGATTTCCACAACCTCAACAAAGCATCTGACAAAGATAATTATCCTGTCCCACCCATGGAACAGATTCTGCAACAAGTATCTGGTTCCGAGAGGCTATCCTTACTAGATGGCTTCTCTTAATACAACCAAGTCTTGATGTCTCTGTCAAACCAACTAAAAACTACCTTCCGTACCCCGTGGGGCACTTATGCTTATCGCAAAATGCCCTTTGGATTGATTAACGCTGGTGCTACCTTTCAGAGAGCAATGGACATTGCTTTTAGAGGCTTAATCAATCATTCCGTACCAGTTTACTTAGATGATGTGACCATTTATTCGAAAAACAAATACGATCATCTAGCTCACTTACGAGCTGTTCTGCTACGATGTCGTAAATACGGCATCTCTCTGAACCCCAAGAAGTCTATTTTTGCAATGGAACAGGGTAAATTACTAGGATTCATTGTGTCTAGTGATGGAATGATTATTGACCCCGAGAGGACGCAAGTCATCTCCAAACTTCCCCCACCTGCCTCCAAAAAATCCATGCAGTCTTTCCTAGGCCAGATTAATTTCATGAGAAGATTTGTCCCTAGTTTCTCTGAAATGGTCAGGCCTCTCCAAAATCTGATTACGAAAGATACCCAATATCACTGGGGACCCATAGAAAACAAAGCTTTTAATGACGTAAAGAAGGCCATAATAGATGCTCCGTCTCTCATGAGCCCTGATTTCTCTCAAGACTTTACACTTTATACTTTTGCCTCTGATCGTTCCTATGCCGCAGTCCTAACTCAGAAGAATTCTGAGAACAACGAAGTACCCATCGCCTTTATGAGCTCTACTTTCAAAGGTGTTGAACTTAACTATCCAGCGGTTGATCGGCAAGCCTATGTTGTTTTCAAAGCAGTTAAGCATTTTCGGTCCTATCTTTTGAAGTCAAGGACAAAGGTCATTGTCCCCTACCCTGCAGTAAGGAACTTGTTAGTGCAAAAGGAGTTAGGAGAGAAAAGAGCCAACTGGGTCACCTCCTTGCAGGAGTATGACTTAGAAATCACCCCAGCCCAAATCGTGAGAGGCCAAGGATTGTGTAAGTTGGTAGTTGATTCAGAAACCGAACAGCAAGAAGATAGTGATATGTCAAACCTAGAACAACGTGATCAGAGTTTGATCTGTTGCACACAAAACCTCATAAGTCCTTGGTATGAAGATATTAGACACTGTCTTGAACATGGATCAGCACCATGTCACCTTGACCCTGCCAAAAGAAGAGCGTTGAGACTAAATTCTGCCTCCTTTCATCTAGTTAACGGTATACTGTTTCGTTAGAATTTTGATGGCGTACTAATGCGTTGTCTTGAAAAGGACGAAGCAGAAAAAGTCTTGCTTGAGTTGCATGCAGGAGAAGCTGGTGGTCACTTCGGTGGTGATACCACTGCTCATAAGGTCTTAAGAGCTGGCTACTACTGGCCGACACTTTTTAGGGATGCCCATGCTTTGTGCCGCAAATGTATTACCTGTCAGAAAGCATCAGGGTCGTTGCAAAAACTAGCCTTCCCCTTGCAACCCGTCACAGTCGATTATCCTTTCCAACAATGGGGCCTTGATATCATAGGTCCTATTAACCCTCCATCCTCACAGCAGCACAAGTATATTGTGATAGCCACTGATTACTTTACTCGATGGTCTGAAGCCACTGCACTAAGAACTGTTAACACAAGTCAGGTGATTTCTTTTCTAAATTTGAATATCATCACTCGTTTCGACATCCCTGATTGTCTAGTCTTTGATAACGCTTCATACTTTTCTTCTCTTGAGATGAGTGAGTTCACTCTAGAGAAAGGAATAAAACTGAAGTATTCTGCTAGTTACTACCCCTAGGGCAACTTTTTACCAGAATCAACAAACAAGAACTTGATCAAAATTATTAAGAGAACCGTGGCTGAAAATCACACGAACTGGCACAATGCACTGCTTAATGCACTGTGGGCTGATAGGGTAACACCCAAAGCTGCTATAGGTAACTCCCCCTTTTTTCTCATTTATGGCAGAGAAGCCATCATGCCACCTCACATTCTTCTTCCTTCGCTTCAATTGTCACAAAAAGTTCAAGAGTAAGACTGTCCCCCTTTAGAAATCCATATTCATGCTTTGAAGAAGTTAGAAGAAGTAAGAACCCAAGCCAAGCACAAACTAGATCAACATCAACAACTGATTAAAATCTGGTTCGATTCTAATTCTGCTTCTGACAGGAATTTTGAGGTAGACGATCTCGTCTTAAAGTGGGACAAACCACACGAAGCAAAGGGTGAGCACACCAAGTTTCAAAATTTGTGGCTTAGGCCTTTTTTGATTGCTGAAAAGTTGGGTCCTAGTTCCTTTCGATTACAGAATCTTGAAGGGTAGCTTGACACCTATCCGGTGAATGGTCAAGCCCTGAAAAGATACTTTGCTTGATAACCCCTTGTATTTTATGTAAATATTTTGGTTTGCATTTTCGTTTGTTTTCGTTTTTGTTTTTGATTGGGATTGATCAGTCTTGTTTTTTTTTAAAAGATATGCATATTTGTGCCCTGAATCATTCAAACAAAGACCACAGAAAAATTTCTTCACTGAAATAACTTCTGAAAGTTTGTACGAACATCAATGATATATATTTATGAAATTCATATTTATGTTGGAAAATTTTGTTGTTTGAAAGAAGTTTTCTAATTTCAATCTCTGAGTGAAGTTTGTCATGATCATCTATTATCTTTTTACGCTGTCCCTTTTCCGTAAAGGAATGACTCAAAAAGGTGTCTCCCTGTCATAGGAAGTGTTTTAGAAATAAAACATCTCTGGAGCTGAATAAAGGACAATGTTAAAAAAAAATTCTGATGAGGTCTAAAAAATATGATAAAATATCAAGATTTTTCAACGTCACCCCGCTAAGCTATCCATAAAAGAAAAAATGAAATAAAAATGTTAATAAGAGCTGTGGGAAGTGTTTGTAAACCTGTCGGGATACTGAACAGGTCCGCTGGAAGCGGGTAAATGCAAGCATGGCACCAAGACAACTTCGTTGGGGTACTGAACAGGCCTGCTGGCAGCAAAGCAATGTCGGGTACATGAAAATCTGTGGAAAAAATGAGAAACCTCTTTAAAGTCCTTTACTCTGATCTAGAACTTCTTGACAGGATACAGATGTCAGAGTGGGTTAAATGGCAACCCTGTCGAGGCTATGGACGCCTGCTGGCAGCAATGGTCATGCCAACAGTATTGAATATTTTATCATTAATATCATGACTTACTGATCTTAAGACTGTTATTAGTTTTCATCTTGAAAAACAGCGTTGGAAAAGATGGTGAATGATGATGTTTGTACGATTTTTTGACTGTTGTTTTGAGTTGAAATTTCTTTGTTGTTCTAATCTGAATTTTATTTCTTTTGACAGAGATAACTGCTTCTCCCAGTGCGTCGCCATTGTTGGCAACCAATTCAATTTTTTCCATTGCCTTAAAAGCTGCCTACACCTTTGTCTTTTGAACTTAAAATTATCGTCGCATGTTGCAAATGAACGATATTTTTATTCTTTGCGACAACTTGCAAATTGGTCCATTTAGTTTTCACGACTAAAAGCGTGAAAACTCCTCCATCATTACTCGAACTGTCATGATATTTTATTGATATTTTGAGTGGTACTTACCTTTTATTTAGCATGAAGTCGCTAAGAGATTTTTCAAACTGTCCATATTTGCCTATTCTTACTTTGATTGCACGACTTGACTTCTATTTGATTGATAGGGCATTGAGCATGAAAATTTATGGGATATACTTGATTATATAGGGGTCATGGTTGATTTTGGTTTTCATATGATGTGATCCTTATTATTATAAGCTCTTGGCTTATCGATTTCACCTCTTGTAACAATGTTTTATAAACTTTGACTACACATTATGCAGCAAGCGCGTGGGTAACATATGAGTTTGATTTGATATTGAATGGAAATAGTTTGAAGTTATGCAAGGGCGCGATTGGATAAATATTTAACTTTGGGTTTGATTTTATGGTTTCAAACAAAACATTGGCATATTGGTATACCATCCACCGTTTAATTTTTGGGTTGGCCGATTAATATGGTTTAAACGATATTATGATTGATTGAACAACGTTGTACTTGGTCATTACTATGCTGCATGGTGGTGATAATCCCACCACCCTCGCACGCGCATTCATTAATTTGCTTACCCTTTCATCGTTCCCAGCTGTTAGCCCAAACGATTTTTGCTCCTGTGTATTGTTGTGTTCAAGCCAAACCCTACCATGCACCCGCACCATGGCGCCAGTCGTGAGGGATGAACCCAATGGTTTTCAGGCATTGTTGATGTTCGACGATGCTTACAGTGACCTTGAAGAATTTGGATGGCTTCCATTCATACAGAAGTTTGATGGCTTTAACCCTTGCGTGGCTCGACAATTTGCATTAACCTTTGATGGCTGTCGAGCCAAGGTTGGGGATGTGCAATTAGAAATTAACGAGCAATTCCTCAGTTTAGCTACCGGTCTGCCTGCTACTGGACAGAAATGGTCAAAGAATTGCAAAGTGGAAGATGTCTCGTGGACATTTCTCTTCCAGTCTCGAAAGGTGAACTCCTGTGACAAAGGTTTGCTCGCAAACATGCTCAAGTAACATTGGCATGACTTGTTGATGATAACCAAGCAGTTCATCACCTAGGAGGGCTGGTATGGTTTCGTTTTCTTATACCACCTTCGGCTACTTATGGTTTTCATGGGCTATGAGCTTGATATGCCTTATTTCTTGCATAGGAGTCTGTTTAAAATGTCTAAGAGATATAAATGGAACCAGGCCGATAGCAGCCTTTTTCACTTTGGGTTAATCAAAATGCTTGTGGTTTGTCAATTGGGGTTACACCAAGACTGTTGGAATGAGTTTCTTATTCGCAATAATTTTGAGGATTCAAGCCCACCACAGGTTGACAAACCTGTGGTGAGCGAGAGAAAGTCTATACCCCCTGCGCCTTATAGTGCTCTGTTACCTAAACCCCTACCCGACTCAGCTGTCGACCTACCCCAGTCTGTCGAAACTGTTAAACCTGTGGCTAAAAGGCCTAAAGCCAAACCTACTACGAATTCCATAGGCAAAAAGAATGATCGATTAATCTCTCGCATGGCAAGAAACAAACCGAAAGTTCCTGTCAACCCTGACCCTATCATGGTGAGTGAAGATTCCGACTCCGAGGTGGAACGTTTCCTTTCAAGTGACTATCCCTATTCGGAAGGTCTATGTAACAAACCCTCATACGATTTTGTCAAAAACCTACCACCTTGCTTGCAAAGTAATCCTAATTATCCAGGCATCAAAATGCCTCGTGAAACCCCCGATGACTCGTCAAAACCCCCCTGATCTATCTCAAGCAGCTGCTCCACCATGTGATCAGTGTGGCTCGTGGTTAGAAAGGTATTACCTTGATGTGCCAATGCTACAGTCCAGAATTCATGCTCTGGAGGATCAAGTTGCAACACTCACCAGTCAAAGGGCTAAATCGACATCCACTGATAAGAAATAGCGAACAACAGGTTCGATTTTGTTTAAGAACGTGGAGTTGACTACAACAGTTGTTAATTCAAAATTGGCATAGCTCGAGCAGCCTCACTGGTATGATTATCACCTATTTATATGGTAAACTCATAAGATCTGTTTACAAGCGTGGATTTGCTTTGACACATAAGCATGTACGATATGCATATGTTTGTTTTGATTAATCGATTTTCATTTCTTGAATTAGTTTTGATTGGATTTAGCTTTGATTCGATTGATCGTGGTATGGATTTGATTGTTTTAATTTAGCTTCAATTGAATACTCTGTTGCTTATTGAAGTTGTTAATATCTTTTCTAAACACAATGTTGTTTCTGGTATTCCAATTTCAAACTCAGTCAACGTTTCGATTCGATTATGATTGTGTTCCATCGTATCTTATATGGTAAGATTCACCATTGATTATATTTGATATGAAACAGTCCTGCTATGATTTGACCATATTTTATGGCAACTAAAAAACAGAGCATTCTTACCCTGTTTCAATTGAAATCCTTTCCGATTTTGTTAATTTGAATGATAAACTCATTGGAATTATAGTGATTCGTTTTGGATATTTATTAAAAGAAAATTAAATTGGATTTGACTCTTTTGAAAATATTTAATTTGATTGCTATCTGATCCTGTATGCTATTTTAGACTAGCTACAGAATCAGATGATTCTGTAGCTAAGTTTGTAGGATCAATTTTTTATTGTTCTGTTGATGAAATGTCTTTCTAATTGGTTATTTTTGGTCTATTGTAGATCAATTCAAAATGGCGGTGGCTTTGATGAGCAGTTAGGGAATATTTCAAAGATTTTACTTGCATTTTGATTTCTTAGTTTAGTTGATTTTGGGATATTTCCCAGATTATGTAAAACATTTTGATATTATCCACAGGGAGGTTTTACCCTGTGGAGAGACTTATATATACTTATGATTTTTGTAATAATGATATCCTCATTCGTGGGAGAACAAGGAT
>ML780001.1:938382-966924 GCA_009831015.1 Picea engelmannii
GCGAATCCTAAAGTAGCGACAACGTTCGAAGATTAGTCTAAGGTGTGTGGGATGATCCGTTCGCTTGCGAGAGCGTGATGCTAAATCATCTAGATAGGCCTCGACTATATGCTTGAGGTCATGAAAAGAAAAAGACATGGCCCCATGGAATGTGGCTCCATCATTTTTAAGGCCAAAAGGCATCTTACGATATGTGAATGTACCCCACGGACAAATGAATGTCATTTTATGTTGGTCTTCGGGTTTGATTTGGATTTGATTATATCCCAAAAAACCGTCCATGAAATAAAAGGCTTCACAACCGGCACATTCATCAATGATCTGGTCAATGAATGGTGTTGGAAAATTATCTTTGGGACATGCCTTGTTCAAATCATGAAAATCGGTACATACATGAATCATGCCTTGATTTTTATTGACCGACACAGGATTTGACACCCATTGAGTCAAATGGATAGGATAAATAAAACCTACCTTTAGCAATTTCTCAACCTCAATATTGATGGTTGTTGCTTTCTTGGGATTGACTGGATGAAGTTTTTGTCGAACAGGCTTGGCATCAAGATACGTTGTGATTTCATGTTCAACTATTTTCAGATCGATACCTAGCATTTCCTCATAAGACTAGGCAAAAACGTCGTGGAATTCTTTGAAAAGATTCATGTAAATTTGAATCTCTTCGAGGGAGCAATCCGCTCCGACGAAGACATTCTCCATGATGCCAAGGTTTTGGGAGATTTTGATGGGTATAGTTTCAGCGATAGTCGCCATATTGCCCTCAACATAAATTTCTTGTGTAGCTAAGAGATTAATAGGACACGGTTGATCTCCTGTTATGGTAACGGTGAATTCTCCTGCTTCAATTCGGCTTAACTCTGGGAGAAAATATGATCTGTGATGAAGATCTTCCCAAGGTTTGTCCGAACTAGTCATTGCTTCGATTACTACTTCATCAGAAGGAAAGACTAAGTCTAACAAATTGACATTAGCGAGAGAACCCTGAGCCCAAATAGGCTCTAGAAGTGGATCTAAATCTTGTGTAGGAGTCAGATCAGGGTTAGCTGAAGCTTGCTGGACTAAAGAGTACGCTATCTCAGAGACAGACAAGGGCATGGACATGCTTTGGTGCCCTGTCTCATCCATCGTGGCTGATGGGGAAGGAAGAATCCAAGGATCCTCAAAGTAAGTCATGCGGAACGACGAAACTTGAAAAATCTCAACCTTATGGTGATTAGATATAAATTTGATATCGTCGTGAGGAGGTGGGTAATCGAAGGAACCCATCAAGGATGGGCACAAACCAACTCCTACGTTAACGACACCTTGTTGAGTATTATCAATCATTGGGATCGTGGATGCCCCCAAAGCTGGGTCAGGTCTGGAGAAAGACAATTGATCGATGGTCACTATCCGACCCTCGTGTGGAAACAACAAGACTCGGAAAACTGTAGCAACCACAACTTGCATAGAATAAGTCCAACTCCATCCTAACAAGAGGTTATAGTCGAGGGGAGCATCGACTACCTCTACTTCGACACACACGGTTTTCCCTCCTAACTACACAGGGAAAGAAGGAATGATGCCATGTGATTGGAATGAACGACCCTTGAAAGCAGTGAGAAGAGTAGGTGATGGAGACAAAATGTGTTGGCCAATGGCCTTCCAGCATGCTAATGACATAACGCATGTCGAGGCACCCTCTTCGACCATCGTCTGGAAGATATTCTGAGTAAAAATTTTCGTGGGATGAGCCACTACTATCTGAAACGCTACGTGGTAAGGAAAATGAGGTTTTAAGTCGGTTGTATCTAACATGATGGTGCCTGGATTACAAGTCTCAGTAGAGCCCAAAGCAGTTAACAAGGCTTTCCTCTCAGCAGGGCATCTTTGGAGGACCTCCAAAGTAGACATCGCACAAGGGATTTGTGATCAATCCTCCACCACAGAGTAATTCTAGGTAGCCATTGTGTTTGGGTTGTGAGAATCTTTTTTAAATGCACCCTTTGGAATGTGTATCATTGTTTCTCCCAACATCTTCTCAATCTGTAGAGGAAGAGATGGGAGATCAACTTCTTTACCCTTCTCAGAAGCGCTTGGTTTACTATAGTCGTGCGCTCTAGTTGATATGAAAGCATCACCCCTAACCATATATACATTTGCAGAAGAGGGATTGTTTGGAGGTGGGCAGGTTTCTTGGCTACCCCCTTCTATTCTTGTAGAGGCTTGAGTTAGATTTTGCCCATGTTGAAAGGGATTAGTCAACACTACTTGTTGTTGTTGTGTGAAAAACTTTTGGGCCTCTGAAAGTCAAGGACAAAGATGGGTCGGATGGTCTTCCATGCACAAATTGCATGGATACCTTGCCTTCCATTTTTTCGTGTTTTCCCCGCCAGCATTATCAGTGGGTTTTTTATCCCCCTTACCCTTCTTTAGTTGTTTTTTCTTCTCTTCAAGCTGTTGGGTGGCCTTTGGGTTAGTCGACTGCACGGTGTGTACTTCCGACGTTTGGGTAGGGGGAGTAGCCAAAGCAATAGTTTGGTTGGCCGCTGTGTGTTGTATGGATAAATGTTGCAAATGTTTTGTCAATTACTCAGCAGGCTTGGTTTGTGCTGAACCAACAATACCATCAGCATGTGGTCCAACTCTCTGTCTAGTTTTATCAAGTATCGAACGTGGCGCATCTGGAAAGATGTTGTATAATAAACCAGACTGAGAATAGATGAGCTCAAACTGTTGAGCCCTCATGATGGCATCTTCTTCGGAGAAAACTCTGGATGTCGTGAAATCTTTGGATAACTGTGGAACCAAAGACTTAAGGAACCACTCAAGAAGGAATGTTGGTGGGACTGGTACCTTGATTAAACTCTTCCAGCGTCTCCACTCTTGGATATGATCAGAGATATGGTCCGCTGTTGTCTATTTGAAATTGGAGAGCAACTCTATGCCAGCGTCGTATCTCACAGGTAACTGGAAATGGTTAAGGAAGGCCATCGCCAGTTCTCCAAAAGAAGAGTATCTTGATCGATCGAGCTCGATGTACCATTTTGCGGCACTCCCAATAAGAGTATGTTGAAACAATCGCAACTGTACAGAGTCATCTTTCAATGAGTTAGATGAGCACCAAAGATGAAATGTAGTCACATGATCACCTGGATATTCATTAGGCTTGGCCTCGAGCTTTGGAATGTCTGAAGGAAACTTCATCGGCATAGGAGGCCAATGTGGATCGTGACAAATAAGATCATTCAACAACCTTGTCAAATCTGGCAAGTGTAAAGTTGCCAGGAATGGTAGTTTGGGCTGCTGCTGATAATCTGGGAAAAAGGGTCCTGGAGTTTGACTGGCATCAGGTTGCCAGGAAAAGTTTGGCTGCTGGCCCGGATTCTGGTAGAAACCATGGCCCTGACCAGCGTAATGATTTTTCATCTGTGGAGACATCATCGGCTGATTTCCAAAAAAGGACATAGAGTGTTGGGCATGCATTGTATTCAAAGG
The DNA here is from genome assembly GCA_009831015.1 of Picea engelmannii. Taxonomy (NCBI): domain Eukaryota; kingdom Viridiplantae; phylum Streptophyta; class Pinopsida; order Pinales; family Pinaceae; genus Picea; species Picea engelmannii. The sequence goes on from ML780001.1 coordinate 941,878, forward strand.
ACTTTGGGAAGGATTACCCCATGTTGGTTCTGTGGGGAGAGGCATAGTAGTCTGTCCAGGGTTCCATTGACTGTGGAAATAATTACCCTAGAATGACATTCCAAAGGAGGGAATGGATCCTTGTCCTGAATTCCAAGGTCCTGCTATGTGTGCCCCCTGTGCAGGAATATTACCCTGCATAGGAGTAGATTGTCAAAAAATGGGGTTGCCCCCAGTCGGGAAAGTGGCTAACGAAAAAGTGTGGTTAGCAGGTGTTCCATTCTAAGAAAATGGTGTCGACCCTACCAGCATAATGTGCGAAGGTGGTCCCTGACTCCCCGCTCCAAATAAACTATTGTGTGTAGGTTGCCCAGCGGATTGCTGAGGCGGACCACCAAGCGAAGGGGACGAAGGAGGGATATGACTGTTATCACTGAAATTTCATCCGCACATGGTTACAAGAACTCAACATTGTCAAACAGTGATGAAGTCATCCATGGACCTGAACTAATACCACAGCATTCAAAAAAGGTTAAAAACTATACAAAGTAGTGAAAAATTGAAGAGCGCTTTGCAGACATTGGGCACGCGCGTGCATGCATGGAACAGGAACGTAGAAATCACACACAGGTGCACGATGCGTGAATGTTAGTGCAAAAATCCATGCACCTGCTAAACAACACATTTATGGAAGTGTTCAGCCTCCCAACCACTTATGGTTCAGCTCCCAAGCCGATTTGACCCTCAAATCTAGGCTGGATCCGACTGGTGGGCTGGTCAAAGACCTAATAATGCCCTAATTGGCCTCTTTTCATACTACAAAGCAGTTAAACAATAACCCAAATGAATGCTATAAAAAGACATGGATGCACCTCATTTTCTCAAGGAATTCAAAGTAATGTTATGCTACCTCTATTGTTTTGAGGACTCCATCCTTGACACAAGAATATTGGCACCATTACATTGGACAATCCACCTCACCATTGAGTGTATTTGTAAAGAGTTCTTTCATCACCATTTTCCATTTTCTTTGTTGTAAGAAGAGCTAGCTAGTGAGGGTCCAAGAGCCTTCCCATGGAGGAAGAAGGGACTCATAGTCCCCTTTCTTCTTGGTGCTTTGTTTTCATCAATAGATCAACCTCAAACATTGGTGACATGGGTCTTTTGGTTATTTTTGTTTCTATGTCCCTATGCTCATGAATTTAGTTTTTATTGCATCTCTTAGTTTAATTCTTAATTGTAGTTTTTGTTTTCTTTCCCTAACTCTTTCCTCTACAGTTGTCCTTCTCAGCAGACCCAACTGAGCTTGCAAGCACCTCTATTCTTCTCACCAAGGTGATGAAAGAGGCGCAACAGATTGGCGACTCCACTGGGGAAAGGTATCAATTTCCTACCCCATTTGGGTTTTTCTTGCTCTTCTTTTAGTTTGTTTAACTTGTAGGTGCACTAACCGGCCTAAGATGACCTGCCAACCAGCCAATTCCAAGTTGAATTGAGAGAAATCCATCCAGATTTTTCATTCTCGACCGTGTGCCACATATGTGTGGGTTTTACAGCCCAGAGATGCGCATCGTGCACCCATGCGCCTGACTCACAATTATGTTCTGCACACGTGCGCTTTTTGGCTTGTCTCTGTCCGCACGCATGTGCTCTGTGTGCCTCTGTCTCCACTGGGACCTGCGCATCTGTGCAAAATTTCACATTGTAAAGTTGTTGATATGTGGGGAAGGCAATTTTCCTTCTTAAAAATGATGTCAAGCATGTTTTAAAGCTGCACCACGCTTAGTCCCCTCATCATATAAAGGGGTTAGTCAAAAAAAACATAGGCACTTAGGAGGATAAAATCAATTTCCCTTATTTTCGTTTTGCCACATGGATGGCTTATTTGGACTCACAAGATAAGTTGGAAATCATTTTTAATCACATTTAACTTGCATTGGGACTAGAAGTTGAGTAACAATCACTTAGTATGCTCTTCTCTTGTGCCTCCAAGCGATCTTGAGAATCATAAAAAGATTGTGAAACAATTTCATCTCCCTTAAACAACATTAAAACCTTTAGGAGAGGACAACAACCCTTCTTGGGACTCCTCTTAGTTTTTTTTTTCAAAAACATCTTAATATTGTAATGGGATCATACATTCCCACATGCTACAAAGATAGGATAGTGTTTGAATTTTCGCTTTCTTAGATCAAAATACTAGGGAAGTTTAAAGGTTTTGTAACGGGCCCATACATGCCCACATGTTCAATCTTGGATAGTTTCAAAGTTTTTCTTAGATTACATCACAATAGGGAGTTAAAGGGATAGTAACGGACCCACATGTCCACATGCTAGCTTCCTAGGGACTTTTGAATTACACGAGGTTGTACCACAGACACTTAGTTAATTAGGTAATCAAACTCTTGTAAGGACCAAGCGAAGTCCACATGCAGCAAGGTGACATCTAATTCACTAAAAATTGGCACACTTTCACTCACACACAAAAGGCACTTATCACTCACATAGATTCTTCTTGAAATGTGGAGGTCAAAGTAAGTTTCCTCCCAAGGGATTCCAAAAACACCCCACCCTTTTCTTGACGAAACTATCCACTCCCATTTTTAATCAATGAGGTTGGTTTGCACCCCCAACCTCCCAAAACAACTACATCTAAAATCTTTCTAAAAAATCACTAAGTTTTCCTCCACAGGAGGTGCCAAAAGAAATTTTTTAGTCTAGGTAGGATTTCTGGGATAGGCATCCAAAAAACTCCCCGTTATCTGGTTCTCACATTGTCAAAACATAGAGGTTGTCAAATAGGGAACTGAAAACCCTCCAAGTCAAGTGTTCCAATTACCATAAGGTAGGGAGATACCCGTGAAGGGTTGAAGGCCAAGGTCCGGTTGTTCTGTGCATCCCCCCTTGAGGCACCCACCTCTTGGACGGGATCCAGCCTGTGACCCATTTCTTAGGCTGAAAATCTAAATGTCGCACTTTGACCGAGGTACCTAGTGACCAACTTTAGGACATCTACCCAGGTGGCAATTGTGGGCTGCAATTGCACCTTGATTGGATTTTTTGTGGCTATTGGGAAATATCACCAGTTCTTTCGGGATATGCCCCCTTTACCCCTCATTATAACCAATTATTTCATCCCTCACTAGTTTCTCTTCCAGTGACTTCAGACCCCACTGTTGAGTACTATTGGAAGGTCCAGTGCTATTTAAGAGGAAGGGATTTACGTCTTCTAGGACACAAGCATTTTCTTTATTTTGATTCCCCCACGCGGACAAAACCCACTTACCCATATATATGCTTCTTTTTCAAAACATTTTATGTATGATGCACATCTGATTACAGTTTGATTTAGATATATATATTGTGTAAACATTCAACGCAAAGGCTCTTGTTTCTATATTACTCTCACCACTTTTTGCACACATTCACACAGCTAGTCTGACATCATAGGGGAACCACAGAACCCCCGTCATTCAAGATGCTTGCTAAACCTCCCTCCTATCTTAGGGGGAGTATCTGGTCATGCCCGCTCATCGGCACCTCCTTCACACACCCTTGTGAGTGCTACTATTTTAGGGTCAACTTTGCTTGGTTCTACATTACTTGGGTCAAATTCCCAAGGTTATCCGTTCACTCGCTCTCCTTTACACGGAAGCGGGGGACCGACTTCCTCTCAAGGAGGGAGAACCAACCCACCTAGTCCCCCTCAAGGGTCAGTTTCACAACCAACTATGGCTGGAGCTAATCCTCCCCCCCCCCACTGCAGATGCCATATTTGTCCTCTCTCAATATACCGGATCTCACCAAACTCACCAATGATCCTATATTGCATGATCCCACATGGCCTGCAATGCCAACCAAACTACCTTCAGACATACCCAAGTTTGAAGGAAAGGCAGGTGATGACCCTGCCAACCATGTCATGACCTTTCACCTATGGTGCTCCTCCAATAGCATTATGGATGATTCCATCAAACTACGATTATTTCAATGCACACTCACTGTCCCATCGACTAAATGGTATGTCGAAGAAAAATCAGGGTCCCACGCAACTTTTGAGTCATTGGCCAAAGCATTCTTGACCTTCTTCCAATTACCCATCCGCCACGACAATGGTCTAGAACTACTTTCTAATTTCAAACAAACCTCAGACACACACATCACTGACCACATTCATGAGTGGCGTAGGCGACGTAGTTTGTGCAAAGCAGAAACCACCAAGCAACAGTGTCTCGACTGGTTTCTTAGATCACTTGTCTCTCTCCTCAGTAAGGATGTAGCTTCCACCTTCCCTCAATCCTAAGAGGAAGCCATCAATAAGGCCCAACAGTATGACCTCATCTATGCACATTCAGGGTACTTATACACTGTACTTCCTGATCTTCCAAAACCTGTGCCATTCGGCCAAGACAACCTGGGATGTCTCACTCAGTAGACGGACTGATATGTGCCACCACACACCACGGTCCACAACCCCAACCACCACCTATGTATGGCACACCTCAATACCCACCGGCATACGGGGGCACTTCTTATTACCCCCCACCCCCTTATCAACAACCATACCCTATTGTTATCCCTCCACCCATCAGTGGACCACCGCCGACACCTCCCATACATCCACCTATTCCCACAAACAATGGTACTCCCTCAACATCAACTTATAGTACTAGCGAAAGCACTACGCCTTCCTATATACCTTATGGATCGGTACCACCACAGAATCCATACTTCCCATTTCTTGGTCCTCCACAACCCATGGCTCCCCCACATCCTCATGCGGGGGTGAATTTTGTTCAACCCTCTGTTGTTCAACAATACCAAAGTATTGAACAATTGAATACAGCCAATCCAACTCATCCATCGAACAATGCCAAGAAGAAAGGACAGAACAAGAATAACAACAACCTAGGTCAAGGTGAGAATCAACCCCCACAGCACCAACCCACTGGGGGCAACCAGAACCAAGGGAACCAAAACCCCCAAGGGGAAAATACTAATAAACTCCAAGGGTGAAACAATGTTAAAACCATCTTCCCTTGTGCCCTTTGTGGTGAGTTCGGCCATTACATTCATCATTTCCCCCAGATCGTTGATTTCAAATGGTTAAAAGACTCTGGTAGTCTTCCCCATTCTCCTGCACAACCTTCCTCTCAACAGGCACCACAACAATACATGCAACAACCCCCTCCCGTCGTGCTGCAAAATCCTATCCCACATCAAGGTGTGATAAACACCCAATAGGACACACAACACCCCCCACCTTAGGCAGGACAATACCTCAACCCCAGCAATCCAACAGATCGTACAATTCTCCTCACCAGTGAGGAAGAAATCCTTCTGCAAACGCGTAATCGTCAGTATCATGCCCTCGCTGAGTCTACTCCCATCCCTCCAGAGATAAAACCTCCACCGACGGGACCCCCGTTGGTGATCCCTTTCCCTTCTGCCGAACCACCGCTTTGCATCCCTCACATCACATTGCACAGGAATGTCCACAACCCACAGGCTAGGGCAGCTCATAACTATAGTTTGGTAGATGACTTAGCACAATCCCCGGCTGCCAGGTCAGTCTTGGAAGTCCTTCAGACTTGTCCTACTCAGTGGAAATCACTATTTTCCGCTTTGGGGGTAGTCGACCCCGCAGATACCCGACTCATTAACTTTGATCTTGACAACGGAAAACCTCATCTTCCCGCCTTGAGCACTTTTCAAATACCAGTGAAAATACAGAACATCATACTTCATCGGTGTATCATCGATGAAGGTGCATCTACATGCATCATGTCCAAAACAGTATGGCAGAAACTTGGTTCCCCAGAACTCATACCCACTGCCATCACATTACGAGCTTATGACAGACGACCATCCTCTCCTGAAGGGCTCTTCCAAAATGTCCCCGTCGAACTCGGGGGAAATACTATTCTCATTGATATCGAAGTTATCGTCACCCCACTCGATTATAATATCTTGTCCCGTCGTAGCTACTTGTACGCTATGAAGGCAGTAGCATCTTCCGTCTTTCAGACAATGATGTTCCCTCATAATGGGAAGATCGTTACCATTGACCAAGTCTCACATTATGAGCCTAATCCATCTGCCAACATCGATAACATTCTTCCTCTCATCCACACAAGCCATGACACGTACCCACTCGTTGAGATGGGTCCTGGGATTTTTAAATATCCATCCTTATTAGGAACATATCATGGAGCACCACCACTCCTACACCCTTCCAATCAAGTGTGTGTCATATGATCTAATAGAACTCACACAGAGAATACCCTTCCTCCTACAGCGGCTTCTATCATACCTGATGTCCCACTCATCGCAAAAACCCCCCTCAAGAACCTCCTAGACACTCATTGACCCCACCAGTCCATGATTCCACCTCTCCCCAAGGACATAGTCTAGTTTGGGAGACAGTTCCCCAACCCCTCACTCAAATTCCCTTCTTTTACCCTCCACCAGGTATTGAAGATTTTCAGGTAGCTGCAACGCTCACACTACCTAATATGGTGTTAGCAATCCCAGTGTGGTATTTACACCCACCAGAGATGGTCCCTAGACCATCCCTTCCCCCACGGGAAGGAATCCCCATGACGATTCCCATCCTTACCCCCACCACCCCCCCACTCGCTAACCCCCCTGCTACAGCTGGGGGCAGGAAAAAGAAGAAGGATCCCACCGCTCCACTTCCTCCACGCATCCCACCACCTTGCGCACTATGTGAGAAAGAGGGCCACCAAACCAACAACTATCCATCACTACCTGAATTACGGAATTTGATCCCCCTCAATCAAACTCCCCCAACACCCACCATTACTGCTAGTCCCGCCACTACCACCCACCCTTCCAGTAGTAAAGGTTTGAGGACCAAATACGCTTGTGCTATATGTTCAGAGTATGGCCATTATACCCATCATTGCCCAGCACTGCCATGCTTTCGACAGACATTAGCCACTGTATGCCAGAACAACCCTAGCCCTGCTACGTCCTCCTCAACAAATATCACTGACATCCATTATGTCACCACTTCAGTCAATTAACTTATGAGACGCCCTTTCTCTCTCTGTGATTCATTAGCTCATTTTACATACCAGTGTCCTATGCTCCTTGAATACAGGCAACGTTAATTGACCCTGCTTCACCAACCCGCAGAGGCAATAATTGACATTACCTCATCACTAGAGGCTCTTCACGTCATTTCTCCCGAACCTGAGGCACTCTCAACACCTCCATGGTTCTTAGATGATGTATCTGAGGATTCACCCCCCAACTCTCCCTCTCATTCCCCTATGGACACTCTCCACCCAACCACCACGAGTACCCCTCAGTACTTCAATATATGGTTTATGTCGAGTGAACCCTCACCATCTCCTCACAATTTTCCCCCTGCTTCTTCACCAGGGGGAAACCACACAACCACTGTCACCGAAATCACTCCTCATGACCCCTTGTATTCTCGTCACTTCCAATATGATGAAGAAATACTTGAAGAGTTAAACCACCCTGACTCTCCCTGGGATATGCTACACCATCGCACACTCTTCTCTCCACAGGAAGCCACCATGCCTCCTAACCACAACCCCATTTACGCAGTTGAAACCAAGGATTTTATCCCATCAGGGCCTATCAACTGGTTCAAAAATCCCATCCCTGCCCCTGATGCTTTTGAAGAAGGCAACATGGCCAACATTTCCCCCACCATTAAAATTGACATTTCCATTAAAAATGGCATTGTCGAAGAAATCACCATTGGAGCTGCTTGCAATCCTCAGGAAATCGCCGCATATAAAGCCCTCTTCCAGGAATATAGGGATATTTTCGTCTGGTCATACACGGAAATGCCTAGCCTCAATCCCTCTATTTTCGAACATCGCATTGACACCTGGCCCAACATTACACCAGTTTGCCAAAAATAGTGACCGCTACATCCATACAAATTCATGGCTATCAAAGCCGAAATGGACAAGTTACGCGCTGTAGGGTTCATCTACCCCATTGCCTATACCTCATGGGTTTCCAACCCTGTACCCGTTAACAAAAAATGGGGCACTATCCGCGTTTGCACAGACTTTCGCGATCTCAATCATGCATGTCCCAAAGACAACTTTCCAACTCCTTTTATCGATCAAATTATCGACGACTGTGTGGGCCACGAGGCTCTCTCCTTTATGGATGGATTCTTTGGTTATAATCAAATTCAAATTCACCCCGCTGATCAATATAAAACCGCATTCACTACCCCGTGGGTTACTTTTTCATATCGTGTCATGCCTTTCGGCTTAAATAATGTCGGCGCAACTTTCCAGCGGGCTATGACATACATCTTTCATGATCTGGCCCACATCATCCTCGCCTACTTGGACGACCTCACAGCTCGATCCAAGAAATGCACCCAGCATCTCGATGATTTACGAATCATATTTCAACGATGTCGTCAGTACAATATCCACTTGAATCCTCTCAAGTGTGTGTTTTGTGTCACCACAGGGCGCCTCCTCAGTTTTATTGTTTCCCAAAGTGGTATTACCATGGACCCCCTCAAAGCCTGAGCTCCCCCTGCTCTTCTTCACCCTGTCATTACTGTCGGCCCTTTTTGCAAATGGGGCATCGAATTTATGAATTGTAATCCCCCCTCCAGCAATGATCACAAATACATCATTATCGTTGTTGATTACTTCACCAAATGGGCAGAAGCTATGCCCACTTTCAACAACACCGCTGACATTGCAGTTTCTTTAACCACGTCATATCCCACTTTGGAGTACCCCTCCAACTCATTTTCGACCATGAGAAACACTTCGAGAATGAGATCTTCGTCGAACTCTCATCTCGGTTAGGCTTCTCTCACGAGTTTTCCTCACCATATTACCCTCAGTCCAACGGACAGGTCAAGGCAGTTAACAAAGTCCTCAAGACCATGTTATATTGCACGGTTAATAAACATAAAACCAATTGGCATCATATGTTATTTTCTACACTATGGGCTTACCGAACGGCTGTGAAAACCACTACTGGTTTCACACCATTTCATTTAGTCCATGGGGTCAAGGAAACTCTTCCCATCGAGTGCAAAATTCCCACCTTACACACCGCCATTGAGCTATTACCCGACACTACTCCAATGGAGAATCTCTTGCTGAACTTGGAGTCTCTGGATGAAGATCATCGATCTTCCTTACAGAACAACGAGGCAGCTAAAAAATGATCCAAGGCTACCTTTGATCACCATGTCAACCTTCACTCATTTCACGAAGGCGACCTCGTCCTGGCTTACGATATCGCTCATGATACCTTTGGCCATGGAAAATTCGAGTCACTCTGGCATGGCCCATACATCATTCAACATTGCCTCACCAAAGGCGCATATATCCTGGCCTCTCCCGAAGGCCTCTCTCTCAAAGAACCCGTCAATGGGTTGTATCTCAAGAAATTTTATGCTTAAAAGTAGTCATTCTACTTTAGGTTATTTATTTTCTAGTGTTTTTAATCTTTTTCTCCTCCCCTCATGTCTAAACTATCCTTTGTGCTATTGACAGATTCTTCCTCGACCATCCTACCGCATCGGTTACACTGACGATGCCAGTCGTTGGACACAAAATCTCACTTCGGCTACTTGGGCTCTCTACACCCCCTGACATGAAATGCTCCATTCGAGCGGCATATGTTTGGGGTCAGCAACCAACAACCAAGATGAATACATTGTTGTCATTGGCCTCCTGGCCGACGCCCAACATCATCATATTCGTCACCTTAGCGTCTTCCTCGACTCTCAACTAGTCGTTCTCCAGCTCAACAATGTGTACTGCGTCCGTGATCCTTGCCTCTTTCGCAAATCCCTGCAGGTTAGGCTTTTATCTCGACATTTTGATTCCATTACATTTACACATATTCCAAGACAATTGAATCAAATTACAGATAACCTAGCTAATATTGTGTTATACTGGCATATATCACATCAAGCTACCTCTACACATACATAAACATATCACAATCCTATCACAGCATATACATAGAATAGACATCATCAAAAAATTAACCAAAAACATGTAAACACCACATAGATCTCAAAAAGTATACTCATGTATATATATAGGTCCATAGTGCCATATGAATGTTTACATACAAAAAATACACGTATCTGCAGGCCAATGCAACACCTCGGTACAAAATGGGCCCTACAACTATATATAGGCCTTTTTCCAAACTTCCACTCACCATTCCAGGAGCCCACGGTGTCCATTTTTCAATTCATCTTTAGCCACAGGATCAACATCCTGTCATCTACATCACAGCAGTCCCTGGGCCTCTTTTCATCCTGAGCCCCCGAGGCACCTTTTTTTTTCATACCCTGGTCAGGTACGCATGCACATATTCACGCTTATCAAATACATGCTCATATCTTCGATTCTCTTCATATATTGTTCACTCTGGGTATTTGGTTTTCATGTGTGCAGGTACTTGATCATCATACATCGGCACAACCCCTTCAGGTATATACTCAGCACTAGCATGTAGTCTTTCCCACTGTATCACACTCACATTTCCAGTCACACCCTCTGATATTTGCCTCTAGGATCCCCATTCCTGGCTCCACAGTACCCACATCTCCATTTGCATCTTCGGTACTGTTACCCGGTAGCATTCTTACCCACATGAGTTGTCCCATTCATAGCACCTTTTGACACTTTTGACACTCATGTTGTTTTTCAAAACCCTTTAGGGATGGGAGTCCCGATAGTCTTTCATCATGTCGTGAATCAACCACATACTCCTTCTCCTCATTTTGCTAGTTTTCCCACACAGACTCCTAGATTATCTCTTCTTGGTTCTATTTTTTAACTGCACCTCCGCAATATCATGAACCCTCCATTTCATCCACAATCAGTTTGCCCATCTGTAAACCTACCTTCATTTCACCTACCTCATACAGAAACTCACCAATGGGGCCTCCACCCTTCATCCATTTTCTAAGAAAATTATGCCCTACATGGGCCACCCATATCACACTGGGGCACCCATTTCTGTATTTGTACATTTCTCCCCAATTATTCATTATTTATTATACAAACGCCTTTATTTTCAGTCGTTACATTACCCTTTTTGTCGTCACCTTTGGCGACCTGATTCCCTCTTTTTGGCTAGCCGCAACCCATGTCACCCTTGGTTGGAGAACTACTTATCATCTTCCCTTGCCCAGCATCGTCCATATCTTCAGAGTACCCCACAGGTCACTTACCTCTACCCTCTGAATTTATTCACCTTGTCCTGCCTCTGGCACAACTTATCCCTGGTCTTGTCGTCCCCCTGACACTCGACCTCGTTGAATGGTTGCGGCCACTTTTTATCTCATACATCCTCCAACCAAGGGCAGTATTGAGTCTTCCCACATCTTGACTCTGTCTATGTACCTCTGCCACTTCCTCACCTCACCTAGTAGATTTCACGAAGCCATTTGCTTCTAGGAGTCACGTCCCTCTTTTTTTCGACATTAGCACAATTTTCTAGAAGGGCGACAATATCTTGATTCTCATTATCCATTCAGTGAGAGATCTCGGATGGCACAGGGTGAAACACCATTGCTCCCTTCTATCGTTGACCCCCATAACATTCGACGCCAACACTTTCTCATGTTACAGTGGGTCTTACTTTGCGACTATTGCAGTTATTTCTTTTATTTGTCGAAGACCTCTGAACTTGGCAGGGATATCAATGCCCACATCATCGCTGCTACTTATTACTGTGATCAATGCCTACTATTCAGAGCATGTTCATTTACAGAATTGTCTTCTACCTCTATCACAACCGCCCCCAAGGGCGCTACAATTGTCTACACCAACACTTCAGTCATCTTTTTTAAGATTTACATGACACGAGCATGGGGCATGCCCGCCTTGTTTGTACACAGTTTTCTATTTTACACACCTCATAGAAGGTCGGGTCCTATCGATTCCTTTTCTCCTCCAATGGATCACTCTGAACGATCCCACTATTTCTCTATCTTACAACAACATTCTCAGTAGAAGAAACATTGATAGATTTCGACTATACGTATGCTCCTAACCTCATCCATCAAGGGGCATCTGTTATCACTGAAATTTCGTCCGCACATGGTTACAAGAACTCAGCATCGTCAAACAGTGATGAAGTCATCCATGGACTAGAATTAATACCACAGCATTCAAAAAAGGTCAAAACTATACAAAGTAGTAAAAAATTGAAGAGTGCTTTGCAGACATTGGGCACGCGCGTGCATGCGCAGAACAGGAACGTAGAAATCGTGCACAGGCGCACAATGCGCGACTGTTAGCGTAAAAATCTGCACACCTGCTAAACAACGCATTTATGGAAGTGGTCGGCCTCCCAACCACTTATGGTTCAGCTCCCAAGCTGATTTGACCCTCAAATCTGGGCTGGATCTGACTGGTGGGCTGGTCAAAGACCTAATAATGCCCTAATTGGCCTCTTTTAACACTACAAAGAAGTTAAACAATAAACCAAATGAATGTTATAAAAAGACATGGATGCACCTCATTTTCTCAAGGAATTCAAAGTAATGTTATGCTGCCTCTATTGTTTTGAGGACTCCATCCTTGACACAAGCATATTGGCAACATTACATTGGATAATCCACCTCACCATTGAGTGGATTTGTAAAGAGTTCTTTCATCACCATTTTCCATTTTCTTTGTTGTAAGAAAAGCTAGCTAGTGAGGGTCCAAGAGCCTTCCCTTGGAGGAAGAAGGGACTCATAGTCCCCTTTCTTCTTGGTGCTTTGTTTTCATCAATAGATCAACCTCAAACATTGGTGACATGGGTCTTTTGGTTCTTTTTGTTTCTATGTCCCTATGCTCATGAATTTAGTTTTTATTGCATCTCTTAGTTTAATTCTTAATTGTAGTTTTTGTTTTCTTTCCCTAACTCTTTCCTCTACAGCTGTCCTGCTCAGCAGACCCAACTGAGCTTGCAAGCACCTCTATTCTGCTCACCAAGGTGGCGAAAGAGGCACAAAAATGACCTCCTACGTAAGGAAAAGTGTTAAAAGGGACAGGAGTGCCCCCAAGGTGACCTTGCAAAGGAGCGCTAGAGCTCCCTGCCCCCAAACCCAAAGTCTGTAAAGTGGAGTAGGTTAGTACAGGACTTGTACCCAAACTAGGCATATCGTATGAGAACGGAGGGCCTGTCACACTAGGTGTGAAGGGGGTTGTGGCTGCCGCCATAGACAGGTTCAGTCCACTGTGCGACGTAGTTGTGGCTGAGACCATGGTGGCTCGGACCGACGATGGTAGGTTAGGATATGACTCTCCTGTGGTGACAACTGTGGTGGGAATTGAAGAATTCCCAAAAGAAGTAATAGCATCTATTTCCATTGTTGTGTGAGGCACTGTCTAGTGTTCATGAAATTGGATTGGTACAATAAATGGTGCCAAGTTATCAGTGGTTGGGGTTTCAACTGAGCCAATAGCGGTTTCTTCAAGGTCCAAAATGGTTGATTCCTCCAAGGGTTGTTCGAGCACAATGGTTTGTAACCCGGTCACTTGAAAATACCCTTGTTGGTCTAGCTTCCGCCTTAATGGGGGCAGGGGAGCCTCTAGTGTAACTGACGGTAGGCCAAGAAGACTTCATGACCGGTGGAGCTTGGTATCCTCCACTGTGTGAGAATATCCAAGACACGCTAAGGTAGTCTAAACGTTCAAAAGTAATACTCACTAAAAAATAATCCCCTAAGAGATAAGACAAGCAATCACTAAACTATTTGGAAGAATAGTTACAACAACCAACACTAGAGAAACTTAATGGTGCAAGTGCAACTTGAACACGGAAGAACCCTCTGGGTATACTCTGCAAAGTGTGGCTTGATGTCTATCCTAGGTACTGTGGTATACCCCCACAGTCACCTGTGTATGTCCCTAAAAAGATTGGCAACTAGGTTGCCATCACGCGAACAGTCACCAGGCGGGTACAGTCGAAAGTCGAGTAGACCACAATGAGCAGGGTATCGAGCCCGGAACCTATCAAGGGTATCGAGAGAAAATAGTCTGGAAGACAACTGAGGACCTCGAACAGATTCGATACCCACGAAGCCCCTTGGAAAATACAAACGACGGAATCCCAAAACAAGCCCTCTATATGTGTTCTCCACTACAATTGGTGCAGCTTTGGAGGGGTTATCTCCACTACCTTTCCGCATGCAACCTTGTGTTTATCCCCTGTGTTAGAGGGGGGTCCTAGATAACTTCCATAAAATTAGACTTAGACACTCCCTATCTTAGACTCCAATGTTTGGTTTTGAATGGCCTTGAAGAGTTTCCTCTCCAACCTAATCCAAGGCCCTAGTCCTGAACTAGTTTGTGAACCCTACAAACATAAAAGTCTAGTAGATTTTAAAATTAGTGTTGCTTTTATGGATTTGTCTTACATCAAGGGGTATGAGGGTGAAACTGATGATGTGTAAAAGATGAAAGCAAAAAATGAATGAAAAGATGGAAACAAAAACTTTTATTGAATGCAAAATTTCAACAACTTTTCACAAAGAAAGATTTTTAATTTTCTTAAGATTTTGGACAACAAACTCAAAGGAATTTAACTCGAGCATGAGCTACTTATGATCTAAGTGAACTGTAAAAACTTACGAAATAAAAGACTTTTCCCTAGCTAATGATGCGGAAACACACTTTTCAACCAAAGAAGAAAATGAAAAGAGATTTGGTTTTTTTATTTAAGTGCTAGTAAAGAAAGAAAGGGAAAATACCGACAAGCAAAAACCAAGAAAAATAATTCTGGCTTAAAGCGCAGATCACAAAGAGTCAGATTAAAGAATCACACAATGAAAATTGTAAAAAAAATGACTTTGACGCTTGTCTAAAAACCATAATTTTTTTTTTTTTTATATTTTCCTGTCAACTTTTAACTGAGAAAAAGAAGGCTAAGGGTAAGATGAATCCTAAGCTACTGACTGTTCAACCATATATTCAAACACCTGAGAGGAATACTTCTTATCAAAGGAGGGGATGACTGCCCCACCCTGAACAAAAGGTAGCCTATACCAGCACGTGACTATCACTCAAACAGCATGCGTGCAAACGTGTGCTGAACAGAGACAGAGGGCGTGTACACGTGGGTTGACCTTGTACAGGTCACGTGTATATCTAAACTCTAAGGAAAAATATGAAAACAGACAGACCAGACCAGGAAGAGACCTCTGGTATAGATAACCAGGATCCCTTGAAGGCTTGGATACTCTTTCTAACAAAAAAACAAGTAATGCAAGGAAAAAATAATAAGGCAAAAACAATCTGAGATAGGACTGTTAGCAACCAAGGCTCAGACAGAATTCCAGAAAACCCCCTGAGAATGTGTGATTCTGATAGGGAAGAGGAGGACTGCCTCTAAGGTTCTCTGAACTCCTACATGCTACTACTATCTCTATAGCTAGCATTCACACACGGGCTGTAAGAGGATAGGGTGCGGGTACATGCGTTCATACCTTATGCAGGCTGCGTGTACCTCTGTGTGTCCCGAAAAACATAGTCAAGAAAAAGTCAGGGAAAGCTGGTATGGAAAACCAGATTCCCTGCTAGCTCATACCTTACAGAAAAAAAAAAAAAAGACAGGCAAGGGAAAAAAAAAACTAGTCTTTAAACTACCCAAAAACTTAAATAAAAATTCTAGGAACCCTAAAGAGTATTCTCCCCAGTACGGTCACCAATTCTGTTGTTGGGAAAAACACCCTACGAACTAGCAAATAGAGTTCAGACTTTGCATGCAGATTTGATCAAATAGAAACTACCTTCTACCTACATCCCTAGATTTAAATCCCCTTTTCTCAGTAAATGCATGGAAAGGACCACCTACCTTATTATCGGCGTTCGATGTCAATCCTTCGTTGTGCTTGATTACTTGTTCGCAATGCTCCTTCCAAAGATGACCTGCACTCAAGACAAACAACAACTATGCATGCATGCTACTTCTATACTCATGGGTTAGAAATCAAACATAAACTAATCAAACCATAGAAATTTCATGAATTGGGACGGGAAAAGCATTCTCTTTATTACTTAAAGTGAGTCAACTTACAAAAGTTGAGACCGACCACCGCTCCTTGAACCTGATCTTGGGCTCCTCTTCTTTTGTCCTTCAACTGCTTTTCTTTAAATCTCCTTTGGCATGAGGAAAGGCTAAAGGGTTGGGACAATGGAATACATAAATGGGAAGATTTTCTTTGCTATATTTTTTCCTCCTCCAAATGGTACCCCTACCCCTTCTTTTATAGGCTAGAAGGAGCTAGGTTTTTGGATGAACCCTCGGCCATGCATGGCCGAGAGTTTCAGTTAACTAACCCATATCTTTTTGTTCCGTTGGAAACTTTCCTTTTTTCATGATTTTGTAGGTATATGCGGGCTATTATGAGTCAACCATCATGTACACGCGTACAGTAATGGGTTAGGGTGCGTGGGCCTTTACACAAGAGGATTTTCAAAGAGTTGTTCAACAGAGTTTTGGTAAAGAAGGGATATGATTTGGCCTGATGCCAGGTAAGCATGTGTGGTGCAATTTAGGGTTATAACATTTCCCCAACCAGCAATACAGGATAGACTCATGGTTTAGATAAAGGGTGTATGACCTTCCCTGAAAACAAACACAGGCTTGATGGTTCAGAACAAAGGGTGTACAGTTTTCCCCAAAAATAAACACAGGCTCAGGTTTTGGAGTTGCGTGAGGGTACACAGAGGTCGGACGGGATTCACAGCTCAGACAGTTTACAGGATTGGCAGTAGAACCTCGCATCAGTGACAGGAATGGCAGAAGAACCTCCAACACAGCTCATTTTGGCATTTTTAACTACATACACTTGGGTTGACACTTGTCACCCATGAAACTGCCTGCGTTCCTCCCCATTTGGAAGTCACTTTTCATCCCAAAAGAACTTAGGATAAAAACATATATTTCACATGTATTTTGGAATAATATTAAAATATTATTCACAAGGACTTAAGCCCGTAGGCTCAACACTTAGCCCCTCTTCCCACCTTCCAGACCCTAATCCCTTACCCACTCTGTGGAAGCTTAGTCCCCCATCACTCATTCATCGTTGTCGGTCTGCACGTAGCAGTGTTTATAATTTTATTAATGTTCTGCATAGATACATGTACAAAATCAAGCTCTTGGCCTTCAACACTTAGGCTCTCTGGCCTAATAATCACATAAGCCCACCAGCTTATATTAAATTGGCTCACCATCCTATAAACATAATTACAATTCATTTCATAAGCATGATTTACGACAGGTCTCGGCTTTGGGGACATTACAATCCCCCTCCCCTTATTTTTGCACTGTCCTTAGTGCAACTTTACACTGTATCTACAAGCTTTTCAAAATTTTCAAAAAGATGTGGGTACTCTACCCGCATAACATCTTCATGCTCCCATGTCACATCCTCAGGACCATACCAAGTCCACTGGACCTTTACAAGCCTTATAGCTCGATTCCTGAGCTGTTTGTTTTTCCTGTCCAATATGCGCACAGGATGCACTTCCAGAACACCTTCTTGTTTCACCTAAATCAAACTCCAATCGATAACATGATTAGCATCTGGTATATATTTCTTAAGAAATGAAACATGAAACACATTATGTACAATCATAGATGCAGGTAATGCAAGCATATATGCAACTAGCCCAATCCTTTCCAGGATTTCAAATGGCCCACAAAATTTGGTTGCCAACTTGGTGCAACTTCCCAGCTTCAGGGAACTCCTGTTAGCTTTCACTTTCAAGAAAACATGATCACCCACTTTGAACTCTCTATGGGTTCTGTTCTTATCAGCATAAATTTTCTGCCTGTCTTGGGAAGCTTTCAAATTCTGCTAAATTTTTATCATTTGGTCCTCCATCTCCTTGAGCAACTCTGGCCCAACTACTGCTCTATCAGCTAGATTATCCCAGCTCACTGGAGTATTACACTTTCTTACATAAAGTGATTCAAATGGGCTTATCTTCAACGATGCATGGTCCACTGAAAATTTTTCTCCTTCCTTTGCAAGGAAGTGATAGGGTGAGCTATCTTTGAGAACCCTGCAATAAACCTTCTATAATAGCCCGCTAGACCCATAAAGGATCTAACTTCCACCACATTCCTTGGTGCTGACCATTCTCTGATGGCCTCAACCTTCTTAGGATCCATGGTGATCCCTTCTTATGAAATAATGTGTCCCAAGTAATGGATCTGCCTTTGATAAAACGAGCATTTTCTCAACTTGGTGTACAGATGGTGTTCTCTCAACACTTGCAGCACCATCCTCAGGTGTTTTTCATGCTCTTCCTCTAACTTGGAATACACCAAAATTTCATCCAGGAAGACTATGACAAACTTGTCTAGATAGTCCCTGAATACACCATTCATCAAGCACATATAAATAGCAGGTGCATTTGACAGTCCAAACGGAACCACTATGAACTCGTAATGACGATACCTTGTTCTAAAGGCAGTATTGTTGATGTCTTCATCCTTTATTCTTACCTGGTGATATCTCGACCTGAGATCTATCTTCGAAAATAATTTCTCACCTTTCAACTGATCGAAAATATCGTCGATCCTCGACAGAGGATACTTGTTCTTGACAATTACTTTGTTCAACTGTCTGAAATCAATGCACAACCTCAACGTCCCATCCTTCTTCTTCACGAATAGAACCGAGGCACCCCAAGGTGACACGCTTGGGAGAATGTACCCCTTCTTTAGAATCTCTTCAAGCTGCAATTGCAACTCTTTCAGCTCTGGCGTACTCATTCTATAAGGATCTTTCGACACTGGAGATTCTCCAGGCATCAAATTTATGGAGAAATCGATATCTCTTTTCGGAGGTAGTCTGGGTACCTCCCAAAATATGTCTTCAAACTCTGTTAGTACCACACGGTCTCCAATATTTGAGACTTCATCTCTGGATGCTTTCTCCAAACAGGCTGCAAACAATTGACAACCTTTTCTGTAGCACTTCTTCAGCTGCATTGCTGAGATTTCTCTAACAATCATAGCTCTGGGAATCCCTTGGACTATTTTCTGATTCCCCTCCTCATCCAGGCATGTAAATTCCTTGTTACGACAATCCAGGAGGGCATGGTGTTGGTCCAACCAGTCCATCCCAATTAAACAGTCATAAGAGCCTAAAGGCAGGATATTCAATTCATCCTTTGTGCTCAATCCCTTCATGTCCACTGGACAGGACTTAACCATCTCAGTGACTTTCCTCTTGGTTCCTGTAGCCAACTACACTAACCAAGACTTTTCATGTTTGTTTCTTGATAAATGAAAACTTTCCACCACCCTAGGATCTACATAACTATGGCTAGCTCCTGAATCAATTAAAATAATAAATGGTCGGTTGTTAATCATACCTTCCACTTCAATCATGTGTGATTGAAATTCATCTTGCCTATTGTCTAGGGCTGCATAGATCCTTGGAATTCTACTACCCATGTCCTCCACTGTTTCAACTTGTTGAACATTATGGATAGCTCTTGCTTTGCCATTTTTATGGGGACAATCTCTGTACTTGTGGTTCTCTTTACAACCCCAACACTGAATGGGTAGCAATATTGTCATTTTCCCATCCACTTCAGCCTTCCTGGGCTCTCCAAAAGACGGCTATCCTAGAGGACTATTTCTGAAAAAGGGAGGCTTGTTTCCTTTCTGCCTCTGTTCTTTCCTTAACTTCTTCTGATCATCCCAAGCCTTCTGAAAAGTAGGTTTTTCTCTTTGCTGCTCATATAAGCATTTCTCCCTTCTTATTGTTTCTTCCATAGTCTTAGGATCATCATACTGAATCTTGTCACCAATGGCAGGTGGAATTCCACTCATATACCTCTGAATATTGACAGTCTCATCTTTGATGAATGGAACATACTTCAGTAATTCCAAAAACCTTCATTCGTATTCATCAATGGTCATGCTACCCAGCTTGAGTTCAAAGAACTCCTTCATCTTTCTATCATAGTATCTTTTAGTCAGGTATTTCCTTTCAAAATACCTCTTGAATTCCTTCCATGTGATATCTTTCTCTCTAATGTGATGCACCTGCACAAACTGATCCCACCACATGGATGCTTTTCCTTTTAGTTGATACATCATAATTCTTCCTTCTACATGAGAGGAATAATTCTGCATTTGGAAATATTTCCTCATGACAAGCAACCATGTCTTGGCATATTCCTCCTTCTTATGTTCTCCATCGAACGTTGGAGGCCTGATCTTGTTCATCTCCCCTTTCAATTCATCCACTCTAGATCTTCGGTGTTTTCTGGTATGAGATGGGCTTGAACTACTATGTGATTCCCTACTGGAATTATTTGGGGAGCGACAATGATGTCTGCTACCACTCCTCGATCTTCTTCTCCTCTTAGGGGTCCTGACACTTCTTGATCTTCTTTTCCTCTCAGGGGTCCTGTTACTCTCTATCTTGCTTGAGTTACTCTCCTTCTCCAATTTCCTTTCTATTCTTTCCAGACTCTTCAACATTTTTAAGTTGAATTCACCCTGCCCATCCCTGACTTTCATGAGCTTTCAGCTATCATCTCGGCAAGCCTGGGCATCTCTCTACAATCCTTCAATGATTTTCATTATGTGCCCTTCCTTATCTAATTCTCTTTTGTGCCCATTGGAGTTAGATCCTTCGACTCCCAAGTTGACATCCCTTATTTCTCTTGCGTTCTCTGAATCAGAGGCAATCTGCACCTCTTCTATTTCTATACTTGGCATCGATTCTTGGTTGTCTTGATGCTCGTTGAACTTTTCACACACAACGTCCAATAAACCGAAGTTTGTCAGGCCTTAAACCTTTAATAAAACCTCAACATTCATAAACCAACGCCAATAAGAAAAACGTTTCGAATCCACTAAGTTTTCTGAGCTCTGTTTAGATCTGCAGTTTTTGGGACTTCGGGACTTCGGGTTTCGAGGTTTCAATCCACGAGGCTCTGATACTCACTTTCAGGACTTCAGGTTTCAGGGTTTCATTCCATGAGGCTCTCATACTCGCTTTCAGGACTTTGGTTTTTGGGGTTTCGGCCCACGGAGATCCAACAGTTAAATCCTTGACAATTCTTTTGTTTTCGAAAATTTTGGGACTTCAAAACTTCAGGTTTCGGGTCTTCAGTACATGGGAGTTCATGATGCAGTGGCTCCCAACCTCTTGTCACTACAATCCCTGAATTTCAAAAAATTGATCTCCTTACCCTCCGGGCCCACAACACAGCTGTCACCCACCAAGGTAGTGATTTCAGGACTTCGGCACTTCAGTTTTCTGGTCTTCGGTACCCGAGAGTTCACGATATAGTGACTCCCAACCTCTTGTTACTCCAATCCCTAAATTCCAAAAATTCAATTTCCTTTACCCTTTGGGTCCACAGAGCACAACTATCTTCCACATCCATAGTGGAAAGTGGCACACTCAAGAGGGTCCACGTCACCTATGGTGATGTCATCGGGTCCCAACACTCTCACTTTTCTTCTCGACCTGTTGGCACATGGTACACATCCATGTGCCCACATCCCTTCCAAGTGAAATCCAATGGTTATACCTCTCTCAAATCTATGACACAGATCTTTTCGACATTTTCGAGATTTCCGAGTTTTGGGTTTTCGATAACCGGGAGTTCGCGATGTAGCGACTCCAAGTCCCTTGTCACTTCAGTTTCATAAATTTTTAAATGATCCAATGGTTCAAGTTCCTCTCCTACGATATACAATGTAGATCGTTTCAAGATTTCGGGGTTTCGGGTTTCGTAGGTGTTCACCTCTCCTCACTTCCATCTCCTGAAATGTCGATTTCTTCCTGGACAATTAACGGTCCAGATCTCTCTTAGATCGACGACGCAAATCCTTTCAGCATTTTCAGGATTTCAGGGTTTCGGGTTTTCGATAGCCGAGATTTCGCGACTTGTGAAAATGAGGGTTCTTTCCCTTTTGTTTCCCGGGTGCCAAAACACCGACCAGCAACCACGTGTCCCTCCAATGGATGGTCCTGACGAATTCGAGATTTCGCATACCGCGATTTCCACACTCTTGTGCAACTCCAAAGGGTTTTAGACCTTGTGCACGTTCTCCAGATATGATGGTTGTGAGGATTATCCTTTCCTCCCAAACAAATACTTTGGCTCCAACACTTTGGGTGTGGAGTTCTCTCTCTCCCTGTGGCCATATACCACATCGGATGCGGTTTCTATAATCTCACTACACCTCCTGAGCTTTGTAACATGTTCAAGTAGCCCATTGACACTTAGAAACATTATGAGGTCTGAAATTAGTCCTCCAGACAGAATTTCCTTCTCAAAACTTCGGTCCAAATACCACTTATCCAGCCCATCCAGGCTCAACATTCAAACTAGGCTCTGATACCAATCTATAACGCTCCCCCGACTGTCATCCATCCCAATGGTCGGGCAAACGCTACTGTGCGAAACAACATTCTCATACTTATTTATATATAACATGCATTTAAATCAAATTAAACACATTTAACTCAGAGTAAGCACACGATTACTGCTAACATGAAGAATCAATGGGATAAATATTAATTTCATGATTACATCAGAATACATGATAAATATAAGCAACACAGGCATGCAAAACATAATTTAAACATAAGCTGATACTTATCTTGAAACTGTGGTAATTCCACCAACCACGTGCAGGCCTTCCATGAACCTCCCAGCCTTAGACCATGCTACTCATCAAGATCAACAATGGGTCACCCTCGAGCTGGGACTAAGCTCCACCCAAGGCAAGGAATCCTAGGCTAGGCTGAGGTTATAGGGAAATCTGCACAGAATCACTGGAAGGATTCTTCCCAGGATGCCTTCTTATGCCCACTACTCATGGACTCTCATTCCCCACATGCCTATTTTGCCTGGGAGTATACACCTTCACAAGCACAGTCCATCAATGCTTCACCCCCCTCTCTGGGTCTCAGCGACAGGCCAAATCAGGAAGTCTCAGAGCTTCGTAGCTGGTGTTGTACTCTCTCTGGGAGAAAACCACTTCCCAACAAACTCTCTCACCTGGAGAGAGCTGCTCACAGGCCTGACAACCTACCTCTTCCAACAAAAATCACCTCCCTCACCTAGAGAGAGGTTACACAGAGGCTCAGCATGAACTTACACTAGCCAACAAGCCACACGCAGTCCAACACTGCGTGGACACAACAGTCAACTGGGAAAACGGGTATGGACACCCGAAATGACAACAATCAATGCTAAGGCATAGCGCAGATCTGCGATTACAGGATTCATTGGGCTTTTCAACAAGAAAAATAGGATGCACAACTCAGTAATTTCGGGACACTTTGGTTTTTCCCCAACCAACAATACAGGACAGACTCACAGTTATGGTTTTGGGACTATGCAAGGTGTACAGAAATTCCACACACAGGCTCAACGGTTCAGAACAGAGGGTGTACCTCTTTCCCTGAAAACAAACACAGGCTCAGGTTTTGGAGTTGCATGGGGGTACGCAGAGGTTGGATGGGATTCATAGCTCAGACAGTCAATGGGAATGGCAGTGGAACCCCGCAGTAGTGACAGGAATGGCAGAAGAACCTCCAACACGGCTCATTTTGGCAGTTTTAACTACATGCACTTGGGTTGACACTTGTCACCCATGAAATTGCCTGCGTTCCTCCCCATTTGGAAGTCACTTTTCATCCCAAAAGAACTTAGGATAAAAACATATATTTCACATGTCTTTTGGAATAATATTAAAATATTTTTCCCAAGGACTTAAGCCCCTAGGCTCAACACTTCAACAATCTGACACAACTTCAAAGTTTTCAAGGGAAGGAAAACTTTCTTCGTCGTTTCATTTGTAATTATGTTGAACTCGCTAAAGGATTTATGAGATTGTTGCAGAAAGACACTCCTTTCATATGGGATGACATTGGTCAACTATCTTCTGATGCCCTTAAGCATGCTTTAACACACATGCCTCTCTTGCACCCACCATATTATGCACGAGACTATATCCTTTATTTGGCTACCTGTGCTACCATTATTTCTATGGTGTTAGTTCAAGAGGATCGTAACGGTGACGAACATGTGATCTACTATCTGAGTAAGTGTCTATCTAGTCCCGAGCTCTTATATTCGCATGTTGAAAAGTTGGCTTTGGCTGTAGTTATTGACATCCAGATATTTTTCCATTATATATGGTTACACATTACCATGGTCATCTCAGACTCGAACCCCATATACCATATCTTAACTCGTCAATTCCTTGGGGGAAAATATTCCAAATGGATCATTATTCTCCAAGAATTCAATCTCGAGTTTGACAAATCAAAAGCTAAAAAATCATTTGTTTTTGCAGAACTGATCTGCAATATTCCCTATACTGATGAGGATACTGAGCCCAGTGATTCTCTTCCTGTCGAATCCTTCTTCCTCATTAGCATGTCCGACCCTTGGTATGGATATATTCTTCTCTATCTCCAAACCCAACGTTTTCATCTAGACATTTCATGTGATGAACATCGTCATATCTACCACCATTCTAAATGCTACCTCATCATCGGTGACACTTTGTACCACCGTGGTATTGATACTACCCTATGACATTGTTTAACCCACGATGAGGCTGAAAGAGTTTTAAATGACTATCACCTTGGAGCTTGTGGAGGTCATCTTTCTGGGATGGCTACAGCCCAGAAAATATTACGTGCTGGTTATTTTTGGCCTTCTATATTCAAAGATTGTATCAAGGCCGTCAAAAGATTCCCACCCTGCCAACTCTTTTATAAAAAATCTTGTACCCACCTTGCTGTTTATGGATAAATCCGTAAGTGCGGACACAAACCGATCTCCCCAAGATCCACCTGGATCTGGAACAAAACAAGACAGAATAGGACGCTTTCCTTAAGTTTTAAATATTTAATTTACTAAGAAGCAAGAATAAGTAACATACCTTATAATCGCTTCCTATAGTCTTTGTTGCTCCCGCTTCGCTCCAGTGCTCTTGTGCAGTCAATATCAAAACAACACAAACCAACCAAAGTGATAGCGATAGCATAAACTC